>JACYXH010000050.1:0-450000 GCA_026745465.1 Lota lota
AACTCCTTCGACTCCGGCAACAACACCAGCATCCACAACTCCTTCGACGCCGGCAACGACGCCAGCATCCACAACTCCTTCGACGCCGGCAACGACGCCAGTATCCACATCTCCTTCGACGCCGGCAACGTCGCCATCATCCACAACTCCTTCGACTCTGCCAACGACGCCACCCACAACTGCTTCGACGGCAGCATCAACAACTCCTTCGACGCTGGCAACGACGTCAGCATCCACAACTCCTTCGACGCTGGCAACGACGCCAGCATCCACAACTCCTTCGACTCTGGCAACGACGCCACCAACAACTGCTTCGACGGCAGCATCCACAACTCCTTCGACGCTGGCAACGACGGCAGCATCCACAACTCCTTCGACGCTGGCAACGACGGCAGCATCCACAACTCCTTCGACGCTGGCAACGACGCAAGCATCCACAACTCTTTCGACGCTGGCAACGACGGCAGCATCCACAACTCCTTCGACGGCAGCATCCACAACTCCTTCGACGCCGGCAACGACAGCAGCATCCACAACTCCTTCGACGCCGGCAACGACGCCAGCATCCACAACTCCTTCGACTCCGGCAACGACGCCAGCATCCACAACTCCTTCGACGCTGGCAACGACGCCAGCATCCACAACTCCTTCGACGCTGGCAACGACGCCAGCATCCACAACTCCTTCGACACTTGCAACGACGCCAGCATCCACAACTCCTTCGACGCTGGCAACGACGCCACCAACAACTGCTTCGACGGCAGCATCCACAACTCCTTCGACGCTGGCAACGACGCCAGCATCCACAACTCCTTCGACGCTGGCAACGACGCCAGCATCCACAACTCCTTCGACGCTGGCAACGACGCCAGCATCCACAACTCCTTCGACACTTGCAACGACGGCAGCATCCACAACTCCTTCGACGGCAGCATCCAGAACTCCTTCGATGCTGACAACGACGCCAGCATCCACAACTCCTTCGACACTTGCAACGACGGCAGCATCCACAACTCCTTCGACGCTGGCAACGACGCCAGCATCCACAACTCCTCCGACGCTGGCAACGACGCCAGCATCCACAACTCCTCCGACGCTGGCAACGACGCCAGCATCCACAACTCCTTCGACGCTGACAACGACGGCAGCATCCACAACTCCTTCGACGACGGCAGCATCCACAACTCATCCGACGCTGGCAACGACGCCAGCATCCACAACTCCTTCGACGCTGGCAACAACGCCAGCATCCACAACTCCTTCGACGCTGGCAACGACGCCACCCACAACTGCTTCGACGCCAGCTTCCACAACTCCTTCGACGCTGGCAACGACGACAGCATCCACAACTCCTTCGACGCTGGCAACGACGCCAGCATCCACAACTGCTTCGACGCCAGCATCCACAACTCCTTCGACGCTGGCAACGACGGCAGCATCCACAACTCCTTCGACGCTGGCAACGACGGAAGCATCCACAACTCCTTCGACGCTGGCAACGACGCCAGCATCCACAACTCCTTCGACGCTGGCAACGACGACAGCATCCACAACTCCTTCGACGCTGGCAACGACGCCAGCATCCACAACTCCTTCGACGCTGGCAACGACGGTAGCATCCACAAATCCTTCGATGCTGCCAACGACGCCCCCCACAACTGATTCGACAGCAGCATCCACAACTCCTTCGACGCTGGCAACGACGGCAGCATCCTTAACTCCTTCGACGCTGCCAACGACGCCCCCCACAACTGCTTCGACGGCAGCATCCAGAACTCCTTCGACGCCCCCCACAACTGCTTCGACGGCAGCATCCAGAACTCCTTCGACGCTGGCAACGACAGCAGCATCCACAACTCCTTCTACGCTGGCAACGACGGCAGCATCCACAACTCCTTCGACGCCGGCAACAACACCAGCATCCACAACTCCTTCGACGCCGGCAACGACGCCAGCATCCACAACTCCTTCGACGCCGGCAACGACGCCAGTATCCACATCTCCTTCGACGCCGGCAACGTCGCCATCATCCACAACTCCTTCGACTCTGCCAACGACGCCACCCACAACTGCTTCGACGGCAGCATCAACAACTCCTTCGACGCTGGCAACGACGTCAGCATCCACAACTCCTTCGACGCTGGCAACGACGCCAGCATCCACAACTCCTTCGACTCTGGCAACGACGCCACCAACAACTGCTTCGACGGCAGCATCCACAACTCCTTCGACGCTGGCAACGACGGCAGCATCCACAACTCCTTCGACGCTGGCAACGACGGCAGCATCCACAACTCCTTCGACGCTGGCAACGACGCAAGCATCCACAACTCTTTCGACGCTGGCAATGACGGCAGCATCCACAACTCCTTCGACGGCAGCATCCACAACTCCTTCGACGCCGGCAACGACAGCAGCATCCACAACTCCTTCGACGCCGGCAACGACGCCAGCATCCACAACTCCTTCGACTCCGGCAACGACGCCAGCATCCACAACTCCTTCGACTCCGGCAACGACGCCAGCATCCACAACTCCTTCGACGCTGGCAACGACGCCAGCATCCACAACTCCTTCGACACTTGCAACGACGCCAGCATCCACAACTCCTTCGACGCTGGCAACGACGCCACCAACAACTGCTTCGACGGCAGCATCCACAACTCCTTCGACGCTGGCAACGACGCCAGCATCCACAACTCCTTCGACGCTGGCAACGACGCCAGCATCCACAACTCCTTCGACGCTGGCAACGACGCCAGCATCCACAACTCCTTCGACGCTTGCAACGACGGCAGCATCCACAACTCCTTCGACGGCAGCATCCAGAACTCCTTCGATGCTGACAACGACGCCAGCATCCACAACTCCTTCGACACTTGCAACGACGGCAGCATGCACAACTCCTTCGACGCTGGCAACGACTGCAGCATCCACAACTCCTCCGACGCTGGCAACGACGCCAGCATCCACAACTCCTCCGACGCTGGCAACGACGCCAGCATCCACAACTCCTTCGACGCTGACAACGACGGCAGCATCCACAACTCCTTCGACGACGGCAGCATCCACAACTCATCCGACGCTGGCAACGACGCCAGTATCCACAACTCCTTCGACGCTGGCAACGACGCCAGCATCCACAACTCCTTCGACGCTGGCAACGACGCCACCCACAACTGCTTCGACGCCAGCTTCCACAACTCCTTCGACGCTGGCAACGACGACAGCATCCACAACTCCTTCGACGCTGGCAACGACGCCAGCATCCACAACTGCTTCGACGCCAGCATCCACAACTCCTTCGACGCTGGCAACGACGGCAGCATCCACAACTCCTTCGACGCTGGCAACGACGGAAGCATCCACAACTCCTTCGACGCTGGCAACGACGCCAGCATCCACAACTCCTTCGACGCTGGCAACGACGACAGCATCCACAACTCCTTCGACGCTGGCAACGACGCCAGCATCCACAACTCCTTCGACGCTGGCAACGACGGTAGCATCCACAAATCCTTCGACGCTGCCAACGACGCCCCCCACAACTGATTCGACAGCAGCATCCACAACTCCTTCGACGCTGGCAACGACGGCAGCATCCTTAACTCCTTCGACGCTGCCAACGACGCCCCCCACAACTGCTTCGACGGCAGCATCCAGAACTCCTTCGACGCCCCCCACAACTGCTTCGACGGCAGCATCCAGAACTCCTTCGACGCTGGCAACGACAGCAGCATCCACAACTCCTTCTACGCTGGCAACGACGGCAGCATCCACAACTCCTTCGACGCCGGCAACAACACCAGCATCCACAACTCCTTCGACGCCGGCAACGACGCCAGCATCCACAACTCCTTCGACGCCGGCAACGACGCCAGTATCCACATCTCCTTCGACGCCGGCAACGTCGCCATCATCCACAACTCGTTCGACTCTGCCAACGACGCCACCCACAACTGCTTCGACGGCAGCATCAACAACTCCTTCGACGCTGGCAACGACGTCAGCATCCACAACTCCTTCGACGCTGGCAACGACGCCAGCATCCACAACTCCTTCGACTCTGGCAACGATGCCACCAACAACTGCTTCGACGGCAGCATCCACAACTCCTTCGACGCTGGCAACGACGGCAGCATCCACAACTCCTTCGACGCTGGCAACGACGGCAGCATCCACAACTCCTTCGACGCTGGCAACGACGCAAGCATCCACAACTCTTTCGACGCTGGCAATGACGGCAGCATCCACAACTCCTTCGACGGCAGCATCCACAACTCCTTCGACGCCGGCAACGACAGCAGCATCCACAACTCCTTCGACGCCGGCAACGACGCCAGCATCCACAACTCCTTCGACTCCGGCAACGACGCCAGTATCCACAACTCCTTCGACTCCGGCAACGACGCCAGCATCCACAACTCCTTCGACGCTGGCAACGACGCCAGCATCCACAACTCCTTCGACACTTGCAACGACGCCAGCATCCACAACTCCTTCGACGCTGGCAACGACGCCACCAACAACTGCTTCGACGGCAGCATCCACAACTCCTTCGACGCTGGCAACGACGCCAGCATCCACAACTCCTTCGACGCTGGCAACGACGCCAGCATCCACAACTCCTTCGACGCTGGCAACGACGCCAGCATCCACAACTCCTTCGACGCTGACAACGACGCCAGCTTCCACTACTCCTTCGACGCTGGCAACGACGCCAGCATCCACAACTCCTTCGACGCTGGCAACGACGCCAGCATCCACAACTGCTTCGACGGCAGCATCCACAACTCCTTCGACGCTGGCAACGACGCCACCAACAACTGCTTCGACGGCAGCATCCACAACTCCTTCGACGCTGGCAACGACGGCAGCATCCACAACTCCTTCGACGCTGGCAACGACGCCAGCATCCACAACTCCTTCGACGCTGGCAACGACGCCAGCTTCCACTACTCCTTCGACGCTGGCAACGACGCCAGCTTCCACTACTCCTTCTACGCTGGCAACGACGCCAGCATCCACAACTCCTTCGACGCTGGCAACGACGCCAGCATCCACAACTCCTTCGACGCTGGCAACGACGCCAGCATCCACAACTGCTTCGACGGCAGCATCCACAACTCCTTCGACACCTGCAACGACGGCAGAATCCACAACTCATTCGACGCTGCCAACGACGCCCCCCACAACTGATTCGACAACATCATCCACAACTCCTTCGACGCTGGCAACGACGGCAGCATCCACAACTCCTTTGACGCTGCCAACGACGCCCCCCACAACTGCTTCGACGGCAGCATCCAGAACTCTTTCGACGCTGGCAACGACGCCAGCATCCACAACTCCTTCGACGCTGGCAACGACGCCAGCATCCACAACTCCTTCGACGCTGGCATCGACGGCAGCATCCACAACTCCTTCGACGCTGGTAACGACGCCAGCATCCACAACTCCTCCGACGCTGGCAACGACGCCAGCATCCACAACTCCTTCGACCCTGGCAACGACGCCAGCATCCAGAACTCCTTCGACGCTGGCAACGACGCCAGCATCCACAACTCCTTCGACGCTGGCAACGACGCCAACATCCACAACTCCTTCGACGCTGGCAACGACGCCAGCATCCACAACTGCTTCGACGCCAGCATCCACAACTGCTTCGACGCCAGCATCCACAACTGCTTCGACGCCAGCATCCACAACTGCTTCGACGCCAGCATCCACAACTCCTTCGACGCTGGCATCGACGGCAGCATCTACAACTCCTTCGACGCTGGCAACGACGGCAGCATCCACAACTCCTCCGACGCTGGCAACGACGCCAGCTTCAACAACTCCTTCGACGCTGGCAACGACGCCAGCTTCAACAACTCCTTCGACGCTGGCAACGACGCCAGCATCCACAACTCCTTCGACGCTGGCAACGACGCCAGCATCCACAACTCCTTCGACGCTGACAACGACGCCACCCACAACTGCTTCGACGCCAGCATCCACAACTCCTTCGACGCTGGCAACGACGCCAGCATCCACAACTCCTTCGACGCTGGGAACGACGCCAGCATCCACAACTGGTTCGACGCCAGCATCCACAACTCCTTCGACGCTGGCAACGACGACAGCATCCACAACTGGTTCGACGGCAGCATCCACAACTCCTCCGACGCTGGCAACGACGCCAGCATCCACAACTGCTTCGACGGCAGCATCCGCAACTACTTCGACGCCTGCAACGACAGCAGCATCCACAACTCCTTCGACCCCGGCAACGACGCCAGCATCCACAACTCCTTCGACGCCGGCAACGACAGCAGCATCCACAACTCCTTCGACGCCTGCAACGACGCCAGCATCCACAACTCCTTCGACGCCGGCAACGACGCCAGCATCCACAACTCCTTCGACTCTGCCAACGACGCCACCCACAACTCCTTCGACGCTGGCAACGACGGCAGCATCCACAACTCCTTCGACGCTGGCAACGACGGCAGCATCCACAACTCCTTCGACGCTGGCAACGACGCCACCAACAACTGCTTCGACGGCAGCATCCACAACTCCTTCGACGCTGGCAACGACGCCAGCATCCACAACTCCTCCGACGCTGGCAACGACGCCAGCATCCACAACTCCTTCGACGCTGGCAACGACGCCAGCATCCACAACTCCTTCGACGCTGGCAACAACGCCAGCATACACAACTCCTTCGACGCTGACAACGACGCCACCCACAACTGCTTCGACGCCAGCATCCACAACTCCTTCGACTCTGGCAACGACGGCAGCATCCACAACTCCTTCGACGCTGGCAACGACGCCAGCATCCACAACTGCTTCGACGGCAGCATCCACAACTCCTTCGACGCTGGCAACGACGGCAGCATCCACAACTCATTCGACGCTGGCATCGACGGCAGCATCCACAACTCCTTCGACGCTGGCAACGACGGCAGCATCCACAACTCCTCCGACGCTGGCAACGACGCCAGCATCCACAACTCCTTCGACGCTGGCAACGACGCCAGCATCCACAACTCCTTCGACGCTGGCAACGACGCCAGCATCCATAACTCCTTCGACGCTGGCAACGACGCCAGCATCCACAACTCCTTCGACGCTGGCAACGACGCCAGCATCCACAACTCCTTCGACGCTGGCAACGACGGCAGCATCCACAACTCCTTCGACGCTGGCAACGACGGCAGCATCCACAACTCCTTCGACGCTGGCAACGACGCCAGCATCCACAACTGCTTCGACGCCAGCATCCACAACTCCTTCGACGCTGGCAACGACGCCAGCATCCACAACTGGTTCGACGGCAGCATCCACAACTCCTTCGACGCTGGCAACGACGCCAGCATCCACAACTCCTTCGACACTGGCAACGACGCCAGCATCCACAACTGGTTCGACGGCAGCATCCAGAACTCCTTCGACGCTGGCAACGACGGCAGCATCCACAACTCCTTCGACGCCTGCAACGACGGCAGAATCCACAACTCATTCGACGCTGCCAACGACGCCCCCCACAACTGATTCGACAACAGCATCCACAACTCCTTCGACGCTGGCAACGACGGCAGCATCCACAACTCCTTTGACGCTGCCAACGACGCCCCCCACAACTGCTTCGACGGCAGCATCCAGAACTCTTTCGACGCTGGCAACGACGCCAGCATCCACAACTCCTTCGACGCTGGCAACGACGCCAGCATCCACAACTCCTTCGACGCTGGCAACGACGCCAGCATCCACAACTGCTTCGACGCCAGCATCCACAACTCCTTCGACGCTGGCAACGACGGCAGCATCCACAACTCCTTCGACGCTGGCATCGACGGCAGCATCTACAACTCCTTCGACGCTGGCAACGACGGCAGCATCCACAACTCCTCCGACGCTGGCAACGACGCCAGCTTCAACAACTCCTTTGACGCTGGCAACGACGCCAGCATCCACAACTCCTTCGACGCTGGCAACGACGCCAGCATCCACAACTCCTTCGACGCTGGCAACGACGCCAGCATCCACAACTCCTTCGACGCTGACAACGACGCCACCCACAACTGCTTCGACGCCAGCATCCACAACTCCTTCGACGCTGGCAACGACGGCAGCATCCACAACTCCTTCGACGCTGGCAACGACGCCAGCATCCACAACTGCTTCGACGCCAGCATCCACAACTCCTTCGACGCTGGCAACGACGACAGCATCCACAACTGGTTCGACGGCAGCATCCACAACTCCTTCGACGCTGGCAACGACGCCAGCATCCACAACTCCTTCGACGCTGGCAACGACGCCAGCATCCACAACTCCTTCGACGCTGGCAACGACGCCAGCATCCACAACTGGTTCGACGGCAGCATCCACAACTCCTTCGACACTTGCAACGACGGCAGCATCCACAACTCCTTCGACGCTGGCAACGACTGCAGCATCCACAACTCCTTCGACGCTGGCAACGACGCCAGCATCCACAACTCCTCCGACACTGGCAACGACGCCAGCATCCACAACTCCTTCGACGCTGGCAACGACGCCAGCATCCACAACTCCTTCGACGCTGACAACGATGGCAGCATCCACAACTCCTTCGACGACGGCAGCATCCACAACTCATCCAACGCTGGCAACGATGCCAGCATCCACAACTCCTTCGACGCTGGCAACGACGCCAGCATCCACAACTCCTTCGACGCTGGCAACGACGCCACCCACAACTGCTTCGACGCCAGCTTCAACAACTCCTTCGACGCTGGCAACGACGACAGCATCCACAACTCCTTCGACGCTGGCAACGACGCCAGCATCCACAACTGCTTCGACGCCAGTATCCACAACTCCTTCGACGCTGGCAACGACGCCAGCATCCACAACTCCTTCGACGCTGGCAACGACGGCAGCATCCACAACTCCTATGACTCTGGCAACGACGCCAGCATCCACAACTCCTTCGACGCTGGCAACGACGACAGCATCCACAACTCCTTCGACGCTGGCAACGACGCCAGCATCCACAACTCCTTCGACGCTGCCAACGACGCCCCCCACAACTGATTCGACAGCAGCATCCACAACTCCTTCGACGCTGGCAACGACGGCAGCATCCTTAACTCCTTCGACGCTGCCAACGACGCCCCCCACAACTGCTTCGACGGCAGCATCCAGAACTCCTTCGACGCCCCCCACAACTGCTTCGACGCCAGCATCCACAACTCCTTCGACGCTGGCAACGACGGCAGCATCCACAACTCCTTCGACGCTGGCATCGACGGCAGCATCCACAACTCCTTCGACGCTGGCAACGACGGCAGCATCCACAACTCCTCCGACGCTGGCAACGACGCCAGCATCAACAACTCCTTCGACGCTGGCAACGACGCCAGCATCCACAACTCCTTCGACGCTTGCAACGACGCCAGCATCCATAACTCCTTCGACGCTGGCAACGACGCCAGCATCCAGAACTCCTTCGACGCTGACAACGACGCCACCCACAACTGCTTCGACGCCAGCATCCACAACTCCTTCGACGCTGGCAACGACGGCAGCATCCACAACTCCTTCGACGCTGGCAACGACGGCAGCATCCACAACTCCTTCGACGCTGGCAACGACGCCAGCATCCACAACTGCTTCGACGCCAGCATCCACAACTCCTTCGACGCTGGCAACGACGACAGCATCCACAACTGGTTCGACGGCAGCATCCACAACTCCTTCGACGCTGGCAACGACGCCAGCATCCACAACTCCTTCGACGCTGGCAACGACGCCAGCATCCACAACTGGTTCGACGGCAGCATCCAGAACTCCTTCAACGCTGGCAACGACGCCAGCATCCACAACTCCTTCGACACTGGCAACGACGCCAGCATCCACAACTGGTTCGACGGCAGCATCCAGAACTCCTTCGACGCTGGCAACGACGCCAGCATCCACAACTCCTTCGACACTTGCAACGACGCCAGCATCCACAACTCCTTCGACGCTGGCAACGACGCCACCAACAACTGCTTCGACGGCAGCATCCACAACTCCTTCGACGCTGGCAACGACGCCAGCATCCACAACTCCTTCGACGCTGACAACGACGCCAGCTTCCACTACTCCTTCGACGCTGGCAACGACGCCAGCATCCACAACTCCTTCGACGCTGGCAACGACGCCAGCATCCACAACTGCTTCGACGGCAGCATCCACAACTCCTTCGACGCCTGCAACGACAGCAGCATCCACAACTCCTTCGACGCCTGCAACGACAGCAGCATCCACAACTCCTTCGACGCCGGCAACGACGCCAGCATCCACAACTCCTTCGACGCCGGCAACGACAGCAGCATCCACAACTCCTTCGACGCCTGCAACGACGCCAGCATCCACAACTCCTTCGACGCCGGCAACGACGCCAGCATCCACAACTCCTTCGACTCTGCCAACGACGCCACCCACATCTCCTTCGACGCTGGCAACGACGGCAGCATCCACAACTCCTTCGACGCTGGCAACGACGGCAGCATCCACAACTCCTTCAACGCTGGCAACGACGGCAGCATCCACAACTCCTTCGACGCTGGCAACGACGCCAGCATCCACAACTCCTTTGACGCTGGCAACGACGCCAGCATCCACAACTCCTTCGACGCTGGCAACGACGCCACCAACAACTGCTTCGACGGCAGCATCCACAACTCCTTCGACGCTGGCAACGACGGCAGCATCCACAACTCCTTCGACGCTGGCAACGACGCCAGCATCCACAACTCCTTCGACGCTGGCAACGACGCCAGCTTCCACTACTCCTTCGACGCTGGCAACGACGCCAGCATCCACAACTCCTTCGACGCTGGCAACGACGCCAGCATCCACAACTGCTTCGACGGCAGCATCCACAACTCCTTCGACGCTGGCAACGTCGCCAGCATCCACAACTGCTTCGACGGCAGCATCCACAACTCCTTCGACGCCTGCAACGACGGCAGAATCCACAACTCATTCGACGCTGCCAACGACGCCCCCCACAACTGATTCGACAACAGCATCCACAACTCCTTCGACGCTGGCAACGACGGCAGCATCCACAACTCCTTTGATGCTGCCAACGACGCCCCCCACAACTGCTTCGACGGCAGCATCCAGAACTCTTTCGACGCTGGCAACGACGCCAGCATCCACAACTCCTTCGACGCTGGCAACGACGCCAGCATCCACAACTCCTTCGACGCTGGCAACGACGCCAGCATCCACAACTCCTTCGACGCTGGCAACGACGCCAGCATCCACAACTGCTTCGACGCCAGCATCCACAACTCCTTCGACGCTGGCAACGACGGCAGCATCCACAACTCCTTCGACGCTGACAACGACGCCACCCACAACTGCTTCGACGCCAGCATCCACAACTCCTTCGACGCTGGCAACGACGGCAGCATCCACAACTCCTTCGACGCTGGCAACGACGCCAGCATCCACAACTCCTTCGACGCTGGCAACGACGACAGCATCCACAACTGGTTCGACGGCAGCATCCACAACTCCTTCGACGCTGGCAACGACGGCAGCATCCACAACTCCTTCGACGCTGGCAACGACGCCAGCATCCACAACTCCTTCGACGCTGGCAACGACGCCAGCATCCACAACTGGTTCGACGGCAGCATCCAGAACTCCTTCGACGCTGGCAACGACGCCAGCATCCACAACTCCTTCGACGCTGGCAACGACGCCAGCATCCACAACTGGTTCGACGGCAGCATCCACAACTCCTTCGACACTTGCAACGACGGCAGCATCCACAACTCCTTCGACGCTGGCAACGACTGCAGCATCCACAACTCCTTCGACGCTGGCAACGACGCCAGCATCCACAACTCCTTCGACGCTGGCAACGACGCCAGCATCCACAACTCCTCCGACGCTGGCAACGACGCCAGCATCCACAACTCCTTCGACGCTGGCAACGACGCCAGCATCCACAACTCCTTCGACGCTGACAACGATGGCAGCATCCACAACTCCTTCGACGACGGCAGCATCCACAACTCATCCAACGCTGGCAACGATGCCAGCATCCACAACTCCTTCGACGCTGGCAACGACGCCAGCATCCACAACTCCTTCGACGCTGGCAACGACGCCACCCACAACTGCTTCGACGCCAGCTTCCACAACTCCTTCGACGCTGGCAACGACGACAGCATCCACAACTCCTTCGACGCTGGCAACGACGCAAGCATCCACAACTGCTTCGACGCCAGCATCCACAACTCCTTCGACGCTGGCAACGACGCCAGCATCCACAACTCCTTCGACGCTGGCAACGACGGCAGCATCCACAACTCCTATGACGCTGGCAACGACGCCAGCATCCACAACTCCTTCAACGCTGGCAACGACGACAGCATCCACAACTCCTCCGACGCTGGCAACGACGCCAGCATCCACAACTCCTTCGACGCTGGCAACGACGCCAGCATCCACAACTCCTCCGACGCTGGCAACGATGCCAGCATCCACAACTCCTTCGACGCTGGCAACGACGCCAGCATCCACAACTCCTTCGATGCTGGCAACGACGCCAGCATCCACAACTCCTTCGACGCTGGCAACGACGCCAGCATCCACAACTCCTTCGACGCTGGCAACGACGCCAGCATCCACAACTCCTTCGACGCTGGCAACGACGGCAGCATCCACAACTCCTTCGACGCTGGCGACGACGGCAGCATCCACAACTCCTCCGACGCTGGCATCGACGGCAGCATCCACAACTCCTTCGACGCTGGCAACGACGGCAGCATCCACAACTCCTCCGACGCTGGCAACGACGCCAGCTTCAACAACTCCTTCGACGCTGGCAACGACGCCAGCATCCACAACTCCTTCGACGCTGGCAACGACGCCAGCATCCACAACTCCTTCGACGCTGACAACGACGCCACCCACAACTGCTTCGACGCCAGCATCCACAACTCCTTCGACGCTGGCAACGACGGCAGCATCCACAACTCCTTCGACGCTGGCAACGACGCCAGCATCCACAACTGCTTCGACGCCAGCATCCACAACTCCTTCGACGCTGGCAACGACGACAGCATCCACAACTGGTTCGACGGCAGCATCCACAACTCCTTCGACGCTGGCAACGACGCCAGCATCCACAACTCCTTCGACGCTGGCAACGACGCCAGCATCCACAACTGGTTCGACGGCAGCATCCAGAACTCCTTCGACGCTGGCAACGACGGCAGCATCCAGAACTCCTTCGACGCTGGCAACGACGCCAGCATCCACAACTCCTTCGACACTGGCAACGACGCCAGCATCCACAACTGGTTCGACGGCAGCATCCAGAACTCCTTCGACGCTGACAACGACGCCAGCATCCACAACTCCTTCGACGCTGGCAACGACGGCAGCATCCACAACTCCTTCGACGCTGGCAACGACTGCAGCATCCACAACTCCTCCGACGCTGGCAACGACGCCAGCATCCACAACTCCTCCGACGCTGGCAACGACGCCAGCATCCACAACTCCTTCGACGCTGACAACGACGGCAGCATCCACAACTCCTTCGACGACGGCAGCATCCACAACTCATCCGACGCTGGCAACGACGCCAGCATCCACAACTCCTTCGACGCTGGCAACGACGCCAGCATCCACAACTCCTTCGACGCTGGCAACGACGCCACCCACAACTGCTTCGACGCCAGCTTCCACAACTCCTTCGACGCTGGCAACGACGACAGCATCCACAACTCCTTCGACGCTGGCAACGACGCCAGCATCCACAACTGCTTCAACGCCAGCATCCACAACTCCTTCGACGCTGGCAACGACGGCAGCATCCACAACTCCTTCGACGCTGGCAACGACGGAAGCATCCACAACTCCTTCGACGCTGGCAACGACGCCAGCATCCACAACTCCTTCGACGCTGGCAACGACGACAGCATCCACAAATCCTTCGACGCTGCCAACGACGCCCCCCACAACTGATTCGACAGCAGCATCCACAACTCCTTCGACGCTGGCAACGACGGCAGCATCCTTAACTCCTTCGACGCTGCCAACGACGCCCCCCACAACTGCTTCGACGGCAGCATCCAGAACTCCTTCGACGCCCCCCACAACTGCTTCGACGGCAGCATCCAGAACTCCTTCGACGCTGGCAACGACAGCAGCATCCACAACTCCTTCTACGCTGGCAACGACGGCAGCATCCACAACTCCTTCGACGCTGCCAACGACGCCCCCCACAACTGCTTCGACGGCAGCATCCACAACTCCTTCGACGCCGGCAACGACGCCAGCATCCACAACTCCTTCGACGCCGGCAATTACGCCAGCATCCACAACTCCTTCGACGCCGGCAACGACGCCAGCATCCACAACTCCTTCGACGACGCCAGCATCCACATCTCCTTCGACGCCGGCAACGACGGCAATATCCACAACTCCTTCGACTCTGCCAACGACGCCACCCACAACTGCTTTGACGGCAGCATCCACAACTCATTCGACGCTGGCAACGACGGCAGCATCCACAACTCCTTCGACGCTGGCTGCGACGGCAGCATCCACAACTCCTTCGACGCTGGCAACGACGCCAGCATCCACAACTCCTTCGACGCTGGCAACGACGGCAGCATCCACAACTCCTTCATCGCTGGCAACGACGGCAGCATCCACAACGCCTTCGATGCTGGCAACGACGGCAGCATCCACAACTCCTTCGACGCTGGCAACGACGGCAGCATCCACAACTCCTTCGACGCCACCCACAACTGCTTCAACGGCAGCATCCAAAACTCCTTCGACGCTGGCAACGACGGCAGCATCCACAACTCCTTCGACGCTGCCAACGACGCCCCCCACAACTGATTCGACAGCAGCATCCACAACTCCTTCGACGCTGGCAACGACGGCAGCATCCACAACTCCTTCGACGCTGGCAACGACACCAGCATCCACAACTGCTTCGAAGGCAGCATCCACAACTCCTTCGACGCCGGCAACGACGGCAGCATCCAAAACTCCTTCGACGCTGGCAACGACGGCAGCATCCACAACTCCTTCGACGCTGCCAACGACACCCCCCACAACTGATTCGACAGCAGCATCCACAACTCCTTTGACGCTGCCAACGACGGCAGCATCCACAACTCCTTCGACGCTGCCAACGACGCCCCCCACAACTGCTTCGACGGCAGCATCCAGAACTCCTTCGACGCTGGCAACGACGCCAGCATCCACAACTCCTTCGACGGCAGTATCCAGAACTCCTTCGACGGCAGCATCCACAACTCCTTCGACGCTGGCAACGACGGCAGCATCCACAACTGCTTCGACGGCAGCATCCACAACTCCTTCGACGCTGGCAACGACGCCAGCATCCACAACTGCTTCGACGGCAGCATCCACAACTCCTTCGACGCCGGCAACGACAGCAGCATCCACAACTCCTTCGACGCCGGCAACGACGCCAGCATCCACAACTCCTTCGACGCTGGCAACGACGCCAGCATCCACAACTGCTTCGACGGCAGCATCCACAACTCCTTCGACGCTGGCAACGACGGCAGCATCCACAACTCCTTCGACGCTGCCAACGACGCCCCCCACAACTGCTTCGACGGCAGCATCCAGAACTCCTTCGACGCTGGCAACAACGGCAGCATCCAGAACTCCTTCGACGCCGGCAACGACGCCAGCATCCACAACTCATTCGACGCCGGCAATTACGCCACCATCCACAACTCCTTCGACGCTGCCAACGACGCCAGCCTCCCCAACTGCTTCGACGGCAGCATCCACAACTGCTTCGACGCTGGCAAGGACGCGAGCATCCACAACTGCTTCGACGGCAGCATCCACAACTCCTTCGATGCTGGCAACGACGGCAGCATCCACAACTCCTTCGACGCTGGCAACGACGCCAGCCACAACTGCTTCTACGGCAGCATCCACAACTCCTTCTACGCTTACAATGACGGCAGCATCCACAAATCCTTCGACGCTGGCAACGACGCCCCCCACAACTGCTTCGACGGCAGCATCCAAAACTCCTTCGATGACTGCAGCATCCACAACTCCTTCGACACTGGCAACGACTCCAGCATCCACAGCTCTTTCGACGCTGGCAACGACGGCAGCATCCACAACTCCTTCGACGCTGGCAACGACGCCACCCACAACTGCTTTGACGGCAGCATCCACAATTCCTTCGACCCCGGCAACGACGCCAGCATCCAGAACTCCTTCGACGCCGGCAACGACGCGAAAATCCACAACTCCTTCGACGCCGGCAACGACGCCAGCATCCAGAACTCCTTCGACGCCGGCAACGACGCCAGCATCCAGAACTCCTTCGACGCTGGCAAAGACGGCAGCATCCACAACTCCTTCGACGCTTTCAACGACGCCCCCCACAACTGATTCGACAGCAGCATCCACAACTCCTTCGACGCTGCCAACGACGGCAGCATCCACAACTCCTTCGACGCTGCCAACGACGCCCCCCACAACTGCTTCGACGCCAGCATCCACAACTCCTTCGACGGCAGCATCCAGAACTCCTTCGACGGCAGCATCCACAACTCCTTTGACGCTGGCAACGACGGAAGCATCCACAACTGCTTCGACGGCAGCATCCACAACTCCTTCGACGCTGGCAACGACGCCAGCATCCACAACTGCTTCGACGGCAGCATCCACAACTCCTTCGACGCCGGCAACGACAGCAGCATCCACAACTCCTTCGACGCCGGCAACGACGCCAGCATCCACAACTGCTTCGACGGCAGCATCCACAACTCCTTCGACGCTGGCAACGACGGCAGCATCCACAACTCCTTCGACGCTGCCAACGACGCCCCCCACAACTGCTTCGACGGCAGCATCCAGAACTCCTTCGACGCTGGCAACGACGGCAGCATCCAGAACTCCTTCGACGCCGGCAACGACGCCAGCATCCACAACTCCTTCGACGCCGGCAATTACGCCAGCATCCACAACTCATTCGACTCTGCCAACGACGCCAGCCTCCCCAACTCCTTCGACGCTGGCAAGGACGCGAGCATCCACAACTGCTTCGACGGCAGCATCCACAACTGCTTCGACGCTGGCAAGGACGCGAGCATCCACAACTGCTTCGACGGCAGCATCCACAACTCCTTCGATGCTGGCAACGACGGCAGCATCCACAACTCCTTCGACGCTGGCAACGACGCCAGCCACAACTGCTTCGACGGCAGCATCCACAACTCCTTCTACGCTGGCATTGACGCCAGCATCCACAACTCCTTCGACGCTGACAACGACGCCACCAACAACTGCTTCGACGGCATCATCCACAACTCCTTCGACGCTTACAATGACGGCAGCATCCACAACTCCTTCGACGCTGGCAACGACGCCCCCCACAACTGCTTCGACGGCAGCATCCAAAACTCCTTCGATGACTGCAGCATCCACAACTCCTTCGACACTGGCAACGACTCCAGCATCCACAGCTCTTTCGACGCTGGCAACGACGCCAGCATCCACAACTCCTTCGACGCTGGCAACGACGCCACCCACAACTGCTTTGACGGCAGCATCCACAATTCCTTCGACCCCAGCAACGACGCCAGCATCCAGAACTCCTTCGACGCCGGCAACGACGCGAAAATCAACAACTCCTTCGACGCCGGCAACGACGCCAGCATCCAGAACTCCTTCAACGCCGGCAACGACGCCAGCATCCAGAACTCCTTCGACGCTGGCAACGACGGCAGCATCCACAACTCCTTCGACGCTGGCAACGACAGCAGCATCCGCAACTCCTTCGACGCTGGCATCGAAGGCAGCATCCACAACTCCTTCGACACCGGCAACGACGGCAGCATCCAAAACTCTTTCGACGCTGCCAACGACGGCAGCATCCACAACTCCTTCGACGCTGCCAACGACGCCCCCCACAACTGATTCGACAGCAGCATCCACAACTCCTTCGACGCTGCCAACGACGGCATCATCCACAACTCCTTCGACGCTGCCAACGACGCCCCCCACAACTGCTTCGACGGCAGCATCCAGAACTCCTTCGACGCTGGCAACGACGCCAGCATCCACAACTCCTTCGACGGCAGCATCCAGAACTCCTTCGACGGCAGCATCCACAACTCCTTCGACGCTGGCAACGACGGCAGCATCCACAACTGCTTCGACGGCAGCATCCACAACTCCTTCGACGCTGGCAACGACGCCAGCATCCACAACTGCTTCGACGGCAGCATCCACAACTCCTTCGACGCCGGCAACGACGCCAGCATCCACAACTCCTTCGACGCCGGCAACGACGCCAGCATCCACAACTCCTTCGACGCTGGCAACGACGCCAGCATCCACAACTGCTTCGACGGCAGCATCCACAACTCCTTCGACGCTGGCAACGACGGCAGCATCCACAACTCCTTCGACGCTACCAACGACGCCCCCCACAACTGCTTCGACGGCAGCATCCACAACGGCTTCGACGCTGGCAAGGACGCGAGCATCCACAACTGCTTCGACGGCAGCATCCACAACTCCTTCGATGCTGGCAACGACGGCAGCATCCACAACTCCTTCGACGCTGGCAACGACGCCAGCCACAACCACAACTCCTTCTACGCTGGCATTGACGCCAGCATCCACAACTCCTTCGACGCTTACAATGACGGCAGCATCCACAACTCCTTCGACGCTGGCAACGACGCCCCCCACAACTGCTTCGACGGCAGCATCCAAAACTCCTTCGATGACTGCAGCATCCACAACTCCTTCGACACTGGCAACGACTCCAGCATCCACAGCTCTTTCGACGCTGGCAACGACGCCAGCATCCACAACTCCTTCGACGCTGGCAACGACGCCACCCACAACTGCTTTGACGGCAGCATCCACAATTCCTTCGACCCCGGCAACGACGCCAGCATCCAGAACTCCTTCGACGCCGGCAACGACGCGAAAATCCACAACTCCTTCGACGCCGGCAACGACGCCAGCATCCACAACTCCTTCGACGCCGGCAACGACGCCAGCATCCACAACTCCTTCGACGCTGGCAACGACGGCAGCATCCACAACTCCTTCGACGCTGGCAACGACGGCAGCATCCACAACTCCTTCGACGCTGGCAACGACACCAGCATCCACAACTGCTTCGAAGGCAGCATCCACAACTCCTTCGACGCCGGCAACGACGGCAGCATCCAAAACTCCTTCGACGCTGGCAACGACGGCAGCATCCACAACTCCTTCGACGCTGCCAACGACGCCCCCCACAACTGATTCGACAGCAGCATCCACAACTCCTTCGACGCTGCCAACGACGGCAGCATCCACAACTCCTTCGACGCTGCCAACGACGCCCCCCACAACTGCTTCGACGGCAGCATCCAGAACTCCTTCGACGCTGGCAACGACGCCAGCATCCACAACTCCTTCGACGGCAGCATCCAGAACTCCTTCGACGGCAGCATCCACAACTCCTTCGACGCTGTCAACGACGGCAGCATCCACAACTGCTTCGACGGCAGCATCCACAACTCCTTCGACGCTGGCAACGACGCCAGCATCCACAACTGCTTCGACGGCAGCATCCACAACTCCTTCGACGCCGGCAACGACACCAGCATCCACAACTCCTTCGACGCCGGCAACGACGCCAGCATCCACAACTCCTTCGACGCTGGCAACGACGCCAGCATCCACAACTGCTTCGACGGCAGCATCCACAACTCCTTCGACGCTGGCAACGACGGCAGCATCCACAACTCCTTCGACGCTGCCAACGACGCCCCCCACAACTGCTTCGACGGCAGCATCCAGAACTCCTTCGACGCCGGCAACGACGGCAGCATCCAGAACTCCTTCGACGCCGGCAACGACGCCAGCATCCACAACTCATTCGACGCTGGCAAGGACGCGAGCATCCACAACTGCTTCGACGGCAGCATCCACAACTGCTTCGACGCTGGCAAGGACGCGAGCATCCACAACTGCTTCGGCGGTAGCATCCACAACTCCTTCGATGCTGGCAACGACGGCAGCATCCACAACTCCTTCGACGCTGGCAACGACGCCAGCCACAACTGCTTCGACGGCAGCATCCACAACTCCTTCGACGCTGACAACGACGCCACCAACAACTGCTTCGACGGCATCATCCACAACTCCTTCGACGCTTACAATGACGGCAGCATCCACAACTCCTTCGACGCTGGCAACGACGCCCCCCACAACTGCTTCGACGGCAGCATCCAAAACTCCTTCGATGACTGCAGCATCCACAACTCCTTCGACACTGGCAACGACTCCAGCATCCACAGCTCTTTCGACGCTGGCAACGACGCCAGCATCCACAACTCCTTCGACGCTGGCAACGACGCCACCCACAACTGCTTTGACGGCAGCATCCACAATTCCTTCGACCCCGGCAACGACGCCAGCATCCAGAACTCCTTCGACGCCGGCAACGACGCGAAAATCCACAACTCCTTTGACGCCGGCATGACGCCAGCATCCAGAACTCCTTCAACGCCGGCAACGACGCCAGCATCCACAACTCCTTCGACGCTGGCAACTACGGCAGCATCCACAACTCCTTCGACGCTGGCAACGACGGCAGCATTCACAACTCCTTCGACGCTGGCCACGACGCCACTCTACCAACTACAGCACCCACAACTGCTTCAACACCCACAATCCCTTTGACCTCATCCACATCTTTTCTTTCTCCCATTATTGGTGTATTCAGGCATTGTAAACAAACCACATGATTTTCCCGTCATGAGGGGCTGTGAGCCATACAATATCATTGAATGTCCATCACGATTTTATGAATAAAACACGTTGAACTTCAAAGCCAGTGTTTAATCGTCATTTGTGCATAAAATGTAGGGTCATTCTGTGCATTTATTTAATTGTTGACCTGGCTGCCAAATAATGTGCACACGACGGCTTAACAAAACACTTTTAAAATCTCCATCAGAGAACTACAACATTGTATAGTTTCAATTATATAGCTTTTATGGAAATATTAAATGTTAAGAGCTTCCCAAAATTCTCAAGTTTCTAGTTAATTTCGACATTTGTAACCGTTTCACACATGCACTTTAAGATGGAGACTCTCCGGTTTATACCCGGAGGGTCTGTATGTGTGAATGCAAATGTCCGAATCAGCCCCTCCGGAGTTTCCCCGGTTCGCACCTAGTATAAAGTCCGGAGAATCTGACAGCCAGAGAATTCAAGAGTTAGTGGGTGTTACCGATGTGTTAATGACGTTTCTATCATGCGACTGGCGCGAAACCGGGAGTACGGAGTGAAGCTGCGCCGTACTTTTCTCTACTTGGAGGAGCCCAGTAAGTCACCTAGGTAGCATGGTCATTGATACAATCTTGTTTAGGGGTTTGAGATGTATGATTCACATGGAACCAAACCAGGTGGCAATATTGTGATGGAAATTAAGAAACAGCTGTGTAGAATGCCTGTAGGACGGATTGGTGAACCTGGAGTTTGCGTTGTTTCCTTAGGAAGAAGAGGCATTGACATTTTGAGAAGATTGTTTTAGTGTTGGTTTGGAAGTTGAGTTTGTGGTCAATGGTGGCTCCCAGATATTGATATGCCTCCTAAGGCCATTTTAGGCGTTTTGACCATGAAGATCACGTTATAACTAAAAAAGGTTACACAACTGCATTTTAAAATTGTATTCTTGGATTGGAATACACCAGGGTAGGTTGTAGTTTCCTTGAGCAGGTGTCACTGGATGAATAGGTATTAATTCAGAATATGTGGTACAAATATAATCACACCTTAAATAAAATGTATTAATTTGAATATATTCATGATGCACCATCATGTGCAGAATCATAAGTGTGCCACCGTAGCTATGGACAAGTAGGTTGGTAGCTCAAAGCTTGTTGGTCAAAAGTGTAGCTTCAAGGACAATTACTGCATGACTAAGATTAAGTGGATTTCCAGAAGAGACGACTGTTGCTGAAATTACCTTGTTGGTCATATGCCGGTAAATATTAAAGCAAGGTATGCAGACTGGTAGAAAGAAACGACTTCTGTTTCAGGATTTGCCATAAGATATACACGTTGAGCTGAACATGCCTTTCTTGGGGCCCCATTCTGTTATTTCTCATCTGTAAAATGTGAACATAACTAGTTACATCTGTTCAGAACTGCATAGGATATAAACAGATGTTAATAGAAGGCAAGAAGTATCCATTGTTTTATAAGTGCTACACACAGAAAGCTCATCACTGCGCTTCTTGCATAACAAACAAGACATACACATTTCATAATTTTCCTTTTTGCAGTAATTAAATTATCAATAATTAACTCAAATAAGTAACATTTGGTGAATTAAAATTATGCAGTTGTTTGGAAGTAACATTTAATAGGATAAAAGGTAATACAATCTAGCCACTATATCAGACAGCAGGCTCGGAACATGATCATTCCCAATTGGGCCATAACATGAAGGGAGACAGCCTCATTGGCTGAGATGAAGAGGACTGTGCCCCGCTTCAGCGTGATTTCAGACAGGGCAGCTGCAGACGTGGCTGTTGCATCACCTTCGACAACCAATAGGATTCCTGCACTGTCCAAAGGAGCAACTGTGTATTGTTTAACTGAGGCTGGCACCTGAGGTGGATGGGAAAAACAAATATATGAATAGATTGGCTAATAGCAATATAGCACTTTCGTCACTTGGAATCATATTCTCTCTCTCTACAAGTAGCCATTCATTACCTGTATCCTCATAACAGTGAAGTCTGGTACAGGGGGATCGTAGATGGACACAAAGGGGTCACAGGGATCCTGGATGGGGGGAAATATCTTGGAGCTGGCAGGAGCTGGGGTGTAGTCCAACATGTCGCACAGCGTGTTCACGTCAATATACTTTGGAGTCAATCCGGCGCGCACAGTGTTATCTGAGCAGGCCATGCACTCAATACAGTCTAGGGAGAGACAATTTTACACATCTCTTAAAGCTGCATTACTCAATAGTTCGAGAAAAACAGTTGAACCAGCTGCTATGAAAAGGGTTACACAATTAAATATTTTCAATGGAGCACTGAAGGAAGTAAAAATAAAAGAATATATACTTAGAATATATGTGAACTCAAATGTATACGATGATAATAAGAATAGTCCATAATCCATTATACTGGATACTGCTGAGGGATGAAAGAAATTAGACCTACTGTATTAGTCCAAGAGACACCACTGACCTCCGTACAAGTATGCATGGGGTTCGCTGGCCCCCAGGAACATGGCCTGGCTGGGCTCCAGGACCACATAGTTGAGAAAGTAGATTGAGAAGCAACCAATGTCTCCTGGGTACTGGGAGTGGAGGTGTAGCAGTAGAGCTCCATTACACTCAGAAGTGTCTTTCCCTGCTGCAGCTAAACAGGGAAATATAAAATATCAGTCAGCCCAAACATGCAGATTAGGAAGTAAACTTCTATGGAACGATTTTGACAAAATCCTTGACAATGATTGACAACTCTCCAACTCTTGACAAGTTTGCACTTTTTAAAACCTGGAAGTTCCACATGGAAAGATGAATTCCTTGTCTCCTTACCTTCTTCTGTGACTCTCTTCACTAGCATGTTGAGTTGATCTACAAACACTTTCTTCTCACAATTCATCATTCTGGTGAAACATTTCTTCAAGGCCTGCCTTGTATGCATTGCATCTCCCATAACGCGCCGAAGCTCTTCTGCTGCCTCATTGCCCACTAGTGCATGGAACTCTGGGACAGCTGCCATCAAAAAAAGAAAATGTATCAGTAAAAAACGTATTACACACAGTCAAACAATAAGGGGGTACATGGTCAATATTTAAAACCCATAGGTTAGCCTCTCATGTTGGACTGTGGCACTCACATTTGAGAAAGTCGCAGATCTCATTCACTGGTCTGAAGCCACAAAGGCCCTGGAAGTGAGTGAGAGCGATGGCCATCTCCGGCTTGTGGTTGTCATCGGGGTAGTGCTCTGGAAACTGAGCATGAAGACGCGCAGCCAACTCCTGACCGGACCATAACCAAGACCAGGCATGATGGTTACCAGGAGAATGATACAAAGATACACAGAAGACAAACTACTGACCATTCACAAAGTGATTGTATTATGGCTAATTGTTTAATAGCAGGAGGCAAGCAGTCACACTAAATTGGAATGTGCACCACCATGGTGTGTGTGTGTGTGTTCACCCTGTTGGGATGGGCTTGAATAGACAAGGCTGTGTTGACCGACAGCACTTTGAAGAGGAAGGGCAGCTGGCCTCGGAAGGTGTCTTTGACTTTGGATCCCAGGCAGCCTGGGAACTGAGCAATCCACTGGCCCAGGGTGGTCTGCCCTATACAGTTGTCCTTGATCTGAGCATCGCCTTTAGGGTGGGCCCCCATCCACAGCTAGAGACCAGATCACAGATGACTTTAGGTCCAAAATTAATCAAGAAAACTGTCTGAAAACTAAACAGAAGAATATGTCTTTCCGAACATGCATTTCAAGTGAATCGTATTAAGAAAAGGTAAAGGAACAAAATGAAGAACAAAGAAACACATTATGGCACACTTAATGTTTATCACTAGATGACTAGGACATACTAGTTAGCCTACAGTAAAGAATACAAACTGAAGACTATAGATCATGACACTTGATTGACGAAAATGGTCTGATTTTTGCTCAGAACAATGCTTTTCTTTTTTCTGTTGACCAATGAACAACTCCATTGTAGCGCAGTGTACCAACTTGCTCAACGTTTGAGATAAAAGTAAATAAGAGTCAAACTGGCAGCTTATGTCTCAAGCCCCACACTAAACTACAGCTGTAATATTGACTTCTCTCTCACCTCTGCATACGGTTTGTCATCTTCAATGACAGCTAGTGGGTCTCCACCAACTACCAGTTTAGCCACTTCACTATCCAGACCCGCCTTCCCCCAGGCATAGTTCTGAACAGCACACGTCAATGTAAAAACTGAAAAGCATTTAACAAATGAGACATTGGACATTCACATCGGGCTAAAAAAAATATTTTGTATTCTGCAGCCACATACAACAAAATATTCCGAAGTCAAGTGATACCAAAGCAAAAGTCAGATTTAGCGACGCTGATTTTTGAAAATTTTAAAAGAAGTGACTTTGAAAGATATATAACTAATCCTATTGAAACTCACTGCGGTTCTAGCATCACCCGAATCTATCATCCAATGTCATTGAACTATATCGCTTAATACTTCTGTCGGATAAGTCCGCTTTCCATTACGCATGCTGAACAAATGGAAGCTATTTTTAGCTACCAAATCCTAAAGGCATTACAAACAACTGTATAGGTACCACAAGGGATGTATTGTTAATAACATATCAGAGAAACGCTTACCTCTTACTTCCTCCATGGCTGTCTTCAACAACGTTTACTGTCAGCGTATTGATGACGTCACGATACTCGCTTCTATTTGGGCTCTACGGGCTTGAATAAATGTTCTATCTAACACATATACATCATGTATTTATTATACAACATGAATTATTGTGTTTTTAATCATACGACGAAATAATCATATTAATCGTAATATTAATAAAAACGATGAATATGCAGACGTTCATTTAAAGTGTTTTTTAGGTCTATTGCTTTCGACAACACTAGTTTATGTAAATATTTAATTGCACTTTATATGCACTGTATCCTTTGATCAACGGATACAGGCATACTGCATATGCAATAATACGAGCAGACCTATGAGTCGCGCGTGCTCATCCTCGTTTTCACAACATCCGTAATTTGTTTTTCAGCAAAAAAATTGTATATGCAGTTACATTAGAAATATAACTCTGAATATTCTGCCATACATTTATTTGTATAATGTTTGGAGAGAAAACATGTGGCATGAAGTTCTTGTCTTCTAAGTGACGTGACGGGACGTGACCCGTGACGCGCCTACTGTCGATTACTCTTGGCTAAATGCGCATGCGCATGCGCTGCTAACTCCGTTCGAGGAAGTGAAGGGGAGACGATTGAAGTGTTTTGTTTATTCCTTTTTTAGAAACTGGACATACAGCCTAAACACTTCAAAATGTCAGGATTTGACAGCAACCCATTCGCAGATCCAGCAAACGACAACCCGTTCCAGGTAAGCTTATTCTTCTTACATTATTATTAAGAAACATTCAAGATGTTGGTGACTTATGAATTGCTACAACGTCGCATGTCAGAAAACCTGTTGGGTGGAACTCGGGGAGGTTTTTACGTTTGTACCTTTCACATTTGGCTAGACGTGGCATGATTGACAAACGTTCAGCCACTTGGCGAGCTCCAAAATGTGACTTAAGGCGGGCATATTCATTTGCAGGAAGTTACAAGCTGCCCATGTTGAATGTGTGGCGTTAACTATTGCCTGTGAGTGTCAACTTCAAAGCCAAGTCCTAAATGGCGGAGCTTCTCAAACAAGTGTTGTCTTCATTTCAATATGGCATCGTTGTATTGTTACCACTTTCCGTTCTAGTGGTGCAGTCGTACATCTACACACAGGAACCTGTAACATTAGAGCTGTCCACTGTTTGTCCACAGGGTGGGGATCTTGCTAAATAAACAGTTAACTGGATCTGAAATACCTAATCTAGACTACTGCAGTCAACTGTTACTCTGTGATCCATTACTTTGTGATAACAATGCAGTGTGCTGTGACAACATGTGTACTCCAATGGGCCGTTTGTTTTGAATACATACTTTTTATTTATTTATAAAACTGCTAACTATTGTATAACACTGCAAAGCTTTGCATGAGATCGACTAGAAGTACACCAATCACATCTAGGCAACAACAAATGGCGCACACAAACAGAAATTTTGGTCAGGATTTTAAGTCATAGGATAGTAAGGTTTTTACAACCAGGTTATAGTGATACATTGTCATGCTGTTTAAAGTTGGAGATAATGAGTCATTTGAACTTCTCACGGAACCAACATGTGAATTACCATTGTTATCATTATCAATGGGAAGACAATGAAAGTTTGTCAGTTGTTTCCCTAGCATTGCTTTAGAGTTGACTTTCACCTCAGTCTTTATTCTTGACTTGAGTGCCCTGCTAAATTTAAAATACTTCTGCTAATTAATATTTATCTTAGACCTATAGTCAACATATTATCAATTTTGTAAATGCTGATCTATAGCTATCTAACATTACCTTAAATTCCAATAAACAACTTTATACTTTTTGGATGTTCTATTTGTACAATAAATAAAATTACCTCCAATGGAATTAATTACCTCCATCCAAGGGAATCCAATGCAGATGTATTGTATCACATCATTTTCTGATAGTGAACAACTGTGCTTATTCACAGGTTGGATCCGGCCTAAAAAATAAACATCCTTCTCAAAAGTCATTTTTTTATTGTGTAAACATTGTCTTCTGTCCATAGCGTTCTATGTTGCTTGTATGGATTGTTTTTAAATGAGTGCTGCTGTCTTGACTACGTCTTCCTAATCAGATGTGTTGGATGTCAATAGTTGGTTTCAATTTGACTCACCCATGTATCCTAAAAACACGGCATTGCTTGGCTTAACATATGAGTATGAGTGGTGTGCCCAGCCACTCCTGTGCAGGAAGTTGTGAGTGTAGATGTTAAGTTGGTGCCTATTGAGCTTCAGATGGGAAGTGTTCAAACTATGAATTAATACTGGTGTATTTCTAATTGAGTGCTATTGTATTGTGTTGCAGGATCCATCGGTCACACAAGTTACCAACTCGACCATGGAGTCCGTGGACCAGTTCAACCCCTTCCCTGCTCATCCCACAGTAGGTTATCTGAAATACATGTTATGTAAACTGGACATGGGATATTTTTTCACCTTTGAACCATCTCCATGGTGTATCTTATCACAGTGGTTCTCAATATGAATATTGGTACCTTTTTTATTCCTAGGAAAGTCTGTCTGCTACCACCCCAGCCTCCACCTCTCCATACCAGCCTGCAGTGCTGCAGCCCTCCACGGAGCCCAGCCCGCAGGTGAGCCATGTCACTCTACTTCCAGCTCCCATCCATCAAACATGATCAAATACATTAATCTCAAGCACAAGAAGTGTTAAGTGACTTAGTGGTGTTTATTTTTTGTGCCACGGCAACAGTATCATTTGTAAATTATATTTGTAGAGCAGTTTTTGCTTTCAATATGCCTTTACTTTTAAGTGAACTGTAACCTTTTTGCCTCGTCATGAATATTGCTTTAAACCTCTTTTTCTACAATAAGATGCATCATATAGCGGTCCTATAAGGTATAGATTTCCCTGTTCTGTCTATCATTCTTCAGAATCCCTACAGTACAGTCTCGACTACTTCCCCTCGCATCCCTGTTGTCACATAGCTGTTTGCCAGACGGTCTGTAACCCAGCCGCTCGCTCTGCGGTGCCCCTCCCTCAACCTTGCAGGCAATGGTGACTGCAGCCCAGGCCAACCTGCTGAGGCAGCAAGAGGAGCTGGAGAGAAAAGCTGCTGAGCTGGACCGCAGGGAGCAGGAGCTGCAGAGCAGAGGCCCAACAGGTCAATATGGAAAGTGCAGCACACCCGTAGATGTAATAGAAAGAGTTGCATCACAGTGGAACCCTGTCATGGGTTATCAATCAGAACCTAAGTTCTGCTTGAAAATGTATTCATGTCAAGTTGCGTCTTTGTAACACACTGGCGTTGAGGGCAGTAATGGTAATTATTATTTAAAACCCTGTTAACATGGCTCTTAAAGATGGTTAGCTTTTATTTTATTTAGAAACTTAATTAGCAGGTAGCTTAGAAAAACTTCCATTGCAGGTAATGACATGCGCCTATAACTATTTTTAATATCGGTATAAAACATTGAATGAAATTATGCATACATCCATAACTGGTTTGGGTATACTATATATTCACCAAAAACACTGAATGAAATGCTGGTGACATCCATGAAACGCAGTAGAATCTAAGTCAGTTAGATGTCTAATAAACCACAGCCACAAGAGGTTGCTACTTTTACTGGCTGGTTCTGTCAATGAATTCCGAAATTGAATCAAAGGTGGCAGTTGAGTCTATCAGGTTACATTTGTAGTTTCTCTATAACTCAGTTTTCTCTGTATAAACAGGCAAGGAGAACAACTGGCCTCCTCTCCCAAGAAGCTTTCCCATCAAACCTTGCTTCTACCAGGACTTCTCTGAGGACATCCCAGAGGAGCACCGCAGAGTATGCAAGATGATTTACTACCTGTGGATGTGTGAGTACACCAAGATGGCAATGAAAAGCAATGGGGGGACATTCTGTAACCTGTTGTTGAATGAATACCACCATCAGCTGGAATTTGGTTTGTGTAATATTTTCCACTCTGAGTAATGGTACGTTAACATTTTCAATGCATTAAACTATCGATGGTCACCACCCAACCCACGCTTGCCTGAAGGTCAGTGTAGATATTCCATCTGCTGTTTGAAAACTCACCGCACAAAGACAAAACATGGGAAGGATGCAGAAAGTGATATCAAAAGCCCATTGACTCCATGCCATACTATAAATGTAATAAAATACATGCACCTGAACCTGGGAAATGTATATTTTGCGTGTATGCTTTGTTTGTAGTAGTTTTAATTTAGACGAAGATCCTATTGGCATTGGTCTTTAGTAGTGGCATTATTTCATCATCATTATCATTGACATCTTCAACAACTCTGTTCTTTTGCCATCCACAATCTCCCCCCCCTCCACAGTCAACTGTGTAACCCTGTTCCTCAACCTTCTCGCCTGCTTGGCTCTCTTCACCACGGAAGTGGCTTCTGGTGTAGACTTTGGCCTCTCCATCCTCTGGGTGATCCTCTTCACACCCTGCTCCTTCCTCTGCTGGTACCGACCAGTGTACAAGGCCTTCAAGTGAGTGTCCCGTCCAATCAGCATTGAAGTTTGCGATCACTCCAGAGAACCAAAGGCTTTAGTCACCTTATTTAACATTATTGTCATTATTGAAACCAAATGTTTGTAAATTTCAGATCCGACAGCTCCTTTAGCTTCTTCTTCTTCTTCATGGTATTTTTCTGCCAAGTGGTGATATTCATCATCCAGTCAGTCGGCATCCCCAAATGGGGCAACAGGTGAGTCCAATATTGACTGTGTTTTGGACTACACTAAAAAACTGAATGTTATCTTCCCACCCGTCAATATCCACATTTAAAGTATACCGAACATGCTGTTGCAATATAAATTCTCCAATCAAATACTGAGACTCATGGCTTCTAATGATAACAAATATCTGTGCTGCCTAAACCTTTAAACAAGGCACTTTATTCTATCTGGTGTCAGAGGTTCTCTTTTTTTAGCCCACTACACTGTTCATAGTAATGGTGAGGGCCAAAATGTGTCCTTAAAACATGTTTTGGTGAGCTGGCCCTTTAAGCTGCTCTCGTTTCTGCTCTCCCTCCACTGCCTCTTGGTATCTCTTCTGACAGAGACCTTCCATCCTGCAGCCTCTAGCTTGCTGTCTGTCTCTTTGTCCTGGTAACTTCTTTGTAAGTCTATGCTTCCACTGTCTACTGACTGTGCTAAAATTCCCTTCCTCTAGTAGTCATAAATTAATTATTTTCCAAAGTACTGATTGCAACTAATTCAATCCAAATGCCAATAATGCAATACAAAGGCCGTTATAATGCCTTATTTACCAAATTGGTCCAAATATCAGACAGGTTTCTTTTCCTGGAAATACGTGGGGTCATCTTATATTCGGGGTCTAGACTTTTAAATGTCAACCTAGATTCACAACAACAGATGGCACCAAATATCTGTAAAAAGACTGTTTGCCTTTTGACTGAAGTGAGCCCGTCACTCACAACTATCCTAAAGGGCCCGGGGCCTGGAAATATATAAAATATTTGAATGTGTCCTATCTTAATAAAAACTACATTTTCCACCCATTTTTCAAAGAATTTGTCTTGAAAAAGTGGGCTTGTCTTATTAACAGGGTTGTCTTATATTCGGGTCAATGCGGTAGATGAGGCAAGAGCTGAAGCTGCCATTGTTTTCCTTTTTTAACTTTGGAAGAACAAATCCGATTTGTACTTAATTTTCCAATCTAATCTATTTATATATTTTGTATTAAATGCTTGGAACAGCTAAGAAAAACTGATCCTCTATTAAATGAAAATTATAACTTTTTACAGCACATGCAACGCAAGCTGTGAATCTTTACCTTCTGTTCTTCACCTAGAATGCTTCTCTTCCTGCTTATTAAATCAAGCTTGCCTGTCTATCTAACTTACAGCCGCTCTTTGGCTCCCATGTTGTATCAAATAGATCTATCCGCCAGCCATAGAAAAGGCACTATTTGTAGTGTGTATATACTTGAAGCTAGAGCTGTACCTTGGGGTAGATATACTTAGGGATAGTTGTTTAGTTACTATAGTATTGCCTCACTATTGCAAGCTTGTCTTCTTTGACAACATCACCTACTATCCCTTCATCTTCAGCGGCTGGATTACTGCATTATCTGCCATCAGCAAGAACACTGCGGTCGGGGCCATTATGATGGTGGTGGCCATCTTCTTCACCGTCTGTGCTGTTCTGTCCGTTATCCTCCTCAAGATGGTGAGTTTTTCTATGCGTCTGGTTGAATCTATACAGTCCATTCATTGTCCTTTTTGTCTAAAAAGTTATTTAAAAGAAAGTCAATACATTTTACTTGCACTTGATATGGACTGTGTATTGGCAAGATTTTTGCCGATACGATGGATATGAAAAAGAAAAAAGGGAACAAATACAAATGTTGCAAGCCATCAGGTTGTAACATTATACCTCATTATTTGTCCTTTTCGAAATAGGACATATTTTGTGTTTCTGTGGTGCTGTTTAGAGCAGTTACAACACAGCAGAAGGCACTTAGTGGTCGGAGGTGTAAACAACACAGCGAAACAGACGTCTTTGACGTAACCTTAACAATCGATAATGTTATAAAAATGGACACACCATATTTGGGTAAATAGTATAGCTGCGATACTCGACATGGTATTGCTATTTTGTAACAGGCTCTAAATTTTCAAATGTACCATACAGGTGCACAGCAATTACCGGCGCACAGGAGCCAGTTTCCAGAAGGCCCAGCAGGAGTTCTCCCAGGGCGTGTTTACCAACAAATCCTTCCAGGCGGCCACTGCCACGGCAGCCGCTTCCGCAGCTCAGGGGGCCTTCCAGAGCAGCAACTAACACCAGATGGACTACAGACGGGATAGGCACAGATGAAAATGTTGAACTTTTTTTCCTAGGAAGTTTATTTCCACTCCAATCATGCAGGCCTCAAAGCCACGGCTATTACTCTTGCAGCACCTCTTCATCTCAAAGTTAAACTCATTGTGCACTGTGCTGGTAGGAATTGATTTATTTTGAAATTATACTTGGGTAAAGGAGTGCTCCTTCTTGTGGACAGTACAGATTGTGGGATAGGCTAGTCTAGGCCAGCTTCTCTCCAACAAATCATTCATACATCTCTCCTTTTGGCATTTCTCTCTTTTTAAGCATGTTCACATTCACCCTCTCCCAAAAAGCCCATACAAGTATACTTTTGGTCATTCTTTTGGCTTATCTTTATAGTCATGGGCAATGTTTTCCATAATGTGCATTTCAGGGTGAAAAGCCATGGGAGAAGTTAACAGTTTGGTCTTTAATTGTTTTGTTTTGTTGTGGCTTCTGTGTGCACTTTTTTTAAATTATCTTAAGCTCGTCTTGGCATTTGGCACTTTTCTGAGGCTTGTGTGTTATAGTGTGCATGTGTTGGGTAAGAACATGGGTGACATAGGCAAGCATTTGTCTAACTAGCTATGGACTCCTGACAATTCTGTATTATAACAAATAATGAAGCCTTTCTGTTTATCAGTTGTCCTGGTTAGCTTTTATCTTTTTTAATAGCAACAAACAGAAATGGAAGAACGGGTTCAATTATATGGTTTGCTATAGTAAAGATTGTATGTCACAAGTTGTCTTTTGCATTATGTGTGTAGACTTCAGGCTGTTAATAAACATTTAAGTACACAAAGGCTTTTGTGAAGCTTACAAGGGATTACAGCACATCTGAGGTGCTCAGATTTTACATTGCCTAAATCATATCTAATTGCAGTTTGTCTGATTTTAATTTTCAACTTTGTTATAAATAAAAATGTGCCTAAAAACTTTGTTCATTTAACAAACTTTTACCAACTTGTTTACCTCATAGAGGAACCAGCCCAGGGGCGGGGATAGAACAAATGGGTTGGAAAAATTAATGTAATTATATAAAGCATGCGTTTCATTCGAAACCAGCTTCTGTAGGGGTGGTCGTGTTCCATTTTTGTTGATGAATTTTGCTTTTGATTAGCCTGGGAAGAACTCAAAGCCGCAGCATAGCAAAGTTGTATATTAAGTTTCTAATGAAAAGATAATGTATTTAAATTGCATGATTTGTAGAAAACGTATTTTAGAACTACCTTCTGAAGTGCAATTATGTAAATTCGACCAGAACAAGGTGGATTTTCTGCGATTATTACCTTGGTTTTTGGATCAATTATTTTTTTCTTCCATTGCTTCCAGTCCCCTAGACACAATCAATTATATGTGTACTGATGTGTATGTACTACGTGATTTGAAACAGACTTGCGATTTGTGTAATAGATGGAATTTGTTATTTGCTTTGGAATTAATGCCAGTACGAGTACATTTGTCAAATCTGAAATGTTTGTATTTCATTGTTAAATATAATTTATAACTGATTACAAATAAAAGCTTTGACCAGAACGGTAATGAGTATGAGCTTGCATATTTCCTATTTTAACAAACAATCGAATGAAATGTGGCTTCATAAACAGCAATGTTAAGGATTAACCAGTGTTGCTGTTGACAAATAACCACTTCGATTTAGTCGACTTTGTTAGTCTGCCTATATATGCGTTTCAAACATACAAAGCGTAATCCATGTAACTCCTTCCTTCAAGACTTTCCATGTTAATAGCAGGTACAAAGATTGACCACCAGAGGGTGCTGTGTCTGAAGTGGGCTGTTATGCTGTTCTGCTGACTCACCGTACTCTTCTGAAAGGATAGGAAGGCGCAGGACCCTCCGCTTAATGAAGGCGCATGAGTTTGATAGTGTTGTCGGCATGACGCTTAGGCCTACATGTCGGGCTTTCATATGTATTGATAGATGCCGTGTATTCATTCAGCAATGGCAGGGCAAGTTTCTTAAAAACTATCAATTTTCCCACGCTCAGCCTCACCTATGACCTCTATCACCTCTCCCTGGTGAGATGAGAACGCCTGAGAACGAGGTAATCTTTCACCTTCACTGCAGTCACACTGATAAAATTACAAATATCCCATTAAAACATAGGTCTATACCGGTGGTGTTCTGCCTAGAGTTGGGCTGAATTGAACAACAAATGAGAAGGGGTCGAAAGCTAAACAAAATGATAAAATGTCAACAAAAGGAAAAATAACTAGTTTACGATGGGCTTTATACATCAGTGTTTATCTCAATGTATGAATAGGAAATGGTCAAACCGCTAAATGACTTTTAGTTTCTCATCTTGAATAATACACAACTGAAACAAAGTCTAAACGAGTGAGAGCCGGTTCTTTTTTTTAAGTCCAAAACCCCTGATATTTTAGACAGAAATTATATGGAACCTGTGTTTTTACTCTAGAACTTATTTCGTTATGAGCCTACTTGTTTAGCCTACCAAACAAAAGTTTATCATAGAATTCGACATGTTGATTGTCTTGAACATTAATATTAGATTCTATATTTGCCTGGACGTGGGCCTTTAAGCTTCATCTCGTCGTGTAAGGACAGACTTGGACAAGCCATTAAGTGACATCACTTCGCTGCACTGGGGCTGTGGACCAATCAACGACGAGACCACCGCTCCAAAACTGTATCCATCAACTCTTCCCCCCGCGCGCTGAACACCGTGACTCCCCCTACCTTGCCCTCGCTCACACCGGCGCAGTTGTCATGGCGATGCTATCAGCCCCGGCGTCTGCTCGAGGGGTTGTTGCCATGGAGATTCCGGTCCGAGGTTCTCTAGCGGTGGTGGAGGAGGACGATGGAGTAGGCGCACCGCCGCCCGGGTCCGAGCCGGAGCATCGTCAGCACCGTGGAGAGCGACAGCCGCGCGGACCGCTGTTCGAGCAGCGGAAGTACTACATGCTGGTGGTCATCGGAGAGATCTCCACCGACCATCAACTCAACGCCGCTAGAGATCACATAGAGCGGGGTGGGTGTTTTCACTTTTTTTTCTCCCTTCAAATTGGCCTATATTGTTATTAGAAAATGTGCACCAAATAATGATGTAAGCAATTTTTGGACAAAACCAAAGGTATGGAATAGTGTTGTTGAAACACCAGCGGTTTCTCACGGACAACAATCTGTGGCGCATTAAATGGATGCCTGATCGGAAGCAGCTGCAGCATTGCAGCATGTAATGCAGTAACTTTCTCTCCCGGGGATAAACAAAGTATGTCCTGACTATGCTATGCGTTCATTAACAAGTTGTGCATGTGGTGTATGCTTATATAGTGTGGGTGGGAGTGCGTCCTAATGACAAAACATTGTTTTGAATAGGTTTGTCCTAGGGGAATCAAACTTATTCCCAAACATTAACTTGGGATTTCAGAAATACAGTTATACAAGTTGACGCTTTTAATGATTATGAATATGATTATTATGACGATCATCATCGTTCATATTATTAGGATGCCTAGGAAGGTGAATTAATCAAATAGTGAATTAATCAAATGCTTTACATTTCTTCATAGGGACTTATATAATAAATATATTTACATTACAATGGTGTAAAGTCATGTTGTTCTCTGAATAGAACAATGTTTAATCAAATATAGTGTTTTCTTAAAACACCCCTAACTCCGTAGGAGCAGTGCTTTGTTCTGAAGAATACAGCCTACGTTCTTCGTGAAGCTGGGTTGCAATCCAAAGCATAGCAGAGAATGATGCGAAATCTTAACAAAAACACATGACATGACTACTTAATGGGCTGGATAATTGTGTGTACTTAACTTGTTGCTATTTATCAATAGGTCTTTTGATTTGGGCTTATATGTGATTCAAGTAATCAACATATTATTCTTGGAATATTGGTAAAGGAGACGGATTAAAAGAAAGAACACAAACAAGTAACACAATTGTTTCACCTCCAATGACCAGGCCATCGTCACAACTGTATGGACAAGGTGGAGATGGAAATGTCCAGGCTGTTTTACTCTTTTGATGAGGCCCATTTTATTTTACCTACACATCGTCTGCGCTGTAAAAGAGCAACAGTTCAATCACAGAAGGCGGCCATCTTTAAAGTGTGTGCCCTTCCCAGGTCTACCGCTGAACGAATTTACCCATGTTTATTTCCTGCATGCACCTTCTATAGTCGAAGTTGATAACTGAGCATACTGTAAGGATGAGGAAGGACACTCAAACACTCAATTCTTTCCAAACCTGGTTTTGTGGCTTCTCTTATATTGCATTTGTGGCACATAGTATATTTCGATGTAATTATCCACTTACTTATTACTTGCTTATTTTTTTTTATGCATGCACTTACAGACGCCCCCATTCAATGTCAAGCATTACTATTTTTAAAGCATTAAAGGCACGAGATCAACAGCGGATTTGTTTGTGGGCTTACGCTGCGTTCTTCTGTTGGCAGTTAACATCGGAACCAGTAAAGCCACTGAAGATCAGCCGACTCACAATCGCGTTTTTAGTTGATTGATTCAGGTAGTTAAATATTCTATACATTCACAGTCGGTAATGTAGGTTTTCTGTTTAGTGTACCGTTAACCATTGTCGATGTGTAGTTTGTAGTTTGTTAGCGGTAGTTGCGCTGGGCTTAGCATCCTAAACGGGGACAAGTTGGCACTAGCTTGCCGTTTACGAGTGGTGGTTGTCCAATTACATCTGTCGATACATGTCGACGGGTCAGATGAACATTTAACTGACTCCACTCATACATATGTATATGATTTCAAGTTAGAGTGTATTGTCGTTTCTTTTGTCTTTGTTTTATTCGTTTTCTCCTTCCGATTTTATTTATTTTCTCCTAACGGTTAATAGAATGACGGTTTGAGCCGATCCTGAACAAATGGTTAGCTGCCGTTAGAAGCGCTGTAACGTTGCCAAGGCAAACTGGCAGCTCACGGGTTGTGATACGTTACCTGTAACCAAAGAGGATGAATGAGTTCAATTGGCAGTTAACATCGCAAACAGTAAAGCCACTGAAGATCAGCCGACTCACTGTGTTTTTCATTTATTCCTTCAGGAGGAATAAATCATTTCTAAAGAAGGTCAGTCAGCTTGCCCTCTATGGGCGTAACACATTGAACACATGCATTCACCTGATTAAGGCTGCAGTCTTTCTTCTTGCATCATCCTCCAACCGTGTTGTGTTCATTATTCCTATAGGGTAAACGTTGCATCACCTGTCATCCTCTGGTATATCAATCACCATGTGTTACATCTTCTTTTAAAGATCCTGTGACTCTTATTATATGGAACTATTTCTTACTGTGTCATTACTTCTTGCACGTTTTTGAGTTGTATCTTCATGGTTGAATGCACTTTATGTAAGTCGCTTTGGACAAAAGCGTCAGCTAAATAAATGTAATGGAATGTAATATGTTCTTCGAATGATGAAGCATTTTTTCTCTCAAAGAGGAGGCAAAACTTAAAGGCTATGACACCAAGTGGGTAGAATGCGGTTGTGGTAGCATGCCTGGTGAAAACACCAGTGCTAGCTGTTCATAACAGTGACACAGCATTTCCTTGGGGTAAAAGACTGCAGCCTCCAGTCAGAGGAATACCGTTTCCTCAGTTGAGGGCAAAGCAAGTTCTTAGATGGCTTTGATTTTCGCAAAGAAGGGATTTGTCATTTGCAAATTTTGCTCAACAAACTGATAATTTGTGGACCCAACTGTCAGTAAATGCAGAGAGTGTGGACCCAAGCGCAGAGAAGGATTTCATATTGCCAGAGTTCAAATATGGTTTGATCCGTTTTCCTCCACAACAAAATAACAAAAGAGCATAATACCAAATCCTACCTAATAACTGGAACAATTTAAAATCGATCTAATAGATGCTAAGAGAGCTAACTTCTTATGAATACTTGCTTTGCCAACAACACAATGTGGCATCACTGATCACAGAACAAAGGAACTGGGAAAAGGAAATAGACTAAGTGACATTACTAATAAACACAGGTGAAAGACAACTTAATTTCTGCTGGAGACAAGGATGACATCTAGCGGAAACTAAGAAACAGGAACTGTGACAGCACAAGAGAGAGAGGGGTGGGGTGTAGGATGAAGCATCGAAGGAGTGTAAGACCCCACTTCTCGATTCTTATTCTTTTTTGACAACTATATATAGAATTGACAAACCGGTCCCTGTGTATTTGTGACATAGTTTGTGTGTGTGTGTGTGTGTGTGTGTGTGTGTGTGTGTGTGTGTGTGTGTGTGTGTGTGTGTGTGTGTGTGTGTGTGTGTGTGTGTGTGTGTGTGTGTGTGTGTGTGTGCAAAGAACATAATAAATATACAGCAGCTCGATTTGATCGTTGTTTGACAAATTACAGTAAATTCAGAATTTGGATTTTTGTGATGTCATTGTCCTTACGCTGCGCTATATAACATTATCCTCAGGGATTCGCTCTTGGGACGTAGACCTCAACACCTGTGATCTCCAACAGCAGCTTCTGCACTTTATAACACGTCATTCCGCCCACTTCTCTGCCGACATCAGAGGTGAGTTCACCCATTCCCATACCTGTATAGACTTTAAACGGGTCAATGAATCAATTGTTTGCACTCTATCTGCGTTCAATGGGATTGTGCCTATGTAAGAATACCTGATAATCTGTTCACTCCAAACACAATATGTAAGTTTATCTGATTTATGGCAAAATAGAGGCCACATTTCCTACAAGGACATTTGTCTTCAAACGATGCAGCTATTTCAAAGGGGCAGTATTACTGACCTTACTAAATAAACATGCATACACTGCTTATGAAACACTGGTTTGTATTTCAACAGAGTTAAAATTATACAAAATTACATAAAACAATGGAAATGGCTCTGCCTAGATTTATGCTATACAAACACAAACATGCTATAGTTTAATTTGAGGGTTTCCCTACAGCAACACAAGTCAATGAAGGATGGTAATATACTTGTTCTCACCTTGTTTGCAGCACAGCACACTTTGATCCACTAGGAGGCCCACCTGTGATTGTGATCATTTACATGATCTTTACATTTAGTTGTTCTTTTTCAGTACTGCATCACTTAACAATGTATACATGTATGGTGCATGTCATCCCCGTGCAAGGATATTGGAGGGATTTCTGTATTTATGTGCATGTGCATATCTGTGGTATCTTTTGGTATTTTGTGTCAAAGGGATGTATTTGAATAGGCATGCATGTAGCTACATAATTTCCTGACCATTTAGACTTATGAGGACCTCACTAAACCCGCTTATAACGAAGACCGTATACTTATTTATTTTAGGGCTTGAATCTTGACAGTATGGATCTGGACGTTGTTGTTGTTGTTGTTGTTGTTGTTGTGATTTAGTTTAATGATTTATGTATTTTCCCCTCCTTTCTCTCGATCTACTTTGGCTCCCATTCACTCTTGTATAATTAATGCAGCAACTCTGCTAAGAAATATAAATATATGTGTGTGTGTGGGTGTCAAGTGCACAGCATAGGAACAAAGGGGTGTTCCGCTGTTTGTCTCTATCTCACCCAACCTTCACTACTGTAAATCCCTGTATAACTTGCTGAAATCGTGCCACTTTATAGCTGAAAACACTGCCTGCCTTTTCTGTGTGTGACCATGTCACTCCTGTTTTACCCTCCTTGCATTAGCCTACTGTCACTTTGAGAGTTAATCTTGATATTTCTACATTTTTCAGTAACGTCTCAAGCCAGACATGGGCTCTCCTTTGTGTAGCCTACATCTCCAAAGGTCAGAGTTCCCCTGTCAGGCCTGTCAAATTCAAGATCCAGGCTTCAAACTAAGATATCATTAACCTATCAAGTAATATACTATACTATAGTATGGGATTTATAATACTCATCTGTAGAAAATGAACTGTCAGTGGATTTGATCATAAAGGTTATGTATTTAACTTCATACATATAACATCTGTGGGAGTGTGTGTGGATGATGGCTGATTTAAGCAGCCTCACCTGGCCCAAGTCAGACTGATTGGAATCTGGAGCTGGGTGAGGTGCACACCTGTTGCACATTGAGCAATCAGTGTGCACAGGTTAAACCAGCCATCACCGCACATGCCCAGAGAGAGATCTCCCACATGGCAGCATTGAGCACCATCTGTTTGTGTCATCATACTCAACCTTGGCAATAAACCGGTTTAACATCACCACCCTGTGTCCTTTGTTTGGAGGAGGCCAAGAAAAGTCACCTAGGTGGAGTATGGCAGCCACCTAGGTAGCGTGTAGCACTGGACTTTGCTACAACATCATTGTTAGTCCTATGTTCAAGTGAGCGGATCATTTAATCTCTGCAATGGTTGTGATGTTTATTTTGCTTTATTTGTTGGTGGGAATGCTGAATCAAAGATTCTAGGGGATGAACTTATTCCTTATCGATCATACTCCTCTTTTTTTAGTCTGCAGTATAATGCAGATCAATAACCCTTAGGTAAGAGGAATCCAAATGCTACAGAAATAGGCATGAGGATCACATTACACTGTGTCCACAGGAAAATCTTCGTTGTGGCAAAAGGACACCAGTTGTCAATTCAATTTCTCCTCTCCTATTGGAGAAAGAACGATGGATGGAGAACCTCTGAATCACGCACAGGATGTTTTAAACTAGACCTTCAGAGTTAAGGTGAAAGAACTACATGACCTGCTGGGAAAATGTGTGTGTGGATAAAGGGTTAGGCACTGTAACACTGCTCGAGCATTGGCTTCTTCATTGTGAACTGTTGATGCGGGTGATTGCCCTGCCTCTAGTGAGATCAAATATAACATATTGGTCAGCAAACCTGTTCTCTTCCAGGATGCACTGTGTAAGGATGTAGATGTCTTAGCTGTGCCAGGTTTGAAGAGGTTTGTGTTGAACGATTGTTGGGGCGTCAACTAAGTGCATATGTATATACAATTGTTATTGCCCAAATATTTCATTATGGATGGCGCTGCTTGGAGGTGTAAAGGTTCTCAAATACCCTAACCACACACTAACCACTGAGATGACCTATAAACACACACACACACACACACACACACACACACACACACACACACACACACACACACACACACACACACACACACACACACACACACACACACACATGGGCACTCTTGAGATGTTGCTGCATTATCTGATGTGAAGCTCATTCCATCCCTCTCTCTTTCTCTCCATCTCTGTCTCTTTTTCTTTCTCTCGCTCACTCTCACTCACTCACTCTCATTCTTGCCCAGGCCAGGATATGGCTGCAGTAAAGCAGGGATTAGTGTCAGTGGATTATTCTCACACTACACTCTCCCACACTAAATTCACTGTGCATCAAGCCTCTCTCTCTCTTTCTCTTTCTCTTATCAAGATATAATTATGGGTCTGCTCCTTTTATGTACCAAGGAACAGGCAGCAAACTTATCTTCACTAGTTTAGTCTGCTATCCGTGCTCTGTTACATAAAGGTAGCAGACCCATCATTTGTGTTAAGAGCAATACCATTGTTTGTCCTACGATGACACCTGAAAAGGGTGTGTGTGTTTGTATTCATATACATTGTATGTATGTGGCGGACGGGTAAATTCTCATGTAAGCCAGATAAGCAGCTCCAAGCAACTCTGATTATCCAACCTATGGTTGTAGTAGTAACGTCCTTAAGTTGTTACAGTTAAATAGTAAGAGTAGGTTCACATGTAGTTTCCTTTTGATTTTTGTTTTTATTTACATTTCCACTCACTAACCAGAAGTGCACTGCATTTTTATGTTTCATAGGCACAGGGTATTGAGCATATGCTTTGTTGTTGTTTTTAGGCATTGATCTGCTTCACTTTTATGTTTTGTATACATTAGGAAGCTGTAAAATTGCTGACTGAGCGTAACTCTCTCCTTGCCTATTACAGCTAAATGTTTAAGGTGTTTGTATTACATCAAGTGAACAGTGGTAACCCAAGCATTCTACAAATCACTAAAAAGAATACAGCAGTGTGCATCCAATGTAATATTTCTGAAAGTCCTGGTGATACTGAGAATAGCAAACACTCTGAGTGGCAGCCGGAGATAGTAAAGGAAGAATAAATGAGAATACATGTACAAATAATCACATTGATCTCAATCCTCCAGGATTATAATTATTATTCTGTCTGAATTGCATAGTTGTCGATTTTCTGTAATTGCAGTATTCTCCAGTCACCATTTGGGGCAACACGTCCTCTTGCAGTTTTATGGCAGTGTCCTCCTTATTGGGTGCTACTGTTACTGTTAAGCTCTGCTATAGATTGTCTAGGAGAAATCGATAAGGCGCAAGAGGCATCAGGAGGGATAGGTTGAAATGCTGGAGTCCGTTTGAGGTTAGACGCAGACATAGATAATGATATTGATGATAGACGCTACGCTAGGTAACCGTCTCGGACACAACCAGCCATTCAGAAGTCAAATGATAAACAGGAAGTTTGATTAGGTATGGTTGTTTGGATAGTTATGCATCACTTTTTAAATACAATTTTAGATTGAGCTTAAAATGACATTCACTCTGTGTCTGTAAGACAATTTTAGTATTATAGATGTCTTGTAATTAACATTCAATAACATTCATTGGAAATATATTTGCTGTCTTTAGATAACCATTGAGCCCTACAAAAATGTCAATGAATAGAGAGAGATTTATTTGAATAGATCATATCAGTATTTTTATTTTGTTTGAATAAAACTGAGCCTTAGTCTACTTAAAATATGGTGAACAGAGGAGTTTATTTCAAGTGTCTTACTTTGCATGTACATTACTTGCATTCCATTCCTGGTTCCAGAAAATAACATCAAGGTAATATTAAAGGAAAATACCATGTCTACATTTCTCTGGGAATGAAAATGGATGTTGGAAGACATTTGTAATGACAATTGTATTTAATTCTGCTGTGTCATAGAGTGCCCGGCCAAGCAGGGTGTGGTTTACATTGCAGTTTCATCGTCTGACCTCTGCATCAATATTCTGTGTTTGTGTGTGTGTAGGTGCGTGTGTTTGTGTGTCTCTGTGTGTGTGCGTGCATGTGTGGGAAGGGAGTCTGATAAGCCTGATGTGTTGCTTAAGCTAAATATAAATCAAGGTGACCTACTCTTTCTTTTGTGGGTCACTTTAACCTGGAACATCCTAAAATATACGTGCGCCTTCCCAAACACTGTCCCTGTCCTTCTCTGTCCCATTTCAGACATATACACACATCAGATGGATGCCCTCATGGAAAAACACAGAATGGAAATTCCTACACCACATATTGCCTACCGACAGCCATGTCTGCAGAAAACATGCTGCAACTTCACGATTGTTATAGCAGAGAAAAATAAGTTATTAGATCCCACGTCATGCTCTCTGTGCTGAGCCATCGTGGGGAAAGAGCTTGCGTTCAGTCTACTCCCTTCTGTCTGCATCGCTGCACATCGTGTTGTCTGGTGCTTTCTAGTAAAACACTCCCCGGTGCCTGCAGCGAAATGGAGAAGGGTGAGGAGTTCAAACATCCATGTTTTAAGGCCCTGTGAGCATGTGACAGACAACAGCTTCAGTTGGTTGCATATCTTGAAACCTAGAAACCTTGTAAACTTGCTATCAAAATAGTGAAGGATGGTTCTTCAAAATGATGAGAAGGTGTACAATATATTTGTCCCCGAAAGTTGACATGTTTTCCAGGTAAAAGTGGTTCAGTGTGTGGCAAAGAAGTAACAAATGGTTCCTGCCATTTGAAACTGATCCACTGCTAAATTTTTTGGAATCAACATTTCCATGAATGTGTTTTTTTTAAAGGGAAAATAGCACACAAAAACAATTTGTTATTACTTCTGAAAAGTCTTCAATGGGGTTTCATGAGCTACATTTTGGCTGAATGAAATGGAGATTATAATGCTAATCCGATATCTGAACTGCAGTGTCATCGCGGACATTTTAATCTCATTGAGCGATAGCCTGCTTGCCTAGCTCTGGTGAATCCAAAAGCTATTGATTGAACATGTTTTTATATGTATCAGAATTTTGCTGCATTATATTTTGGGTTTAATTAACAAGAAGAGCATTCGATGGATGCATGGTTTTATTCAGTTTCATATTTGACTACGTTTGATATGGAAATGTGAAAACTAGTCTTCCTTATACCTCTTGCAGATACTATTTATAACTCACATGTGTTCAAACTACTAACTGATTCGGTATTGCGTTAACGTTAAATCATATTGTCAAAGCAAGCTCCCATGGGCTACAGCTATACATACACACTTCACTGCGGGTACTCTCCCACATTCAGAATAAGTCACTGTCCCACCATTATAGCCCTAATTATACCACTGGAAAATGTATTGAAATAATTATGACATATTACTCTCCTTCATAAATACATGTGTGAATGTGTGTGTGTGGTTGTTTGTGTGTATGTGTGTTTGTGTGTGAGGGAGACATTTCAAAAGTACTCTGCAGTATTCCAGTGTGACGTTTGAATCATATATTATTGAAGCAACTGTTGAATAATGCAAAGACTTGATATCGATCCCAGGGTCTGCCATCCATGCAGTCTTGGTTGGGGTGGGGGCAGCCGGGAGAGTAGAGAGTGAGTGATAGGGTACCTAGTGATGGACAGAGTGAATATCTAATTGATGATACAGACACGCACACGTGTCAATACATGCTTACATATCAGCATTTTATGGTATAGTACATTAGAAGTGCAGCAACAGCCCACACGATATTTAGGCCACAACGAGACACATAATAACACATGTCAACAGCTGTTTAAGACCGCTTATTCGAATGGGGGCATTGTCATCACCCACACATGAATTTAACGCACCATCTTAACACTGAAGAGAGCTCTGGTGTTAAAAGTGATCATAGGATTTTGTTTGTATCTTGTGATAAAATTCTGTGTCATTCAATTTTTAAAACATAGGTTAATACTCCCTACCACCCCCAATACATGGAGTTTATGAGTCCGTCACGGTAGTGAACTGGTGCAATGTGTGAGTCGCGTGCGCCCCTCCCTGGCTCAGAGCGGCAACAGGACGCAGCTAAAGGCTGAGGGCTCCTGCTACACGCGATCCTGCCGCAGCCCGCGCGTACTTCGATACCAACAGACTGCGTTCGTGAACATATATGCCAAATACCCCTCTCTCTCTCTCTCTCTCTCTCTCTCTCTCTCTCTCTCTCTCTCTCTCTCTCTCTCTCTCTCTCTCTCTCTCTCTCTCTCTCTCTCTCTCTCTCTCTCTCTCGCGCGCGCGCGCGCCTGTCGCGCGCCTCTCTCTCCTCGCTCTTCTCCACTCTGGAGTAGCTGACGCACACAAACGCGCAGCCGACTCTCCTGCGAGACACAACTCTCCGGTAAAGTAGCTCTTCACATTTTACGGTACGTAAACGAAATAAGGCATGCTTTTTGTGGCAATAAGTTAACACATATAGGTGTTGGTCTGTGAAAACATTCAACAACTATTGTGTTTTTGATCCGATTCGAGAAGATATTTTTTGTCTGACAGACGTGACGTTATCCTTAACAGACTGCATGCCAGTCGGTTTCTTGGGAAACGACGTTTATCATCCTGTTTGTCGCGGTCACTTTGCTCAACAGCACCCCTTGCAACAACATGGACTTTGTCAGCAGTTTGGAGACGTTGTGTAGCCTACAAGTCCATGAAATAAATTAGGGCATGAGACAGCATAACGAGGCAAACAGTCGATCTATTAAGTCTAACTTGACATAAGACAAGGCACAGGAGGGCTTTCCATCAGACGTGATTAATGCAGTTGATTAGACGCAGTTACACATTTAACCTATTTCGGAGGATATAAGGCAAAATAAGAACTGCAACATTACATAATAAAAGACTAGAAATGACTGTTAGGCGGTTGCAATGTTGTTGTTTTGGTATTATGGTTGACGTGGGCCTACGAAGCGCAACGCTTTTAAAATGAGACAATATCAGACATAGTCTAGGTTCTGAAACCGGGCCACCTCCACCCCTTTAACGCGAAAACCCTGTTTTTTCCACTGTTAAAAACAAACCTCCGGTTATGTGCCGCAAGCGCCGCCAACTCTGGAGGCTGCATTGAAGTGAGTAGTTGGTGGCATTGGACCAGTAAAGCTGGTTCTAGTCGGTGGTATTGGACCATTGTTGCAGGTCCTAGTTGTTGGCGGCCGTGGACAATATTATTGTACACGCGAGGCTGGTTCTAGTTGGCGGTTTTGGACCAGGGATACTGGTTGTAGTTGGCGGTATTTGACCAGTGATGCTGGTTTTAGTTGGCAGTATTGAACCATAGTTTTGGACCATTGAGGCTGGTTCTAGTTAGCGGTATTGGACCATAGTATTGGACTACTGAGACTGTTTCTACTTGGCAGTATTGGACAATAATACTGGACCAGTGAGGCTGGTTCTAGTTGGCGCTATTGAACCAGTGAGGCTGGTTCTAGTTGGCGCTATTGAACCAGTGAGGCTGGTCCAATATTATACAGAAGCTTTCTGGTAACACGTGTATTAATGAAAAAAGCTACGTCTTAACTAGCTGCTTGTTGTGCTTGTTGTGCTTGCACGCGTGATGGGAGTAGCGCTATGTGGACTGTTTCTGGACTATCTCTTGTTTGGAATGACTTGCAATCCCGACCTGGCAAACGTAACACACTTGCTTCTCAGAACTCATTGCCATTCAGGTAAAATAAATGTATGTTTCATGTAGATTTTGCATGTAAATTATAAAAATAGAATATCACATCGTTTTATCACGTAATTGCAGCTGTGGTATTAATAACATTAGCCTTTTTATGCAGCTGAAGTGAAGAAAGTTCTAGACGATTTAAAATATACTTTTGAGGTAAAGCTCAATAACTAGGCTGCTTGTGTTGAATGGTCAGTGGCTGCATTACCTAGTTGAAATTACTTTAACTTTAAGCTGTATGTTTATGGCACTATTGTATATTTGTGACTGTGTTTGCTATATGGATTTAGCTTGAATGTGTGTTTGTCTGTTTGGTTGCACCAATACAAACGTTGTGCCAATGCTAACAGCTCTCTCCTTCATACAGATATGCAGTTGTGTCTATGCGATATGCTAGTATTATTATGTTAATAACAGGGCTACTAAAGCCTATTTAGCCTCCGAGTGAACAACAGTGCTTAGAGTGCTGAGTCACATTGTGATTTAACCCTCAACTGAATCCACAAATCCTCAACAGTAATATGGGCTATTTAAGACGCACACCGTCATTTGAATAATGTGGAGAATTTAATAATAGACTAGCTTTCTCCAAAATACAACTCCATTCTTTCAGATCACAGTTGAGAAGGAAGAAAAATAAATCATGATATATTTGGATCCTCACTAATAGATTTATAAAATAAACCAATTTTGTTGTTTTGTGGACTTTGGACAAGACCATCTGTAAATAATGATTTTCTCAGCTATGTAAGATCTAAAATAGACCACGTTCAAACACATCTAAATGTAGATTTTTGTTTAAGAAGATATGCAAAGAATAATAGTTTACAACCCCCTTCAAAAACAATGTTGGAGAGAAATTCAGTCAGGTGGCATGAGTTAATTCTGCTCCAATCCTCCCAATCAACTGCAATATGTGAATAACCCAATCATTAGACAAGTTTAATCTGGGACAAAGAGCAAGACGGGTGCTTACTTCCTAAACTGTGCCGATGTGGGATTTGGAGACGTTGGACTGCTAAATCATAGCATAATGGAAAGCACTTGATCACATGATACACTGAGAAGCTCATTAAGATTAAGTCTCGATTGGGGTGGTTTGTTGCACAGTGGCACATCATATAGCCCATTAAGCATGTGACAGACACATTATCAACACTTAATCTCACTAAAGAGTTAACCACTGACCATTAAAGCATTCTGACACAAGGCAGACTGCGGGGATTGTAAGCATACCTTGTTAAGCATTCATATTGATGAATTAGTCCTCTGCTATTACACATCATGTTCATAAGGGGCCACTAGATAGCTTTTTGATTAGAGGCAGAATTTATTATATAATTGCATTTGGTCAACAGCACAGATTGGCATAACTGTATCTTGCAGGCCACTGATTTCAGTTAGAGTTTCAAAGCTCTTGAGAAGGTTAAGTCTTTGGTTCCTTGGATATTAACAAACCCTTAATACTTCAATAATGTAACCAGGTAACCCCAGTCAGCTAATCCGGCCCAACTCTATTTTTACTGAGGAACATTCCATTGCAGGTCAGATATTTATTATTCATTCTTTGGTTAAACATTGCTCACTTTCTGTATCACCGTTCCACAATTCAAAGCTATTGACTGCCATCATCTACTCCTCAAACGGAAGTTCTTCCATTACTGACAGGACACTTAAATCTAGTCAAGGAAACTGAAAGCTGATCTATCAGGAGCATCAGACTATGTCCTGTCTAAATGTTTTTGACCAAGGTCCAAGCATACTGCTCACAGCTTCGTACCTAGACCTAGACTGTGGAAACAGTCTGACAAAAGAAGGGTTTTGGTGCCCCTCCATTGCAGTAGTGAGTGCAGAGAAGTGAGAGGCTAGAGTATTCAACATGACAATAGATAACATAGATAACATAGATAACATATTACCATAGGTAACATAAATAACACCTGTTTTTAATGCCCACTGTGCTGGATCCCATTCTCTGCCTCCCCTCCTGGTTGACTATGAATCTTGCTATTCGCACTCCAATGCCCTTAAACACATGTTCAGCCACCATCTTGTGAAACAAAGTCACCCAACAAATCCTCCATTCTTCAATCTCTATGCCAACAGTTTCTCCCTTTGGACGTGGGATGCTTGTATGAGTAATGCTTTCCCAAACAACCAGAGACGCCCCACTTAAGTGATTCTTAAAATGGCTCAAATCCTTTTATTATAAATGTGTATTTTCATAGTGACTTTGAAATGAAAAACAAGATGTATGAAGGGTTATTATTATTATGTGTAGCTGATTCTTCCATTCAGGATCAACAAAACAAATGGCCAATTCAATTCCAAGATTGCTGGCAACCTTAGCAAACTGAACAAAAGATTTTGGTAAAAAGTACATCATCGGAAGAGTGTAACTGCTCAAAACTGTAGATACATATATGGTTCTGCAATCTCTAAAAACTACAACTCAAACCAAAAAAAGGGCTCCACAGAATCAGAAAGGAAGAGCAGGAGAGTGGGAAGAAATGAAGGAGACTGCTACTGATCGCAAAGTATGGTGTAAAACAATGGAGGGGCTGGGGCTTGGGGAATGCAGCAGTGAGCAGCCTTTGCAGTGGTTCCCGCCTCCCTGTCTGCTGTGTGGTGCTTCACTCCCTTTTTTTCTGCTAGTTTAGAGTGGATGTGTTTATGTGTGCAAGTACATACTCATTTATATAGCTATATCTGCAAGGGTATCTATACCCTGCAGACCCTATATACAATTTCACACACAGATAACTAAAGTTATAGATGGTGCTGAATGGCAAAGCTTCTGTCTCTCTTACCAGTCTGTCTGTCTTCTCTTCCTTCTTTCTGCAATGATGTAGTCTTCCTCTTCTTAAACCATTCCTTCCATTATTGGAAACAATTCAATTGTGTTCAGCCACTGTGTCCTAGATGTAGATGGTGATTGAGGTCCAGTTTTTAACCCACAATGTCTCAATTGGGTTAAAATTGGATGTTTGTAGCTGTGTCCTTAAACGTTCACTTGAAAAACTGTTAATCTCCTTCTCTGTTGTCCTCTTCCATATTCCCTTGCCTTTCTACATAATCATGGCATATATAGAACAGAAACAGAATATTTAGAGAAAGGGAGCCCTTTGTTAAAAAAGATAGCAAACAGCATATGTAATGAGACAATAAACGATCTATATAATAACTACAATATAATTACTCCGTAGGAGGGAAAGGGAGGGAAACCGAAAAAGGCAGGAGAGAGGTGGCAGTCATAGTGGAGAAATACATTTGTGCTGACAGGAGCCATATTCGTTGGCACAGAGGTGTTGCCTCAGTGTCTAGTGTTCTTCTCTACTGGTGCAGCGCCGTCACAAACATTGATCCCTCCACCAGGCCCTCCACCACACTCCTCCACCTCCTGAACTGTCCTTACCACCACCACCCCAAAATGTGCGCTGCCATTTGCTGACATGGACTCATCTCATCTAACACACTCGGTCTGGGGGGGAGGTGTTCGTGGGGATGGGGTGTGGCCCGGTTTGATTTCAGCAAGCCAAATACTTATAAGCCTCTGCAAGTCGTATAATGCAGCTTTTCGACGTAAGGCTCTCTTTGATGCTGACATCATAGACTTAAGGCTCTGTGCTGTGTCATCATAGACTTAAGGCCCCTTATGTTGTGTCATCATAGACTTAAGGTCCTTTGTGTTGTGACATCAGTGACCTAAGGCCCTTATGTATTGTGACATCATAGACTAAAAGAGCCATTGAACCCACTGTTTCAGCTGGAATTCGAACACTATGGGATTAAAAAAAAAGTGTTTTGAGCTGAACGTTTTAGGAAAGAGGGGGGCGTGTTATTCCCATGGTAACGACCCACGCCAACTTCATGACACTGTTTTAGTACCATCATTGTGTATGAGCATTATAATAAACAATGTTGTATATGAAATGCACCACACACCGTAGCGTTATACTATAGGTGACCGGGAAGCCTAACCCTCACTCGGACGCGGACATTAAATACATCGCTGCTCAGACGGAGCTTCACCATCCACACTCACCGTAGCAGCGTTATAGGCTAGTATAGGTGTCCGGTAAGCCTAACCCTGGGACGTGGGTATTAAATAAATCGCTGCTCAGATGGAGTTTCACCATCCACACACCGGGGCGTTATACAATAAGTGTCCGAAAAGCCCAACTTTATCGTCCCCTCGGTTCTCTGTCCACACAAACCGCACCGCCGGTGCCCCTTGGTCGTGACGTCAGACTACCTCGGAAAAGGTAGTCTGACGTCACGAAAAGAACGCCACCTGCGTTCACAGCAGAGTGGATCGTTCACGTAGTGTTTTGGGGAGAGTGGCAAAAACATTGGATTTTGCCCCTTTTTTCTCTAAATTGGGGATTTATTTCAATAGCAGTGATAAAATGGCATAGATTACTATGTTGACGATCAAGACAAATGACCACGTCTAAAACAAAACAAAAAGTGGTTTTGGGTTCACTGGCTCTTTAAGGATCTATGTGTTGTGTCATCATAGACTTAAGGCCCTCCTTCTTGTATCATAGACTTCAGGCCCTTTGTGTTGTGAGATAATAGACTTAAGGCCCTCTGTGTTGTGTCATCATAGACTTAAAGCCCTTTGTGTTTTGACATCATGGAGTTAAGGTTCTCTATGATGTGTCTTCATAGACTTAAGGTGTAAGTGAACCCACTGTTTTGGCTGGAATTTGAACACTGAGATAAAAAAGTGTTTTGGGCTGAGAGTTCCAGGAAGGAGGGGGACGTGTTACGACCCATGGCAAAAACATGCGTTCGAAAAGCTGAGTGGAACGTTCACATAGTGTTTTATGGAGACTGGCAAAAACATAGGATTTTACACTTGTTTTCTCTAAAATGCGGTCTAATTTTAGTAACAGTGACAATATGGCATAGATCATATATGTTCACGATCTTCAAGACATGACCAATTTTAAAGCTAAAACAAAATGATTTTGGGTTCACTGGCTCTTCAACGCCCTTTCTGACCCTGTGTGTTGTGTTATCATTGGGCTGGCCGATTTGGCCTAAAAGAACATCTAGATTTTTTCAAACAAATGAAAATCTTTTGATTTAAACCTCGATTTCAGTTTCTCTCTAAACAAACTAAAAACACCCAACTATATGGTCCATTGTTTGCAGCATCCTAATGAACCCCCTTTTCTACTGTATAAATGTCACTGCATCTGTGATGTGGGGGCCTTTCTTGTCATAAGGAATGACTGTTGAAAATGCTGCTGCCAAGGTTACTCGCTTTTTTGCACCTGCTTGAGCTGGCCTCTGCATCTCTTGGTGCTTCACACAGCTGCCATTCCACATGTCTCTGTCGCAGGTGCTGGAAAAAGTTGGTTGTGTTCCCCATAAACGTGGTAATATGTCTTATATGATCGTCAACATAGTAATCTATGCCATTTTATCACTGTGGCTGAAATAAGACCCAATTAGCGAAAACAAGTAAAATCCTATGATCTCGCCAGTCTCGGCCAAACTGTTTGTGAACGTTCCACTCTGCGGTCTTGCAGGCCACTGAAGTGACCCCGAAGAGCCTTTTAGTATACGTCACAACCAAGGGACACCAAGGTGTGTGTGGATGTGTTGAGCTCTGCCTGGGCAGTGGTTGACTGCTGCGTCCGAGGGGGGTGTTAAGCTTCTCAGGACACTTATAGTGTAACGCCACGGTGTGTGTGGATGTGTGGAGCTCGTTCTGGACAGCCGTTGATTTTGATGATTGCGTCCGAGGGGGGGTTAGGCTTCCCGGACACTTAGTATAACACTAAGTTACGGTACGCCTTTTGTGTTGTGACATCATATTCTTTAGACCCTTGTGTTGTGACATCATAGACTTAAGGCCCTGTGTGTTGTGACATCACAGATGTAAGACCCTCTGTGTTGTCATCATAGACTTAAGGCCCGTTGTGTTGTGTCATCATATTCTTTAGACCCTTGTGTTGTGACATCATAGACTTAAGGCCCGTTGTGTTGTGTAATCATATTATTTAGACCCTTGTGTTGTGACATCATAGACTTAAGGCCCTGTGTGTTGTGACATCACAGACGTAAGACCCTCTGTGTTGTCACCATAGACTTAAGGCCCTGTGTGTTGTGACTCATAGACTTTTCGCCCTCCATGTTGTGTCATCATAGATTTCGGGCCTTTGGTGTTGTGACATCATAGACTTAATGCCATCTGTGCTGTGTCATCATCACGTTAAGCCCTTTATGTGTACAACTTTAAGCCCATATCATGTAGACCTCACGTTGTAATGCATGTAGAACATTATGCTACTAGTGATTTTATATCTAAATGTATTTTATTCAGAATGTAAACATACAAATACAGACATTGAGAACTGGTTAATTTGATGAACAGGCTGTTTGTGCAATAAAACAACTTTGCTATATGAAGACTCGTAAGCCCCTTTCCCACTGGACAAAAAACCCACTAACACCTGGCTTTAGTCTTTAGTGTGAAAGGTTACAATAGGCATTTATTCCCGGGACATATTACTCTGCAGTAGTCATGGGTATTTATCTGCTACAGCTCCGATTGATGGAACCAGCACACCTGGGTGGACACGCTAATTACCGCCCCTTTTCTGGCACGATGCTATGACGCGGGTTGAAGTTCCAGATGTTGGTGTGTAAATAGAGAGGAACAACGTGCAACAGCAATTTTGTTCTTCGAGCCGAGTTTGAAAGAGAGACTCAATAAGTAAGTCAATAAATAAGTAAGAGTTTAAAATGAGTCATCATTGTAACATTTTCAATGGCCTCCATACTGTTTTCTACTGATTATGAACCTGTTTTCCAGCGCGTTCTTGATGTTGAACGTGCCACACCAGAAAAAGGCATTGTCATCTACTAGCAATGGGCAAGGAGTCAATTGCCTATTTTTTGCAGGTTTTTCCACATTTAAACAGACTGCATATAAGTGCAAATTTTGGCGGAAAAAAGGGTATCCATATAGCTTAACCCAATCATCCTTCTGAGTTAAGCATGTTTGGTGTGTTGTGATCGGCAACCGGGAAATGCAAACGAGGCAAGTTATAATGACAAATGAGCTGTAGCTGTGCATATTGTAAATAATGCTAGTTTATTACTGTGTCATGAGTCTAGTTATCAAATCAATAATATACATTTCAATACAAAACCGGAAACTAGCTTACACTAAATTCCTGCAATGTTCTCCACCACTCAAATGTGACTGAACTCAGTGAACCTATTGGATTGAACTCACATTTTTTCCCAATAGTCTACATTGATATTGTTGAGTGATATTTCACGTTCCAATTAATATCTTACTGTGCTTTCAAAAAAGCCAAGCAGCAAGTCAGTTAAACATTTCCTTAATAAAATGTTACATACAGAATCTACGTCCTACCTGACATCTGCAGCAGACGGCTATCCTACTTTAATGCTTTCTTTAAGATGCTTCTTCCTAGCTGCCAACCACCATCTCTAACCAACCTGTGCTATGGCAGTCTTTAAACCCACCTTAAGCGAAGCAAAGCATCCCTGCTCTATTCACTACCCTGTGTCACCCAAGGTGTTTGGGTCTTAAATACCTACAAATACACATACTAGACCAAGACACTGTACCTCTGGCGGTCTGACAGATATTGTATGATATCAGCAATGTACTGATGTAATCATTATGTACAGGAGAGAGGGAAGATCAGCAGTATGTTTTTCCGTCCAAAACAAACACACACACACACACACACACACACACACACACACACACACACACACACACACACACACACACACACATACAGACAGACAGACAGACAGACACACACACACACACACATACCCACACTCGCACCCACACCCACAAGTTTTCCTTTTTCTGCAAAACATCAGCAGTATGAAGGCAGGAGGACCGCAGCTATGCATATCGGACTGTGTGAAAGCGCAAGGAGTCTGGAGCTGGACCAAAGTGTGTTTTGTGTGCCTAGTTGACTGCCCCCCCGGTCCCCCGACCTTTCAAAGCCTTGGAGAGGGTCCGAGGGGTATGGGGGTGGTGGATAGTGGGGTGCCAGGGATGATGTCATTGTTGGAACATGGTTTGATCGGCTTTCTAAGAGACTGCTAGACTCTGCCAAGACTGGCCTTTACTGGGTGTGGCTTAAGCTGTCCCTTCTTAGCTCTCTCTCCCTACCTCTCTCCCGCTCTCTCTCCCTCTACCTCTCTCCCTCTCTTGTTTCTCTTCCTCCCTCACTCCCTACCTCTCTCTCTGTCCCTCCCTCTCTCTCTCTCTCTCCCTCTCTATCGCTCTCTTGCTCTCTCTCACTCTAACATACACACCCACACACACCCACGGGCATTCCATCAGACAAATTATCTCTGTTTATCTGTATTTATTTATCTTTATTGTTTTTCTACAACCGTGCATTTGTGCATTTAAGTGTAAAGTAAGTTAAATATAAGGCATGTGTTTAATGTGTGAAAAGCATCAGAAAAGAAGACCAAGATTTAGTGATGTGGTGCATTGTGTGTGTATTTCTGTCTGCATGCACCCAGGCATCAATCAAGGAAGTAAACAGAATCCTCGCAAAAGATGCCATTCAAGGAAAGTAAGAGTTAGTCAAAACATGTCCAGTATGTGGGAAGTTAAACTACATCAACCAGAAATAGAGATGTAATAGAAATACAATTACTTGGATCGAATGGAATGATGTTCCATTTCATCCCAGTACTTGTATTTAGAAAGCATGTGTCACTTTTGTGACACATAACTATTAATAATTGTAGTCAAATGATTATGTTTATTTGTATGTATTGTTACATGTACTTTAGGTTATATTTTCATGAATGCAACCACAGGCTAGAGTTGGTAGGCTTGGGTCTTTTCTTTTTTTTACTGGCCAGAACTAAACTAAGCAGCTCAAAACACGTTACCAATGTTTCTGTTCATAAATTAATAGTTTTCCTCTATAATAATTTGATATTCCAACATCTCAAATACAATACATATTGACCTCTTCTGATACGTTCATGTTATGTATGGAATGAAAGGCTGATAAATAGTGTGATTGTTTCCATTCCAAGCCCTGTTCCTAGCATTAGCTCCTCGACCTCGCCTTCAGCAGCAGTCATTAGCATAAGCGCTTTAACTGGATCAGCTAGCAGAATGATTCATCACTGCCAAATCACAGGACAAGGATTAGGAGCAGGAGTTTGAATGAGCCCTAACAACAAGGAGCACCTAGTGGAGAGATAATAGAGTTCATCTGTAGAATCCTGCTTTGAAAGCCACACGGGACACAAGAAGAATGCATAAGCTATCTCATGCTTTCTGACTTTGGATAATGGACAACTTGATTGATATGTAACCTGTATACATTTTTGAGTACTTGGTTTTAGTCTCATCTGCGCGCCATTGCAGACTTCACTGCAGCAGCAGTGACTCAGCAGTGATACGGGGCCTCCAGTCTCTTCATCACAGGAATAGATTCCCTGGTGCGATGCATTACTGGGATGATATAAAGTGAAGATGGGACCCTCAAATCGGCATAGGACTAGTTGCATTGTCTCTCCACCATTCTCCAGTTCACTATCTACCACTTCATTACTTAACCCAGACAGTCGAATCACATTATTCACATTAGATTACGATCGATGTTTAGGAGTCTGCTGTGCTCCACTTCGTAGCGGAGAACATGAATACGTCAAGTCTACGTATTCAAGTACATGCTGATGTTGGATAGGATTGCGCTTGAGTTATTAAGTTCAGCTTTTTCTCTTAATTTAATTTGATCTAATTTGTTAACCAATAAGGAGATTTGGGGATTAATTCATCAGTTAAGCACATTTTAAGTGCATAGCTTAATATTTGCACTGTAGCAACCGTGGAGACGCTGTTTGATGTTTTAATGAAGTGGAAATGTAATTTGTTGTTTTTGCCTCCTGCCTTTGGCTTCTCTTCTAAGATATAGCTTCATACAGTCATTTTATATTTAGAATGGTGTATCAGCTAGTCCCAGATCTTTTGGACCTGAAGTCATGAGTTTGGCTGTAAGGCTGGTGCTATCCGTGGTCCTGACATCCGTTTTAGTCTTGTTTTATGCACTATAAAATCATACCATATCATATCAGGAATTTAATTTCACAGCTATGTAGTCAATCATATGCCTGACGGTACTTTTGGTTTGCGGTTGAAGATTAAGGGGAATTGACCCCAAGCAGTGCCTTAGGCCAAACATTGTCGTTTATTTAAAGAACTGTGTACATGATCTTTTTTTTTTCTCTAATACCTAGCAACGACATGACAGGTCTTCATTGAACCTATTGTCTTTGAGTTCCTTCAACTTTCCTCCCACTCCCCAATGTGTGCTAAATGTGGAACAGTATCTGGAGCAGTGCAGTGGCTATGCCTGGGTGGATGTGCACACCATTAAGCTGCCTTTTTTAACAAGTGTTCCCGTTTTGGGAGTTCAGACACAGATATTTATATCAAGCGGGTCAGTGAAAAGGCTGAAGGGAAGCGTGTCGGGTGTGTTCTGTGTGAAAGTTGTCCATCCTTTCTCTGGAGCCGCGGATCAAACATGTGACAGTTATGTCCGTGGGTTGAAAGGGACTGAGGTGTTTATGATGTTCAATATACACCGATCTGGCGAATCGGTCTATGCTGGGGTTAGAGTTATGTGTGCTTTAAGTTCAGAGGTAGTTCAAGTTTTCAAACTATTACCCACGACCTTAGTTAATATTATTAGAGTTGTCTTGCTGAGTTGAAGGCTTTGCTTCCACCACCAACAGTGTACTAATAATGCAAGTGCAGCGCTGGGATCTGTAGAACATGAACATCAGAACCACAGCCTTAGGTGACGTGGTAGAACTGATGTACTAAGCAGCTAAAGTACTCTCTAATATGTTTTTACTTGCCATATATCTCAACTGGCCACAGATATGGGAAGCATTTTATGACAGGAAAAAGGCACAATACAAGCCCTAATGAGACTCCAAGTTACATTGGAGTCTCATAATGCTGTACGTAAGTCCTGGATTCTCAGCACGTTTAGTGGGAATGTCACTCTATGACGTGGATGATGGTATCTGGAAAAGCAAGAAGAAATATAATAATGCTGAATAGCTGCTGAGCTCAATGTCAAAATGGGGAACACAGTTTTAGCCTGCCTGATGAGGCCTTCGCATAGTTCATCTCCCAGCAGATGGTGTGTAGAGCCGTCGTGCTACTATCGTAGTTTGTACTTTTCAATAACAATCTCTTTATTTGTGCTTTTGTTCTTTATAATATACACAGCAGCACTTGTGTACCAGGGGGTTCGGATAAGCCATGTGTCTTCACAGCAGTGCCTTACAGTAATCCCTCTGCTGTTGTTCAAGCAGAGCTATTTGTTCTTGTGCTATTTACACTATCTCTGTGTGATGTAAAGTTGTTGATCCTATGACTGGTTCATTTCAAGCAGCATGGCATGACATCAACGGAGGGGAAATCCTACTAAAATCCTACCACAAATCGATTATATGATGTGGAAAGTTATACAATGTGGAAATATCTTAAGTAAAATGCCTAAATGCATGCATGCTTGTTTGTACCTCTGTCCCTCCCTTTGTATGCATCACAAAGTCATTGACCTTGCATTGAATGGACACAGTGATAATGCTGAGCACTGGAGGCTATCCTGGTGTCAATGTCTCCCACCTGAATTCCTATTCCATCAACTGTACACTCACAGAAACACACAACTAGGGTGTCTCCAGAACAGAGCAGCAGCCTGACCAGCCATCTTACTGGGATGTGTGTGTGTGTGTGTGTGTGTGTGTGTGTGTGTGTGTGTGTGTGTGTGTGTGTGTGTGTCTTTTTGTTGCTGTATTGTGATGCTTGGGAGAACAGCAGAGTTTCAGAATGACTGAAGAAGGGGCTTTGTTGTCATAGTATCACATTGTACCAGTGTCAGCTAGTGCCCCCCCCTCACTGGCCCCAAAGGAGGACAGATTCTAATGCAGTGTTTCTCTCTTTCACCTGATTCACTCCTTTGCTGTGCATGCTCTCTTGATATCATAAATCAACTCATATTGTTCACCAAACAGAATCCATGTGTATTTGAAAGAGCGATTGGTTGTAATAAATATTAAATATTCTTTATTATAAATATTCTTTATTTATTCAATTTTTTACAATTCACGTTGCAAATACAATATACAAAAGCGTACAGGGGAACACCTTGGATGACCTAATTTGCACGGGGATGAAAGGGAATCTCACTACAATTAGCTCTTACAGCTCAGTTCCCATTCTTACAAGTAATTAGAAGTTGACCTCATATGACCTAGCAAATTTGTATAAGTCTGTAAACAAATAGTTGCCACCAGAACTTATGATGCAACACGCTTATTTCAGGTGGCATATGACTCAAGAGATAACATAAAGAGCCAGTGAACCCAAAACCACTTTTATTTTGTTTTAAACGTGGTCATTTGTCTTATTTGATCGTCAACATAGCCATGCCATTTTATCACTGTTACTGAAGTAAGTCCCCAATTTAGAGAAAAATAGGGTAAAATCCTATGTTTATTCCATTCTGTTCTCATTCTCATTTTGTTTTGTTGCTGACGATCGTACAAGATAAATTACCACGATAAAATAAATAAATAATAATAATTGGGTTCACTGGCTCTTTACTGATTCACCTAAATTGAAATAATAATAAAACATTCATTTAGAATGGTAAACAAAAGTGGCAACCCAATTCAATATCTGTATAAAGTTGTCTATATAAATTTGTCTCTGCCATAACATTGTGTTCTGTTAAATATTGTCCCACAGGGCAAAGGACCCTATACCACAGAAGTGATGTCCTAGAGACGGTTGTGCTGGTCAATCCGTCAGAAGAGACTGTTACATCAGAGGTAAGGGCTGTCGTCTTCTCCAAATGGATGTTTATTTTAGAACGCCCTCATTCTGTCTCAGGCTAAAGTCTATTCCTACATATTTTTTTGTTTTTGGATTTCATTGCTAACAATTTGTATTCACATTACATAGCAAGTTATATGCTATTTGTTTTAGCACTTTAATTTCCTTCCTTTCTCTTATTTCTCTTTTCTCTGCCTGTCATCCCAGATCCAGTCTCTGGTCACGGACTCAGCAGGACATAAGCTCCTGGTCCTAAGTGGCCAGAGCTCAGATCACGGTGACCTTCTCCTTCAAACTGGGCTTTTCACCTACCAGACCTTTACACAAGTCCTTACTGACCCTCGGGTATGATACATGTATCACCTCTATAAACTAGTGGAAACATGTCATCTTAATTATAGGGGATTTAATAACAGCACACGCTATTATCAAACATTAGAAATGTCTGGTTACTGCAGTGAGAAAATGGTTTGGTGGCAAAGCGCCTTTTGCTGGCATGTACAAACTCAACTCAACTCAAAAAGGAATGGTCAATCAATGATAATTTGACCCTTTAACAATTATAGCATTTAACTTTGACTATGACCTATATTGTCCATTGTTCCTTGTGTTTTAATCAAAACTATATTATATTAGATATACCATAAAATAGTATACACATGGGCAGTATACAAACTTGCCACACTTAAGTGACACAACCTAAAGGACCGCAGCCATCCCTTAAACCACCACTTTCAGTTACTGCCCTCAGGGCAAAGATACAGAATCCCCTGTGCTAATAAAACAGATTAAAATCTGTTGTCCTTATTGCAATCTTAATCAGTAAGGATAGCCACTTTTTGAAGGCAGCCTGCTAACCCAGGACACAGCATTTTATGCCTACTAATTTAACCCTGAATCACCAGAGTACCTAGTGCTCCTTTTAATGTAATGGAGCACTAGTTTTTATGTCAATATGTTTGAATGAGTCCTGTCTGGATGTGATACCTTGTGTTTTTAATGTACCCCATTTTTTGGTGGCAGATTTCTGCACATGCAAGCAGACACATTTTTACCTTTTGCATGCAAAAAGTAGACAATAGAGTATTCTCTGTTCCATTTCTATTTCTTTTCATCTTATACCATAGCTAACCTGCACACATTGAAATGTCTCCCTCCTGCAGGTCAGTGATTTACTGGGCACAGCAGCCCCCAAGCAGCCGGCTACACTCACTGTGTCCTGCCGTGGGGAGGTGGGCTGGAGCTCCTTGGGACAACAGAAACATCTCCAGGACTTCCTAGAATACAGAGTGAACCCTGAGCCTGCGCTGCCCAAAATGGAGGGCGTGTCTGAGTTCACAGAGTACATCTCTGAGACTGTGGACGTCCCCTCACCGTTTGACCTCTTGGAGCCGCCCACCTCTGGAGGGTTCCTGAAACTCTCCAAGCCATGTTGTTACATCTTTCCTGGAGGGAGGGGAGATTCCGCCCTCTTTGCTGTGAATGGATTCAACATATTGGTGGACGGAGGCTCGGATCGCAGATCATGCTTCTGGAAGCTTGTCCGTCACTTGGACCGCATTGACTCGATACTACTCACACACATTGGAGCTGACAATCTACCAGGCATCAATGGGCTCCTTCAGCGCAAAGTAGCAGAACAGGAAGAGGAGCAGTCCCAGGGTTCGACCAATTACAGTGAGTGGATGAAGAACCTGATCTCGCCAGAACTTGGCGTGGTGTTCTTCAATGTACCAGAGAAGCTACGTATGGCAGAATCAAATCTCAAGGTCAAGCGCAGCATTGAAGAAGCCTCACTTACATTACAATATCTGAATAAACTGGGAGTGAAGCCAGAACCTCTTTGTAGAGTGGTCAGCAACACCATTGAGCCCATCACCTTGTTCCACAAAATGGGAGTGGGCAAGTTAGATATGTATGTTCTGAACCCTGTAAAAGATAGCAAAGAGATGCAGTTTTTAATGCAAAAATGGGCTGGTAACAGTAAGGCCAAAACTGGTATCTTGCTCTCTAATGGCAAAGAGGGGGAAATATCTGTGCCCTATCTGACATCAGTTACAGCCTTAGTTGTTTGGCTCCCTGCCAACCCTTCTGAAAAGATTGTTAGGGTGCTCTTTCCTGGAAATGCACCCCAAAACAAGATTCTGGAAGGCCTAGAGAAATTAAAGCACCTTGATTTCCTGCGTTATCCAGTAGCTACACAGAAGGACATAGCTTCAGGGGCTCCACCACCTGTCATAAAACAGAGCAAGCTGAAGCAAAGAACAGACAGCAAAGAGAGTCTCAAAGCCTCTCCAAAAACAACTGCAAAACTCTCCAAGAAAGAAACTGATGGAGAAGACGAAGTTCCAGCTGCCACAGAAGCGAAGAGTGATTCTGTAAAGGACAATAAGGTAGAGAAAAAAGAGGAGAAAAGGACAACAACTTTTAAATCAAAGGCTGAGGTACCAGAAAAGAAAAGGCTGTTAAAAGAGAAATCCTTAAAGAAGCATTCCAAGGAAAGAACATTGAAAATGGATGAAAAAAAGGACAAGGAAAAGAAAGAGATCAAGAAAGTCAAGAAGGATGACTCCCTGAAAAAAGATGAAAAGAAGGATGGAAAGTTAAAAGATGTTAAGAAAAAAGACACATCTAAGCCCGAGCTGAGAAAGATTACGAAGCCTGACCTAAAACCTCTGACACCAGAGGTAAGGAAGACCTTACATAAAGCTAAAGTTTCAAGTAAAGCCAAGACTGGGAAAGTCAAAGCAACCAAGGCACAGCCTTCTGAACCTAAACCAGTGGAGAAACCAGTGGCAGAAACTGAACAGCCTACAACAGTACAGAATGGAACTGTTGAAGGCCTGTCTGCCTCATCTAGCCCAGAAGATCTTACCAAGGATTTTGAGGACCTAAAACAAACTGGAACAGTATCCTCAGAACAACTTGAAATTGCTGAAGCTGCAGAGGAGCCAACAGCACAAGAAACTATATTGGAAATTCTACCTAGCACCATGTCTCCTGAAAAGGAGGTATTGGCCTCAGAAGTAAAGGCAGAGGCTGATGCTGGAGTTGAAGATGAACAATCAAACCAAGTGAGAGAGGAAGAATTAGAGGCTGAAAAGTTTGAGGATGAAGGAGCAGCCATTGATGATGAAGTGGAGGAGGAGGAGGAAGAGGGAGATTCCCTAACTGCTCAAAGGAAAGTAACAGAGGAAGAGGAAGACATGGGCATAGGAGAAGAAGAAGATGATGGCCTTGATAGGAAGCACGAAGTAGAAGAAATGGAGAAAGCAAAGCTCTCTACTATGTTGAAAAAGGAAGACTTCAAATTGGCTCATTCCAAGGAGGAGGAGGCAGAAGATGAAGCTGTTGAAAAGGCAGAGTTAGAGGAGGTAGAAGACTTGGATGTAATAGCAGATGAGGAGATCAAGGTCAAACCTGAAGATACGGAATTGGACCACATCAGCCAGGTTGTTGAACACCACAAGGCAACCGTGTTTGGAGCTGCAGCCAAAGAGGATGAAGATGAGGAAGGATACCTGTCACATGTTGATGGGGCCACAGCTCCGATAACCTCAGTGGCTCAAGAGGCCGGTATCGCCGCTGCTTACATTCAAGATGATACTATTCCTGCTGCAGAACCTATCTCCTACATTCAAGATGAGACTATTCCTGGGTACTCTGAGACAGAGCAGACCATCTCTGATGAGGAGATTCACGAGGAGGCAGAGGACAGAATACCACACCTTCAATATGATGTTGGTACCTATGATATCTCTGTTCCAGACCAGACAGGCTCCTTTGTAAATATTCATGGAATGAAAGAGATGCAAGCTGCTGCCTTGTCAGATAAAGGTTTTATGCCTGGTATGCAGGAGCAGGTGTCTGTGTTCACCAACATCATTGCTGCTCCATTGGCAGAAGAAGAGCATGTGTCCTCTGCAACCTCCATTACAGAGTATGACAAAATATCCTCACTGCCAACCTCTATTGCCGAAGACGTGGCGTCGGCCACAGCACCACAAAATGAAGAAATATGTAAAAGCTCTTTAGAAATGGATACTGTGAAAAGTGTTTCCCTGCCAAATCCGAATGAGGCCATCCAGGGAACCAGGGACGTCTCACACTCTGCTGGGACTGTGTCACCAATATCCTCTTTGGAGGATGACAAGTGCTACAAGTCTCCATCTGACGACGCAAACCGTGGTTTCTCTGGAATAAGCACAGATGCTGAAGTTACTGAAGCTCATAGTGAGGAAGAAGAGGATGAGGAGGAAGAAGACCAGACTCCCAACATTGACATGTCACTTGAAAAACTTCAAGAGAGCTATGCCCGCCCACAACTACTGCAGGACAAAGAAACACGCCTTGAACCTGATCGTGATTCAAGTTCAAAAACTGTTGATAGCAAACCTGTCCACCCACCGGTCGAAGAGGAATGTGTGCATTCAATTGCTGCTAAGGAAATTTCCTCTGTTGTGCCAACAAGACCATTTGGATCAGGTTCTATAACTTCAGAGAGTGAAGAGCGCTGCTTTAGTCCAGATGACAGCACTGTGAAGATGGCTTCACCGCCACACTCTGGCCCCCCAAGTGCAGCTCATTCTCCACAACGCCTGTCACCAGTCAGATCCTTCCCTGAGCAAGAGTCTCAAACACAAGAACATATTCCTGATGTTGTCATCAAGGGTGAGGACCGTGCTGCAAAGAAAGATGATACAGACATAGAAGGAAAGGCACATACAGGAGAAATAGAACAAGCAGGCCCACAAAAGTCAGAAGGGTTGTCACCAACGCTAGATAAATCATTTCTGGTCACCAAAGAGGTTGCAGAGATCAACCAGCCAGAGAAAATAATTTCTCCATTATCAAAAGATAAAGACAAACTGGAAGAGAAAATTTATCCTACTGCTGCAGCAACAACAGAAAAAGTTGAGGCCACCCTGCTAGTAAAGGATTCTACCACTGAAGTTCTTCTGAGTGAACAACTGCCCACACAAAGTGAGATGGAAATTAAAAGAGAACTTCAACACTTGGGACCTATAGTGGCTGTTCCAGGTCAACCTCTAGTTGCTGATAATGATGATAAGCATCATAATGGTGAAGAGGATGCTCAATCTGTCATAAAGGTCATTCATGAGGAACAAGAGAAAAAGATAGCCGATCATAAAACACACAATGTGGAACAAATTGAGGATGACAAAAAACAGACACATAACATTCAAGAAGAGAGTTTTGAGATCAAACCATTTAAAGATGAGAGGAAAGACAAAGAAGTAGAAGTCAGTGGGCTTGCCAAAGAAGCACAAAATGAAAAGGATGATTGTTTGGATGTTGGACCCATTAAAACTGGGATTGATATTGAAAAGGATGGGATAGAAAAGGAGCCTACTGCTGAGATGACATGTCTCAAAGATGAGATACAGGAGAGAGATACAAAAGAAGACAATGTGTCTGATATCCAATATATCAAAGAGAAAGAGGACAAAAAAGAAGCAGATAAGGATAGTAATTCAAATTTTCAACCCATCAAGGATGCACATTGGACGGAAATGGACCAAACATCTCATCTTCAACCAGTTCAAGAGGAACTCAAGGAGAAAGAAACTGACATTAAACCTGCTGCTGTACTAGTCATAGAAGAGAAGAAAAAGGAGGCAGACATCAATGACATGTCTGATATTAAACCAATAAACAATAAGGAGGGAAAGCTGATGGAAAAGGATGCTACCCCAGATGCAAAAACATGTGACAACCAGGAGGAAGACAAAGCGATGAAATTAGATGATAGGTTGGTTGCTAACCTTTCCAAAGATGATCTCATGCATATTGATGAAACATCCAACAAAACAAACATTTCAGAAGAAAAAAAGGAACTTAAGGATGAGGCCTCTGATGTCAAACTAACAATTGAAGATAAGAAGGACCAGAAGACAGATAAAGATGATACTTCTACCATCGAACCTACCCTGATAGACACTTTAGTTACAGCCAAAGAGGATTACTTTGCCGCTAAATCAGCCATCATTGAGGAAAGCAGTAAAGACAAGTCTTCTACTGGTAAATTGGTCACAGAAGAAAAGGACCAAAGCATTGACACTTCTACAATTATATCTACCAAAAAGGATGGGGAGGCTTTCAGCAAGCATGATAGCTGTGCTGTTGAACCAGCCACAGTAGAACAAAAACTGATCAAGGATGATGCTATTCTTATTAAACCATCTACAAAAGAGGACAAAGATCAAGAGATGAGTAAAATGGATAGTGTTCCTGTCAAACCTCCAGAGATGGTGGAAGGTTTCAATTTGAATGAGGATAAAACTTGTGGCTTCAAATCACCTACCATGGAGTCCAAACAGGCATTTAGAGATGAGAGCATTACTGATCCTACCACTACTGTTAAACATGCTAATTTAACAGAAGATGACGATGAAGCAAATACAGAGGATTTCTCTGCTACAAAACCACCCCATGAAAACGTGCAAGGCAGTACTTCAGATGCAGAGCACACTATTCAGCCAGAGAGTGAGAAAGAAACTAAGACAGGAGCCATGTGTGTTGCATCAGCTGTGGAAGAAGAAAAAGACTCATCAATGACTAGTGGGGAAACTTCCACAGTGAAACCAATAAAGGAAGAAGAAAATGGCATTTTGCCAGATATTTCACCAGTATCCTCCATCAAGGAGGAGGAAAGTAAAGATGTTATCTCTAATGTCAAACTCAGCACAGAGGGTGAGAAAGATGCCAGTCCAGATGAAGAGAAAACAGATGTAAAACTGCTCATAGAGGAGAAAGACAAAGGGAAAGAAGCTCTGTCTGCTAAGGATGAAGAATTAAATATAAATAAAGAAGATAGTTCTGATATCAAACCCATAATGCAGGATGCAGTAGAGACAATACAGGATGCCATAGATCTCAAAGAAATAGACAATGAAGAGGAGAGCACTGCAGAGTTAAAAACAAGTGACATTTCTTCTAGTTCAACCACCGACAATGTTAAAGCCATTATCGAGGAAGAAGAAGAAAAACAAATACAAAAGGATGAGGGACAAGAGAGAGAAATGTTTGACCAAGCTACTATTGATAACATTGTAGAAACGCAGACTTCTGATTTCAGAGATGACGGTAAAGAGACACATTCAGGAGGAGAGGCAGGCCTAGAGATGTATCCTCCATCTGATAATGCCCAAACTGAGCTAAAAGAGGCTGTACCCCAACCTGATGAGAACAATGATTCATGTGTTTCAGAAGAAAAGGAAGCTAAGAAAGAAAAAGCTCTCACAAATGATTCTCGAGCCTCCACTCCAACAAAGTCAGAGCAAACATTTGAAGATAAATCTTCTACATCAACTCAGGGTCAGAGGAAGGAGGTGGATGAAACCCTTGTTGCAGCCCATGAGAGCCATAAAGAAGAGGCGTTGCAAGATAAGGAAGCAAAGGATATCACCACTGAAGATGAACAGAAAGAAAAAGATGATACTCATGTGGCTGAGCTGACTAAAGAACAAAAAATGGAGAAAGAGCATGAAAAGGAATACACGTATGAAGCAGAAGGTGGCAGAGTTAAGAAAGAGGATCTTAACATATATGAAGGAGAAAGATATGTTTGCCAAGGAAAAGATAATATCGCCTCTGAGGCTGTGGTGGAGATAGAAAAGTATGACCCACAAGAAGTTGATTGCACCAAAGAGGAAAAGTGGGAGAAGGAAGAGGTACAAGAGAAGGACAAGACCATAAAATACGCAGCACCTGACCAACCAGTGATGGTATCCAAGCCTACATTCCTGGTCCAGTCTTCTGATGAAGACAGAGAGGATGAAGAGGAAGAAGACATTTGTATGGGTGGGGCAGGTTCTAGACCTTTGTCAGTAGAATCAAAACAATCTGAGCATGACATCTCTGCTAAACCACTCTCATTTGAAACATCACAGAAAGTGGCTAGTGAGGAAACTCATGATATCATACCTTTAAGGACTGCAGTGACAATACCTACACTTACAATGCAGGAACCCTCTGTTGATGAAGATGTCAAAGAGTTTGGGAAAGAAGTAAAAGATGCACCAGGACCAAATAAAGATATGGAAACTGAAGTCAGCCCTGCACCACTTACCATGCAAGCAAGTGCGGTAACATCAAAAGAGGAACCCACCTCAAGTGCTATCATTTCAAGACAAGAAGGGGATTGTTCTGTCACCAGCTATAAAGATATATCAATATCAGACTCCCAGTCGACAGAAAGCAGGCACATTCCATCAGCATTATCAAGCACTGACAGGCAACCCAAGAGCTTAGCACTTCTTACCACTGAAAGCCAAGTCAGTGAGGATAAGCACCCCCAAACTGAACACCAAGCTTCTGATCCGGTTGCTGACAAAAAGCCAAAAGACGACTTTTCAAAGGAGCACGAGAAACCAGAAAAGGAGGCAGAGAGGGAAATGGAAGGAGAACGAGAGGTTGCATCTCCAGGATTACCGCAACCTTGTTCTTATTTTGTGTTGGATAAAGACTCTAGGAGTGTGTCAGATGTCCTTGAACAGGCTGGTGAGGTTGGAGCTGAGCGCATTGATAAAATAGATCTAGAGAACGAAGGAGTAAGTGAGAGCCAACCTGAGGAAAAGCAAGAGTTCAGTGTCTCTAAGTATGATCCATATGAAAAGCCTGTCCTCAGAGACCAAGACTCTGAGGATAGGAGAGAAGGTGATGTTTCCCCAGTTTTTCATCCGCCCTCTGACTTTGGCGTTGATGACAACAGGAGAACCAGCGAGGCAGAGTGCAGCAGGGCCGTGTCCCTTCTTGACGAACAATGCAAAGACGAACCACTGTCTTTCAGTAGGGTTGACTACAGCCCAGTGTCGCTTACGGAGAGTGAAAGAAGTAGCCACCACAGTCACTGTGCCTCTCCGATCTATGAAGACAGAGAAAAGGGCCAAGAAGAAGAGAGTGAAAGAGAAGAAAGACCAGCCACACCTTATGTTGAAAGGAGCTTCTCGCAAACAGATATACAGGACAATAAAATGGCCCAGGCTGCGGAGTCTTGCACCTATGCCTTCAGCCTCAAAGAGGACAAACCGGAGAAATCAGAGAAAGAGAAAGGTGGGGTTGAGGAAATCCCTGCTTCAGATATCCAAACAAGTACTGGTGGAGAGAGGGAAAGGAACAGAGTTTCTGTCAGTGTAGCAGAGCAATCATTCAGAGAAGAAACATCCTCATCAGTAGTAACAACAGCCTCCTTGCCTTTGGGAAAATTCACTGAGAAGGAAACTACAGAAAAAGGGAGGGAAAATGCAACTGCAGAGTCATCAAATGAGAAAAAGAAATCATCTGATACTGAAGAAGAAGGATCTCCTTCAGGTCGATACTCTCCAGCAGAGAAAGACATTTTACCTCAGCGAATATCACCGGGTGAGAAAGAGGACACTGCAAGCTTTGTAAGTGTTGCTCCTGGTGCCTCTTTCATGGGCCCTCAAATAGATGACAATGTCCTCACATCTGATAGGGGTCAAGTTGGTACTACTGACATGCAGGACCTTTCAGAGAGAAAAGAAATGTTTGATAGTGGCATAGACAAAAGGTTGGTTGTGGAAGGAGAACCTTTTGATGATGAGGAGGAGGAGGAGGAGGATGAAGAAGAAGACGGAGAGGTTGCCAGTGATGCAGATATCGAGAAAGGGGCTAGAGAGAAATCGGAGAAAGAAATTTGCAGACTCGCTTCTGATGATGCTGACACACAGAAAGAAGACTCAACTGAAGAAATGCAGACTCAACGTATCCCTTCAACTGGGGAAAAGGTCAGCAGTAACGCAGCTGAGGATGCTTCTACTTCCAAAGTTGTGGACACCAATAAGGGCTTGGCTCCAAAATCTGAATTCTCTGAGATGTCTTTAAAAAAGGAACAATATTTAATCACAGCTACTTCCAAACCTACTGAGACACAGAAGGAAGATATGCAAAAAGAGACACCCACACCAGAACACCAAACAACAACACATGACCCCACCATCTTTAAACTTTCTGAAACCATGAAAGACAATAAAGACGAAATAACTCCTTTATCACCAAGTCCTCTCAATACTATAGAGGAATCTAATGCTACAGCGCTTGCAAGTAAGAACATAGAAGATACAGACTTTCAGTCTGATTCTCAGCCTGTCTCTCTCAAACAAGTGAGTACATTTGAGGATACTCTTGCCTCCCAAGTGCTTGGGTCAAGAACAGCCAAGGAATCTCAATTACTAGAAGCATGCTTCCAGACAAAAGAAGATCCCAGTGAGCCAGTGGCTGGAAGTGGTTTGACAACGAGCACTGGTCCAACAGACAGTAAAGGGTCTTCACCAAAGTCTCCAGTTAGTGCCTCCCCTGTTCTTCAAGAAAGCTATGCTGTTCTTGGCCAGTGTAAACCATCTGATCAATTCTACAGTAAGGATCATCAAGTTGAAATGAAGGACAGAGAAGAAGCTAGGAAGCCCTCCCTTGTATTTCAGTCAAGTGATGACAACCAGGGAGATGTTGAAGTCCAAAGGCTGACACCGAGTTCAGATGACATGAAGAATGCAGACAGAACAGAGACACACAGGGAATCTGCCTCATCCGCGAGCACTTTTACAACTATAACATACTCCTCTTCCACATTCTCCTCTACATCACATAGTTACTCTTCAACAGCTTCCGCTTCTGTTTCTTCTAGTCGAATCCTCGGTGAGGAGATTACATTTGATAAGTCAATGACAAGTTCTGGTCCTTTACAAGACTCTGGTGCTACTTTATTTAAGGAGGAAATGCCTTCTGGTGAAGCCCATAGAGATGGGTACATGGAAGTGGTTCAGAAGTCTCCGACAACTGTATCCAGTGTTTCAAATGTGTCAACTACTTCCAATGAGACAGAATCAGTCAGCAAAGAGAGCACTGATGCCTTTGATCCTCTAGAACCCAAAATCATAGCATCTGTTCCACTTCCACAAAGTACCCAACCAGACATACCACCAGGGAATCTATCTATATCAGGAGCCCTTGTTGATGTTTCCCTGATACAAAGGGCTGATTCTTCTGACTCATTGTGCCTGGGTCCAACAGCAAAAATGGAATCCCACACATTTGAAATGGAGGTCGTTACTCAGCCCTGTCCTATTGAATGTCTAAAAACAACAGTGACTGAGCAAGATGCACTGTTGTCCCTTGCTGTAGCATATGCAATTGAAGGAATTACTACAGAGACAAAGACAGTCACTGAAACCTCTGCTATTAGTGCAGTCCCCCAACCTGATGTGACAGCTGAACAGACAACCTCTGTTAGCCCCAAAGAACCATATTATGGAGGCATCAAAACTCCTTGTGACACACAGGACCTGACCAAAACAAATGAGGGACAGCAACACCAGACACTCATTGCAGAGCCTCAAGAGGGCTCAGGTTCAAGAGAGCTCAACATTGGACAGATTCAACTCTTACAGGGGGCCACAGAGAAAGATGAAGTCAAAGAAAACACTGAAATGAACCAGAAGCCAAGTGCACGTGTATTAGATGGCCAAACAAGTAAAGGCAGCAAAGTAGAGGAAAGTAAAGATACTGCTGACTCCAAAGCAGATAGTTGCAGGAAAGGAGACCCGGAGGTAACCACGTTAGCGAGGCCACATGAGAAGCTAGCAGTCAGGAGAAAAAGTAGCTTATCTGACTGGGAGATGCTGCAGAAGCCCGAAGGCTTCCCAAGTGCCCCTCCAGGTTATGGGGACGATGATGATGACAATAAAGAGACACTGGAACCAATGGAATGGATGGCAACTCTACACAGCTCCTCTTCATCTTCCACTAAGGTTACACAACAAATAGAGTCGTCTTGCGCTGTGGGCGCCCAATCTGACCGCCCCTCTGACCTGTTTGCAGGAGCACCGTCGTCCTCGTTCTCTCCTCCTGGCTCCTCCTCTTGTGAGTATGCCCACCGGAAGGGGGAGCTCTCTCCCTCGTTCATCAACCCCAACCTCCACCAGCTGTCCAGCGACGAAACTGAGGAGGACAAAAAAAGTGATTGTTCACAGGAGGGGGATGAAGACGATCGCGAGCAGCACTCTGTAAAAAGGCGATCTCACAAGCAGAGGCGCCACCATGCTCAGACTCACAGTGGAGAAATTGGATCGAGGACACACCAGTTGCCAGGCACCATGTCATCTGCGTTGGCCGCGACGCTAGCTGGGGAGGAAACACCTCCGACCAGCGCGAGTGAATCGCTGCCTTCGCAGTCCGATTCAGACGTTCCCCCGGAGACAGAGGAGTGCCCGTCTATCACAGCAGAGGGGAACTTGGACTCGGACGAAGATGCAGAACATCTACCCGTGGACAAAATGTCAACCTCCGGAGCTGGAGGGAGCCATCAACCCCCTTCACCTCGGTTGGCCCAGAAGACACAGGACCCTCTTCCTGCACCCATGAAGGACCCCTCCCCAGACCCTCCACGTCCAGATGTCTGCATGGTGGACCCTGAGGCTCTTCTGAAGGACCACATCAGCATGGAGAAACCCCTCAAGAAAGAGAACAAGACGACCAAGGTCCTCAGGAAGAGCAAACCCAAGTCAGCCTCTCCTGCTCGGAAGGGGGAAGGAAGGAAGAGGTCCACTACCCCAGTGAAGCAGATCACCAAGGAGGGCAGCTCATCGCGCTCCGCCTCTTTAAGGAGGAGGGACCCAGAGAGAAGCTCTAGGCTGCTCAAGATGTCCGAGACTCAAGGATCTCGCAGTGATATATACAACCCTGGAAAGCTCTTGATCAATGGCGTGAAGAGCAGTCCAGGTCTGTATGTGTTTTTGTATCTTTCTATATCATAGAATGACTGTCATGATACAGCTTTGGTTGGTTACCTAAATTAGTCCAGGGGATGTAATCTGAAATCTGAAATTGTCAGTCAGAAAAACTGATTACAAACCCTATTTCTTTTTTCAACAATACATAGCTGTTTGCCTCAGGTAGATTTTATTCACTTTTTAAACACAATGTGCAAGTGAAACTGCTAAAACCATCAACATATTCTTATGAAGTCACTTTAGGTGACGGTGAAGCTATAAGTTCAAATAATACCTGGCAAAAAAAATAAGTATATGAACCTATTTTTATTCAAAGTAAGAACAGGTTTTCCCAGTAATGTTCTCAATATTCTTTGGATTCTGCTTCAGGGAACACAACCCTAAAGGCAGGTGCAGCCGTACCCTCTGGGCCACCCATCTATGTGGACTTGGCGTACGTGCCCAACCACTGCAGTGCCAAGAACGTGGACCAGGAGTTCTTCAAGAGGGTGCGGGCGTCTTACTATGTAGTGAGCGGCAATGACCCGGGCAGTGCAGAGCCCAGTCGTGGGGTTCTGGACGCCCTGCTGGAGGGCAAGTCTCACTGGGGCTCCAATCTACAGGTAGCTCTTTAACAAATTCCCTGGTAGCAATCATGATATATATTCCAACCGCCCCAAATGAATGGTCTTCTTCTATGGAGCAAAACAATGATAGATTGGACAAGAGCACAGATAGGGTACATATGCTAGTTCAGCAGTTGTCAAAGTGGGGTACGTGGATTGGTCTAGGGGGTACTGGGAATAAATCTGTGCTTACCTTCCCAAACAGTTCTGTGGCTGACTGAAGTCTCAGTACCAGAAATATATGTATGCAGCCCAGTGTAACAACACTCGCTTTCCACTTATCCATGACGAGAAACTCACGCACTGAAAGATCTACACAGCTTTATCGTTGATAAACGTTGCCATGATAACAGAGACCTTTAAGTCGGGAAAATGTCTAAAAGTCGGCGAAACGTTTTTCCCCTTAGTCAGTCACGTTAGGTTAGTTGAGAGCTGACACATTTATTAATATTTTTTAAAGCAAAACCCTGGAAAATATTGGGTGGGACAAACACCACTGTTTTGAACTTTGTGTGGATGTAACGCCTAAGACACGAGAGCAAAATAATTCACTTGTAACCAATGACCACCAATGTTGTTAAACAATGTTTATGTTCTCGTGCAAAGGAAAACAAAATTCCTGTCATACATTGCTCTTCATCACCTTATGTAGAATAAGCTTACATTGCTCCCGAATATTGGTAATTCTGTCTCGTATTTATATGTTATGTATATATGTATGTATATGCGTGTTCACTTTTTGTTTATGCAGCAGAATGAAGAACAAAAACATTTTAGTGAGCTGTCCGTGATGCTGGGGGTACTCGGTAGGATGTCAACGGTCACAGGGGGTACATGACTTGTTAAACGTTTGGGAACCACTGTGCTAGTTGAAACTGCTAGTGAAAAGTACATTCCTAATTGTTTAGGAATGTGCTGCTGTCACGCACCTGTGGTTGAGCTATGATAATGCCGTGTGCGTGAATGTGATTGACAGGCAAGATGGATTCCCCGAACCAATCAGGGAAGAGATTCAGAGGTCAAGAGGGCAGAAATTAGCCGGGAGCGGTCTAATATCGAAATAGTCTCATACAGAGGAAGGCACCCAAGCCACCAGAACAGATATTCTCACAGAGCATTTCACTCACTAATAGCAGATGGATGGCTATGGCATTTCTAACAAATCTAACTAACATGCTTAAATCTTACCTACAGCATCTTTAATTTGATCCTCTCTCTCTCTCTCTCTCTCTCTCTCTCTCTCTCTCTCTCTCTCTCTCTCTCTCTCTCTCTCTCTCCCTCTCGGATTGTCGTGTCCATCAGGTGACTGTGTCTCTCTTGCTCTCTCGGATTGTCGTGTCCATCAGGTGACTGTGTCTCTCTTGCTCTCTCTGATTGTCGTGTCCATCAGGTGACTCTGATCCCCACCCACGACACCGAGGTGACCCGGGAGTGGTACCAGCAGACCCACGAGAAGCAGCAGGAGCTCAACATCATGGTGCTGGCCTCCAGCAGCACCGTGGTCATGCAGGACGAGTCCTTCCCTGCCTGCAAGATCGAGTTCTGAACCTCCTCCAGAGCTCTTCCTCTCCCATCCTCCCCCCCCTCTTCCTCCTCTCCCATTCTCAACCTCCCTCTTCCTCCTCCTCTTCTCCTCCCTTGCCAATTATCTGTAACAGGCTGGGTGGAGAGGAGGGAGCACTCTCTCTGCTCCTTCTAGTCAGCCTCATCTCACGGTTATGAAAGCAGCCTCTACTGCATTAGGTGCAGTAGTATTCAACTCGTTTGCGTTAGCTAAGATTAAATGTGTTTTACAAACTCTGGTGTTCTATAAATAATGTCGTTTTTTGTGATTTGTTTGTTTGTTGGTTTGTTATCTGATCTAAATTAACTAATCGGCTTAAGCCACTATGGAGACTAGATTCATCTTCAGTTTTTCAAAAAAATGTCTTTATTGTCATACTCCTCTACTTGTTCTATATATAACATGTAGAATTGTAGAAAGACACTTTTTGTTTTTGTTAATGTACATGTGTATATGAAATACACAAATCTATTTGACAAAACAAGTGCCAAAAACCACAGTTAGTTATACCACTGCTAGTTAACTCTAGTTGGTGGCAAACTTTCGCAGTTATTCCAATCAGAAAAATCATTCAGATATCGATCAGAATCCAAAATTGCACAATCAGCAACTTGATTAATAGGTTTGGGTATGGTGTTTGATATTGTATTATTTTTATGTTGTTGCAAAGTCATAGCATAATTTTCCGTAAGATAATATCTACCTTAATGTGTAAGCAACTGCTAGTCTACAGTGCTTCACGTTAATGTCTGGATTAATCCAGGGCAACACACGGTAATGTTACTTATATACAAAAAATATCAATATACTGTCTTTTGTTGGGCAACTTTAGAAAGTGCCTGGTGTTAGCGCTTCTCAAGAACTACCATTCTAAAGTGTTTCCTCCCGGCGTTTACTGCTTAGCTGGTGCATGATGCTTGAAACCTAGCTCAGACTCTATCCTAATTTAGTTCAGGAGTTGCATCTGGTTGACGTGTCGTCGTTAAGAGGGCCTGCATTGGGGAACACTGCAGTACAACAGATAGGTCACAGCACTGTTTTAGCCATATCCCATAAAAAAAAAACGCTGTTCGTGCCGAGCTAATGGGATTGTATACTTATAATAACTGCTGGCTGTGATGGTTTCTTTCTTTGAATAGCTTAAGTCATTTTTAATGTCTTTGTTTTATGAATGTGCTGAGTGTGTATGTATATATATATATATATATATATATATATATATATATAAATATGTACATATATACATATATATATATATTTATACAAACACACACACACACAGTCCATTCTAACATTACAGATGTTACACAAATGACATTTTGTAATGGTAAATCATGATAGAGAAGGGATTGTTTGTTCTGTCGTGCATTTGACATCATGAACATTTAAAGTGATAATACGTAACTTCCCTGTCTCAACGACTTATTATAGCACCTGTCTTAAATATCACCAAGTGATGGAAAGCGAGTGACTTTCGACCGTATCATAGCACAGAAGCTTGTCCATCCCTGGTGGTGGGTGAATATTACGCGATGGAGTGAATTGCTGAGTTTGTATTTATTGGTTGCTTTCATTCATATGTATGAGGTGATGTGAAAGGAGGAGGCTCATATGTGCCTTTCAAGTGGTGGTAGGAGCCTAGGCTATTTTACAGCCTGCACGTCAGCCCATCCTGAACGCAGGGTAAATCCACTCAAATGAGTTACGTAGGAAGACCTTGAGGACCAACCAGTTCACATATTCACACTCTACAACATTTCCGACCCCAACATGTAATCACAAGACAACGATTTGTTGATATTATTTACATTTCTGATACAGATCTGTATCAGTAACAGTAGAGAAGAATAAGCATATATGAATGTTAAGAATCAAGGATTTGCACCAAACAACAATGCACTTTTTGTCGCCGATAACGACATTTCTGTGTCTTTGAAGGGTTTGTCTTCTGTTCCTATCGTGATCGTAAACAAGATGTACTTTAACTCTAAGGTTACACTGTTAAATGATTTGTAGTCTAATCATTGACATTTGATGAATTTAAAATTACATATACAAAACATTGTTCTCTGAGTTTGCTCTTTGTGGTTAAATCTCAACTTTCTGTTTACCAAGCAATTGTTTCTGAGAGGCGGAGTTGAGGATAGCTGTGGGCCAGGGCGGGTTGAACTGACTGAAAACTTGTTTGAGCAAATATTATTGGCTTGACACAGCCACCCCAACTTTAAAAAAAGACCTGAAAAGAAACAACTCCTTGTAAGCTCATGTTAGTGCTGTTTATTATCTTCAAAACATTGCATGCCTCATTAATAAGGCTTAGGATCAATTAACTGAGATAAACCAGCTTCCATTTTCCCTATCAACTTGCTGGAGGCTTGTAACCCTGCTTGGCCTACTCTACGAGTGTATTACAATAGATGAGCCAACATATCAACAAGTCTTTAAGGCTTTTAGTAAAGATGTTGCACTTTATTCACGCTTCCCCTGTCAACACATTGTAATAAGCCTTTATGTACGCTACATGTGGCGGTTCAAACAGAGATATTTTCCATTATGCCCAAGAGACTCAGGTGGGGCAATGAATGAAGTGACCAAGTATCCACAAATATACATGCACACACAGACACACACGTAAGGTGTTTTGGTATCCAAAAAGGGGAATAGGAAGTGGACACTCGCATGTAGGGTGATGGGAGACAGGGTCATAAATATTTCACACTCAAGGGTTTATAAATCAAACACATCACTTTGATTTATTTGCAAAAGCAAAACGTTTTTCAATGCTGTATGGAGTGTATAATGTACAGGGAGAAAAAAAGTATGTGTTTAATGATTGTTTTTGAATGATTTTTTATTTATTTTTAGATGGTAGAGTAAGTCTTGAAAGAGGTTATATGTTGGCAGAATCCAAATCTATGGTCTTAGGAACCTATGACTCCTAGGGCATTGCTAGCTTGCTGTGAAATAATAATAATATAAACAAAAATACGCTATTTTTCTGAATGTAGGATCTGAATGTTCCTGGATCAAAGCAATGAACAAGAATCCCAATCACAACCTTTTCCCAAAATATGATGTGATAGAAAGCGGCGGCTGGGCTGAAGTGTTGTGTCCGGGTTCTGACTGGAACATCCACACAGTACATCTGTTTAGTGATGGTGGTTTCAGTTGCAACCCTACCTCCCAAAATAGTTTTTTTGCTATTTCAGAAATCAAGTGTGATTCCACAATGAACAATATTGTGACAGTAACAAGATAACTAACTGCATCTGTAACATTTTCCTTTTCCTGAATATGACTTGAAACACATGCAGACTAATACATATTCAACAATACATCTTACAAAAAAACCTGAATCCTTCTTGTGATGCAGTTTCATTTTAGCTGATTTTAATCAAATATATGCTCAACACTGCAGAGCTCTGAATCCAGATATCAACACAAACTGCTGACTAAAACAATACAACATTCTCTTCAAATCCATGATTACGCTGACAGTAAATATAAGGAAACCAATAGACCACAACAGTGTCATTCGTCCATCTAACCTTTCTGCATGTGAAATATTTAGTTATATGCCTGAATGTGATAATTTAATTTAAAAATCTATTTCAAGATATTTTAAAGAGGTATATTTGGAAGAAGAAAAAAGCTTATTGTCTGGCATTGAAATTGCCTAATATATTACTGGGCTGTGCTTTTATGGTTTAACCTATGAAAATGTTTAGAAGACGCTGTACTACTTGTAATTCGGTTTGTTTCTCATTTTGGACATTGTAATATTCTGTATCTCTGTCTCTTTCTCTCTTTCTCTCAATTGTAAAACTAGAATTACTGCTGATTCATGTAAAAGGAAAACAGCCTGGTGAATTAATCAATTAAAGTAGATTAAAATCTAAACTTGTCGTTTGTGCTTCTTGTCAGGAACATGACACTTCTCTCTTTCAACACTTTACTGGTTACTTTTATCTGTTTGCCAACGAGGTTTCCATGGAGACTGCCCTCACCTGACTTGATTGAACCCAGGTCCTCTGCTGCTCCACAGAGATCCCAGCGATAAATGGGTCGGAGATCTTAATTGGCATTACAATTCACATGACATTATTACATTTTCTACGTGACATCATTACGTTAGGTTTCCATGGAGACCTAACATAATGAGAAACAGAAAGAGAAAACAGGAGAAAAACACATAAGAGGTCATTAATATAACTGACTGATCACCAAACCAGACCATTAACCTCTAAAGAGCCACATGTTCTTTCTTTTTTTGCAGATGAAGTATTTATTTGAGGCATTGTAAATATATATCAATATAACAATTACATATAAAAGTTAGATTTTGCAAACCCTCTAGCCTTGCCTGCTCCACTATTTCACACCCACTTCTCTCTCTCTCTCTTTCTTCCTTGGTTGAGTGAAGAGACCATTCCTTAGCGTCCCTTGCTCTGCATCATTGCCCAGGGAAACAGCCCCCTCCCCCCCGCCTCTAGCCCCCCATGGTTTCCATGACAACTTAAACGCTCCTTTTAGGTTTTGGTGGTGGCGGTGTGGTGTGTGCGTGTCTGTGTACTTGTCTGTATGCTTGCGTGCGTGTGTATGTGAAGACCGCTGACGTCTAATTGCTGGCTTCCTGCCAGCATCCCCAGTAACGGAGCTGTCTGCGACTCGTTGGGAGACAAGTCAATGAGTATAATCCAACTAGTCTGACAGCGGCTGCACCAGAGGGCGACTATTGCAGTGACAGCATAGGCGGGACTGCGTTGGGGGATATTAAGGAATTAGGTATTCAATAGTTCAGCCGACTTGGGGTAAATACGGGATTCCATGATGCGGATTCCCAAATATTCTTAAAATACTGGAACTGGTCATATGTTATCCTGCGTTTCATAAGCTGAAGGGGTCTAACGAAAAGGGGGAACAAGGCAATTGGGCAGCATTCACTTTTAATTTAAAAAAAATCATTTTGTGATTTTATGAAATATGATATGAAAATAATTATATGAAATATAGAATATGATACAATACGTTTTAGAAGAGAAACACTCCGCAAGCAAGAGCAATTTCTTCCCCAGCATCACCTTATCATAACTTTATCTCCAATTCGGCACAGAACTACCATTTTTAAATACAAATGATCCCCAAATTAGAATGAGCCCCGGTTTGGCATTATTACTTTAAAATGGAAGAAATCTTTAGAACAGTTGAGTCAATGTTGGTGACAGAATGAATCACCCTATATGTGTACATCACCCTATATTTGTAGGCCTACATTACACTATAAGTGTACATCACCCTGTACGCGTAGGCCTACATTACCTCATGTGTGCATCTCTCCATGTGTAGGCCTACATAGACCTGTCTACAAAACCCTGTAGATGTACATCACTCTACAGGAGCATCTACAAGCAAGTGTGAATGTGAGAATAGAAGTGCTATGCATGTGAAATGGCACGGTGGGTGACATATGCTTTTGGCTTTGTATGACTCTCTAAGCTTTTTTTTTTCTTCACTCTGTCATTCCATTCATCCACTGTTGTATATGTGAAGAGAAATACATCTGGGGACGTCGCCATGGCAACGCGAGGCAGCAAGGCGAGGAGGTGTGAGTCATCATTATTCTACAAGCCGCTTCAGGAGAGGAGTGTGGAGGAGAGGAGGGGAATGAGAGCAAGTTAACAGCGGCAGAAGGAGAGCTATTAGATAGTGTGCTTATGGAGGAAAGAGGAGCGGAAGAGATATGGGACGGCATGGTAGTTAGACCAGAGAGAATTGTAATTCTCACTCACACACCTCCAAAAAGGCAGACGAGGCCAGAAACAAAACCCTTCTGCTTATTAATAACTATTCATGTAGGAAAAATGCTTAATTAATTCAGTTTGCTACTAATTTATCAATGGTTTACATTTGCAGTTATGTGATACCCAATGTATGATCGAGACGAAGAAGAAAAGATGGGGAAAGTGAAGTTTAATAGCGCTGTCAAAGGTCTTGGTTTAACGGAGCAGTAACCGACCGATTTGTCTGAGTCATAGGTCACACACACACACACACACACACACACACACACACACACACACACACACACACACACACACACACACACACACACACACACACACACACACACACACACACACACACACACACACACACACACACACACACACACACACAGTGTTTGTGTCAGCTGCAATGTGACCAGAAATACAACACAACTATATTGCCAGTTTAGCCATTTAATCAAGCCCAGAGCCACCATCTAAATACACACAACTTCTTAAATAAGAATATAAATTACATAACAAAAAATTACATACACCTAGTCATTTCAGCACATGAAATCAATATATAATATACAAATCGAATGTTTCGCCGGCAACAATGAAAACAGCAAAATACAAGGTTTTCCATCGTTATCGGTGGGTTTAATATTTTTTAAAGAACAAGGTATTCTCAGCAAAAGATTGCGAATGATCAAGTAGCAGCTAGGGGACTACTAATATTGTTGGGGGTTTGCTGCGGGGACAAAATACTTTAAAAAACAATGTGATATACTGCATACTTTTGTTTGTGATGAGATGTAACCTTGAAAAGTTCATTTTAATTTTGAAAAACAGAAAATAATGTTATTCCTGGATTTAGAAAGACTCGCATCTTGAATAGTCCATTTTCTTACCATAATATTACTATTGAAGATATATTTGATGCATCTGAATCAATGTGTCCCTCTACAGAGGCAGCAGCCATTTAGAGTAATTGCACTTTAAAAAATACATTAATACTTTGGTTATGACAGCAGATTGCAGACACAAAATGATATGTGAACGATATGTGGCTATTTAGCATTGTTGCATACATTCAATCTACTATGGAAGGGTTGTCCCATTATACACATCGATCCACCCCACTCTTTCTTTACAATCACTTACATCATTGTGGTTTGGTGTGAACAGTAGAAAGTGCGACAACGGAATTCACACAGTATCCAGAGTTTAAACTGACCTTGTGTTTAAAACCTGTATTCACACAGTGGATAAACAGCTAATATAACTGCATATCAGAAAAATAGACCAAGATGGAAATGAAATACGTCATATTACTGTTCAATTTAATCTGGAGCCTATTGCGCTATTACATTTACAACTTTCCAAACATTGACTCTATCATCAACAACTTTATTGCAGAGGAAGAAGCAGGTCAAGTATAATGAATATACCCTAAGGTGTAAAACGTTATCCTTAATAAACACTTTATAACAAAAGAAAATTTGATTTGATTTGTGAAAAATTGCATTAAGGGCACCCATCATTAACAATGTGATAACAAGGCATATCTGAGACTCAGAATTGTGTTGGTGGTTTAACATTTCAGATGAATGCAGGAAGGGGTGGATGCGTGGTGGGTCCCGGTACTGCAGCAGCAGGAGGAGGTGCTGAGGAGGGTCTACTCACTGAAGCTGAAGTTCACCCCAGAAATCTCTGTGGTCGGGGAGGAGGGCCCCGCGCTGGACACTGCACTGGAAGGGATGCTACCATCTACACGCAGACACACACACACACACACACACACACACACACACACACACACACACACACACACACACACACACACACACACACACACACACACACACACACACACACACACACACACACACACACACACACACACACACGTCAGTCACTTGTCCTCCATTATAATCTCACTCACACACAGGAGATCCTCAAAACACCATATGTAACGTGTATCACATAATATATACATATTATATAACGATATATAATGTTATCATAATATAGCCATTATAACAATACTTTTGTTAATTTGGTTTTAGCATCAACCATTACATTAAACTGCAAGTAATATCAACCGAAACATTGATATGCAGATAGGTATTCACAGCTCATTTAATCGAGCCACAGAAACATTTTGAGAGTTTGATCGCAATATGGACATTATGTTGATAATTCTTGCCAAATATTATTATTATTATTATTATTATTATTATTATTATAGTGACTACAGAAATGTAATAAAGTAAAACATAAAATACTATAAAAAAAAAAAGCTGAGGTAATGGTGAAGGTGACCTCGGTTTACTTTCCATTTATCTTCTGTTGTATCAATTAATCACTAATCCCAACCTTGCTCTTAATGTGGTGATCTTCAAGAATCGAGCCAGAGCATTCCTCTGGGTCTTGAGGTTGCTCAAGGTCACATGATATTAGATGGACAGATGCTGCTTGCTGTGGGAATTCCACAGTCAAGGTCTGACCCGCTGAAGATAAATGGCTTTCTGCTCAATTACATCTGTCTGACATTCTGTCTGCTTCAAGGTCATTCTGAATGTTAGGTAAGATTCTTCCCTTGCAATCTGCCTCATAAACACACAGCTATGGCTCACACTTGGGACCCAAAATGCCTGTGACCCACCTAACACACCTGGGAACCAGCCAACGCACCTGGGAACCAACCAACACACCTGGGAACCAACCAACACACCTGGGAACCAGCCAACAAACCTGGGAACCAACCAACACACCTGGGAACCAGCCAACACATCTGGGAACCAGCCAACGCACCTGGGAACCAGCCAACACATCTGGGAACCAGCCAACGCACCTGGGAACCAGCCAACACACCTGGGAACCAACCAACACACCTGGGAACCAGCCAACACATCTGGGAACCAGCCAACACATCTGGGAACCAGCCAACGCACCTGGGAACCAGCCAACACATCTGGGAACCAGCCAACGCACCTGGGAACCAGCCAACACACCTGGGAACCAACCAACACACCTGGGAACCAGCCAACACATCTGGGAACCAGCCAACACATCTGGGAACCAGCCAACGCACCTGGGAACCAGCCAACACATCTGGGAACCAGCCAACGCACCTGGGAACCAACCAACATACCTGGGAACCAGCCAACACACCTGGGAACCAGCCAACACATCTGGGAACCAGCCAACGCACCTGGGAACCAACCAACATACCTGGGAACCAGCCAACGCATCTGGGAACCAGCCAACATACCTGGGAACCAGCCAACACACCTGGGAACCAGCCAACACACCTGGGAACCAGCCAACACACCTGGGAACCAGCCAACACACCTGGGAACCAGCCAACGCACCTGGGAACCAGCCAACACACCTGGGAACCAGCCAACACACCTGGGAACCAGCCAACACACCTGGGAACCAGCCAACGCATCTGGGAACCAGCCAACGCACCTGGGAACCAGCCAACGCACCTGGGAACCAGCCAACACACCTGGGAACCAGCCAACACACCTGGGAACCAGCCAACACACCTGGGAACCAGCCAACACATCTGGGAACCAGCCAACAAACCTGGGAACCAACCAACACACCTGGGAACCAGCCAACACATCTGGGAACCAGCCAACGCACCTGGGAACCAGCCAACACACCTGGGAACCAGCCAACACACCTGGGACCAAAACAACAAAACCTTTCTACTGTCAGCCAGAAAGACTTGCATGTGATGTTTTGCTCAAGAAGTATTGGACAGTAGTTAACTGCCAGGGAATTCATGGTAGTCACTTTCATTGTTCCATGTTCCTCTAAATCTGGGCTGACAGTTGAGAGACAGCTGGATTGATCTCCTCACATGTGGGGGATCTGTAAGAAGCAATCACTGGTAGGGTGCAGCACAGCTGCAAGTGTATTCTATCCAGTTTTTAATAAGAGCATGAAGAGACTTACGCCACAGAGGTCGGCTGGGGGGTCTGAGGGAGGTCTCAGACCCAGAGGAGGAGAGGGGCTGTATGGGGCTGTATAGAGATGACTGGCTCTGGGAGTCAAACAGGGCTGAGAGAGCTGGGAGGAGCAGGAGGAGAAGAACACATTCAATATTAAACACATTACATTCTACTGACATTTGCAGTACTCAATTGGTCTTGTCGTTTCCCTTTCACTAAATCATCATCGTAATTACTTGCACTGCTTCAAGCAGAGCAAGTACTGTTCTCTTGCATACTTCTTATTTTCTTCCTGCCACTTTTTTTGGTCGCTTTCTATTCACACAAACATTAACATAGAAAGACCAAAAATAATTAAATCATATGATGATAGGTACTATAGTGGAATAGTGTGCCAAGACTGTTCTAGGCAAAAGTGCATATCGTTTTTAAGATAAGTAAAGTTAAAGTTAATTGGCTGTCCCAATCAAAACATTGAAACCAAGGAAAATGTATAAACGGCATCTTCTCCCTCATATTTAAAATACATACACATATTATACATCATGATGAGCTTATTGCTCATATTAAACATCTAAGCAATATTTGTAATACTTTTCAAGATATTAAACTTTCGGGTTTTCCAATACACATACATTGCACTTCAAAAGGGACACCTGTGTAAACAACAGACTGAACAAGCTGAGCTCACAGACTGGCTGGAGGTACCATAGAACTGGTTCATACATACTATACATACATAGGCATGTACACATCCATACGTACACATACATATAAATACACACGCATGCATAGTATACATACGTAAACATACATAGTATGCATACGTATACATACAAACACATACATATGGACACATCTACGTACAAATATCTTTTTTAATATATCCATATTACTAACACAGCCTATCTAACGCCGAAACAAAGCAAAGCCTGACGCTGGCAAAGGTTTTAAATTAGGAAAAAAAATACTTGCTGACCCGTCGCTTTGAGCCGTTAGCCTACCCTTCATGGTCTTGACATGGGCCTCGCTGCTGCTCTCACACACCGTGTTCAGGAACTCGTCCACCTGCTTGAGAGACAGCGAGTTATGCAGTGTCTCCAGCGGGTAGATGGAGGGCACCATGGAGCAGCCTTCAAACCCTGCAGTTTGGGAAAGAGGAACACAGGACGAAAGACAAACAAAAACACAAACAAAGTTGCACCACCCTTCCATCAATCATTGAATTAAAGAGTGGTGGTTGTGGTGGTGGTGGTGATGATACAGCCTAACTAGATCTGGTTTAGATGTTTGCTTCTCTTGAGGGAACGCATGGTAATGCAGAATGATACCCTATATTAGTCCATGGTGTTAAACAACCGGTCTTAGTACAAACCCTGCTGTATGGTTGGAGCTAGAGGTACTACTACAGACCTTTTATTGGTTAAATCGTAATCGTTAGAAATATCTGGCGTCAGACACAACTCCACAACAAACATTGGAAACACGGCAGCCGGCTTACGAAAAACATTCTACTCAAAAACTAACATGGCAAATGACGGTGCTTCACCTTACATTTCCCAAATTTTTGCTTGAATGAATGTTAATATGTTATACACAAAGGACTCAAAGAGGGCAAACATGATTTAAACCAAAATTAAAACATAATCTTCACATAATTTATATGAAAACGATTGCAGTTTAGTCTGATACAATATTGATGTTAACCTTGATACAAGTATTGAGGTTAAACTCGTCAATACTCAAAGTACGGAATGGAGTAGCTCAACTAAGGTGACAGAACTTCCTACAAAAACACACAAATCTCCCTTAAAAATCGGAAGTTTATGACCGGGCCAACGTTTAAATACCCAAATAAAAACAAGACTGAGAAGATGACCCAGTTCAAAGTTGTTTTTATCTGGAAGCCAGAAACATGTATTGGGAGTATGATGGGATGCAGTGCGGTGTCCAGCCCAGACCTTCCACAGAGCACAAATCACTCCCCTTCATGTTGTCTCCCCCATAGGTTCCCTTATGGTACTAGTATATCCATCACACATGCATGTTCTGTGCAAGCTTTTGTGATTCCAAAATATCGCAGTGTTGCTTTTCAAGGCATAGCGAGCATCAATCACAGATATAAGGGTCTCAAACATTTCTCTCTCCCCCCAAAAAACCTATTTAAATGGGCTGCAATCAATTGAACAGGAGGATACAGATAAGAGAAATGGCTAGTAAACTCGGAATGCATGCAAAGAGAAACAGTTACAAGTGGAACGATGATTCCGGAGGCATGGCCCAAGCAATAGGCACTGTGAAACACAGGACACAAAGAGAGGCAGACCAAAAGACATTGGACAATCCGCATTTCAGGACCAGCTGAAAAAAAAGAAGGAAGGAAGAAGCCAAGAACGATGTGTAGCAATGGACTCTAGTATGCAAATTTGCATTCACCGCAGCCTTGCATGAAGGAGGGGGAGGAGGAGGAAACTACGGCTCTGCAGAGGGGCTGACTATATAGGGAGTTTGTGCCCTCCTGGCCTGCAGCCACTAGCCTGTCCCTGAGGAGAAGCAGGTGGTGTAGGGGCAGGGGTGCAGGTGGAGGGCCATCGCCCTTTTCATAGACAGATCAGTGCAGTTGCTCCCCAGATACCACCACCACCTAGCAGCTGGACTAGCTGCCACTCCTTTAGAGGCTCTGGGGGGAAAGGGGAAGATGTAGAGGCATAGCAACAAAAAAAAAAAGGACAAGAAAGAAAAAGAGCAGAATGGAGAAGGAGGAGGTCAAGGTGTGACAAAAGTCGAGGATGTGAGAGGAAAATGTTCTGGGCCAAAAAGAGACACAAAATTTAAAAGTGGTACTGCAGTACTACTCTTTACTGACATTAACTTGTGCTTTGTTGGCTGTTCATGTGAATGGTGTGAACACACTCTAGAAGACCATCTGACCTAAAGCAAAACAATGCAATCACAATCTATGCAGAATTACAACCTGCACTGTGGAAAAGCACACAGAGTTCAAGTGATGGGTGCAATTAGCACGAATAAGGAAAGCTGGAATCCCTAGGCCAATAATCCATATGAAGATCCATTTCAAAGGGCCTTCACAAACATTCACTCCACTCGGGTGGGTGTGTGCCGATAAAGATCAGACGCAGTTCCTTTGTTCACTTCAGGGATTAAACACTCCACATACAATTTCACCAGTTGTCTCTGAGGAACGATTTAAGGAGTGATCTGAATCAAATCAAGGATTCTCCAACTATTGTGGATGGATGATTTATGCACATCACTTCCAAGTCATCTGTTTTAACAAATGAGTAGGAGTTAGGAGGTGACTGTTTTCATTCTATCAAGTACATCAAATGCCAAAATGTATAACCTTAATGTGCTGCTTTCAATGATTTGAAAAAAAAAGAAGAAGCAAATTATATGAAATGACTCCGATTGCTGCCACAGCAGTAATTTGCGATTATGTGTCGAATTACAGCAACATGAAAACAGACTGCATATTCAGGCTGGCAGGTTTGCTGTTCGTACCTGACTGAGCCTGATCATTGTTCTTCTTTCTTAGACCTCTTTTTAGATGACCATATTACAAACAAATGTACTTTGGACCGGTCATTACACATCGTAATCATGCCAGTGTGTGGCCTACAATAACTTCAAGAGGTAAAGTGGTCTTATGTCTTGAAAGTGGACTAAAGTTTGAGAACAGCATAACTAGTGGTTACTTTAGAGAAAATACTAGTGACTAACAAGGTTATTTAGTAGCTTGCTTAAGATTTCTTGGAAAAGTGGATTATTCTGTTATGCTGTTGTAATAATGCAATAGATTTAACACAAAACAAAATGCTACTAATAAGTAAATATCCACATTCCTTAAACAGCCAAGCATCACAGGATCTATGATGCTGGAATTGTCTGCTTTCACCTCACTGGCATGTCCAGTGCACAAATAAAGGTTTGGTGTATTTGTCCTACATATAACACCGTTATATGGACACGGACAGAATATTTAATACACACACACACAAATTGTTTATAAATAAAATTCAGTTCACGGTCACTACCCAAGATGGCCGCTACATGTGTTAACACTAAGGTTAGCAATGCTGCCACTCGTGAATACAGCAGTAAGTGAGCACACATGTCACACTGGAGCAGACACTGTATCCATCCATCCTGCAGAGAAGCGTTATGAGGATCAGGCACAGTGGTGAGTGTTAGAGGTAGGGGTCACAACCAACACAGGAAACAGACACACAGGGATGTGCAGTGAGACACAACATTCATGAAAAAATTAAAAGAAAGAATTAAAAGGGTTCTTTGTGAAATGAAATGCAATTACTGATCCATCGACAACAAAAGAAAAAAATAGATATAGAAAACAAAGGGAAAGAAGTTTCCTTTCTGCCAGAAAAAGGGTCATGCAAGAGAAAGGAGAAACTGGAGGGTGGACACATGAACGTAAAAGTAAAAAAATATAAGCAGACATACCATTAGTCGGATGCCTGGCAAACGACACAGAAAACCTCTTTACTGCCGGCATAGAGAACAGCTCTGAGGAAATAAGAAAGGTATGGTGGTGTTACCAGTGTGTGTGTGTGTGTGTGTGTGTGTGTGTGTGTGTGTGTGTGTGTGTGTGTGTGTGTGTGTGTGTGTGTGTGTGTGTGTGTGTGTGTGTGTGTGTGTGTGTGTGTGTGTGTGTGTGTGTGTGTGTGTGTGTGTGTGTGTGTGTGTGTGTGTGTGTGTTTTACACACGTAAGCGGTTCTACTAAATGTGGTTGAGGCTAGGCCTGATGTTCTGGCGGTACTCTTCTTCAAGTTCTGAACAACAAGAGTTGTCGCTGGTTTGGTTTGGGGTCAAATTAAAAAGAGTTTTCAGTTTAACAAGAGAAGGGTGCAGGAGACAGAACAAAAGGAGGCACAGAGAGGCAGATACACAATATACAGCAGATAAAACATACAGCATACAGACAGAAACAGAAGAAAATTGCAGAAGATTTGATTTGTACATCCATCTCCGTAAGAATATATGCATACGTAGTTGTATACATTTGAATATGTGGGTTTCATATGAACACAACAGGAGAGTATAGATGCAGTGATCAAGAGTGTAAATGCATGTAAATATGTGCGTTATGACGATGCGTTATGTATTAAATATGTGCGTTATGACGATGAGTTCTGTATTAAATAGGTGTGTTATGACGATGCGTTATGTATTAAATATGTTTGAGCAGATGTGCAAATCTCTGATCTAGCAGACATTTGGAGGTGCTGCAGGAACTGAGCTACAGAAACAAAACAAGGCTTTTCATTCTTTCCTAGTGCTGCCACACGTCTTTAACCCAGACCACCTGTTGCAGAAGATGATCATCAACAGCAGGGATGTTCTTTTGTTGACAAGCAATACATACAAACAGACACTAACTATGCAAATAATAACAATAATAACAGATGTATGACAGTAGAGTACCTATCGGCATAGTGGATCAATAGTTGAGCAATTGATTACCACTGCAACAATCAGGTGTTATTTTGCTTTTAACAACAAAGAAAGGAGAGGAGATCCAGACCCTTTATTTATTTTTTATGAGCTTATAGCAACCCGCAGTTTTTTCTACCAAACACGAATGTCCAGCTCTGAACTGTTGCCTAGACAGCAAGGCAATATATGACGTCATATCATTATTGCTAATGGAAGCATGTTTCCAGCCGCTACAGTACCCAGCCTCATAGCCATAGTGAACTCTGGTGGCCAAGTTGGGGAGCACAGGGTAATTTTCTGCCTTGTCATATGGCCTTCTATTCACTCCATCAGGTAGATGTTTCACTAATTCATAAATTAAGTGTACTGTATAAAGTAGGTCTTCATACCATAATCAAGCATCCCTAACCATGTATGTTGAACCCTGATATACTTGGTAAACCAATTCAAAACTATTTAACAGTGGGTCAAACTGCGACACACAACTATTGAGATGTGGATAATTTATCTTAAAAGCCCATTTGTTTCCAGATAGCACGTTGAGTTAATTCGTTTTGAGTTAATGAGAGTAACTAATTATTCCAGACAGAAAAAAGACTTTGTTGTAGATTATGTTTCACAAATCCAAGGCTTGACTCTACTGCATGCAGCGTTGTGCACGGAGACAAAAAGTGAAAACGGAAATCAAATGTAGAGAGCCAAATAGTGCAACACATAAAGAAGCATGCTAATCAGTGTACCCATGCAGACCCAACAGCCAGCATGAAACAAATGCAGAGCCCAGTCGGAAGGGGAGGGGGGATGTGATGAAATAGTTTGAAACGGCTCATTTGCTTCCCAAATTAGAAGAAACGTTCAGAGGAGGAGGAGGAGGAGAAAGAAAAGAATGATGGTCCTTTTGAATAATCCAAATTAAAAGTCCCCTGGCAAAACGGCATGAGGAAAATAGAAGATTCTTGAGTAGCGGCACAAGGAGCCTCAAAGTCTCTTCTCAAGGTGAGCGAGAGATAAAGAGGGCAAGAAATAAAAAAAAAAGGATCACTTCCAAACCCCATTTCCAGTATTTCAAGCAGTAAGATGGGGTGGGAAAAAACAGCAGCACAGGAGTCTGCTCACTTGCCTTCTGAGCTCCCAGTGGTAAACAAAACAAAAAACCAATACAGAAGCAATAAATAAATAAATGAATGGACTGAGACGGAAATATCTGCCCTTCCCAGAGGAGAGAGGAGGAGAACAGAGAGCAGTGAGGCGCTAAGAGGAACATACCGAACATTGCAATCTGGCATGGCAGGCTGCCGGGGGAGAGCGGCGGTTTGCGTTGGCTGTGGTGGAGGTGGAGGTGGTGGGTGCGGACGTAGTCCCGCAGGTTGGGGGCACTAGAGGACACCCCGAGGACAGAGGCACTGAAGAGGCCAGAGCAGATAGAGCCTGTTGGGGGGAGGGAGGAGGGGGGGGGGGGGCCGAGTGGTGGGAGTGCAGGATGGGGTTGGGAGGTGTGATATTGGCTTCTGTTAGTTTTGGCTGCACACCAGTCATTATTAATAACGCTGTGTGTGTGTGTGTGTGTGTGTGTGTGTGTGTGTGTGTGTGTTACAGTAATGGAACGCATGTAACTTAAATGTGTGACTTATGCGGATGCTAAAAAGTGAATGTGTTTGTGTATGCTTTATTTGTAAAAGGAGACATGTGGACAACTGTCTGACAAAGTGCACATATTAGTTCAAAATTGTTTTTAGTATGCAGAGTGCAGAGCTTTTATTCAAACTATGTGTGGTTGGCTATCTATCTATCTATCTATCTATCTATCTATCTATCTATCTATATCTATATATAAATACACCAATGTCCAGGACCTAAGCGCAAAGGCCCTGGCCAGAAAAGAAAATGGTACATTTTAAAAGACCAAAAACGACATGTAATAATGCAGTTCATACTACAGGTGTGTTGTTCTATATGAACACATTGTAATCACGAAGGAGAGACACAGGTAGACATAAGGCAGAGAATTTCCCTCAGGGACTTAGTCTTGATTTGAGGAGAGTTTCTCGCATGCTACCTGCTAGTACATTGACCCAAACCCATGCTCCAAAGATAATAAGCAGATATGCATACATTCAATCTGCAAATGTGTGTATGTGTGAGTTAGCTTTGAATCCAATGTTTGAGTCTAGAAATTGAAATGATGGATGGAAACAGGCAGCAACTGACTGAATGAAGGTTACCTCTGTATAAGCTTACTGAATGTTTGTAGTGCCATCCATCCGACACCAGATACACTGCAGTTGGCTTCGGGACTGTGACCTCTACATAGTGTGGGGCAGGCCCCCCACCCCCCCGCCTACCAGTCCTCTGCTGCTACACTATGATGTCATGGAAGCTAAGAAGCTGCCAGCTAGCAGTAGTAGGGCCAACAGTATAGGCTGACAGGAGGAAGGAAGAGAAGAAAATAGAATGAAAAAATAAAAAAAAATAGAGGACAGAAAGGAAAGAGAGACAAAGACAGAAAAACAAAGAGAGAGAAAGAAAAATTACTAGAGACTAACTAAAGACAGAATGACATGAAGAGAGACAGGAGAGCAAATGGGGAACAGGGAGCAACACAAAAGGAAGGACCAGAGGGAACCGAGCTACTGAAGATATGCATGTGTGTGCTGCTGAGGTGTTTCTGTGGTGGACAAAGGACACACACACACACACACACACACACACACACACACACACACACACACACACACACACACACACACACACACACACACACACACACACACACACACACACACACACACACACACACACACACACACACACACACACACACACACACACACACACACACCTTACCTAGTCCGGAGGGGGGGTGGATCTCGGGGGAGTTGCGGGAGACTGAGGGGAAGAGCCGGTGGGAAGGGAAAGAGGACCCTTTTGAGGGGTGGGCAGGGGACGACTCGGAGAGCACCTGGGTGGTGGGAGATGATAATAATAATACGGTCAATATATGCGTTATCATATATATGCAATATATGGATTATTATATACGCATTATCCATTTCCATCCACAGTGAAAAACTTACAAGTGAGGCTGAGAACAACCAAAGCAAGCATTCAATATCAGAGAAGCGCCAAACAGAGTTACCGTGCTGCACAACCAAGGTTAAACAACAACAACTGGAGCGACTTCAGAGTAGCCATTGGAATCTTTTTTGCCTCGCCAGGTGACCTTATAAAGCAGATTTCTAAATGACAGAAGACAAATATAGAAAAGAAAAGCAGAAGGCCTCTATCTCTTTTACCATCGTGCCACATCACAGTGTGTGTGTTGGCCCAGAGACACGCACTATGCTAGGTTAATGAAGCTAAAGACTGGTATACCTCCATGGAGCCCGTCTTGCGGTTGCGGATCATGGGGGAGCGCCTCTGGCTGCAGATGGGCTCTGAGAGAGGCAGGGCCTGGTCGGTCTGGTCTTGGGACAGGTCCTCCAGACTGCCCTGGTTCGTCTGCTTCTCTTGGTTCTGATTGGTCACAGGGTTACGCAATTAGAACATAGAAAAGATTGAACAGCTGTCAGCGTCACATTAGAATCTCTAGACATATCGTTCTGATTCGGGATACTTTATTTTAATCCTGAAGGAAATTGTTTGTCACAATTGCTCTGGTCAAGATAAAAACATAATAGCAATAGAGAATGGAAAATAAAGTAAAAATATATACACAGTCACGAATACACACGAAATACAAAAACATACATAGAGACAGAATAATGTACATAAAGATATATACAACTATGACTTAAGTGGCTCAAATGCTGGGACATTGAACATAAAATTGAAATATGACAATTGCACATTGATTACGGCATATTATTCAATATGTAATGAAGAAGATAGAAACTCATCAGAGAGGAAGCACATAGATGCACATTTATTTAGAGTGCATGCATGCACACACACCTCAGAGGAAGCAGGCCGGAAGCCAAAGCCCATAGGAACGTTCTGCTCATCCTCGCATCCCTTCACTCCTGGGCTGAAGTGGAGCTCAACATGGAACCGCTCCTCTGAGGACGGGTCCTGGTCCCCCCCCACACACATCTCATTAGAAGTGTGAATGTGAGTTACCGTATCAACCAAAACTGTCGCTGTGGCTTATTTTCCGGAGCAGCTTATAGGTCGATTTTTATAGGTAGGAACACACAAGACTTCAAAGAAAACAATGGGCACCGTTTTCAGTGATTTGCTTTCGAGTGATAAAACATGAAGTTCCTAATGCTGTCACGATGTAAAGCACATATGCTCATTTACATTAGAGGTTTGCGAGTAAAGAATAACCATTGGCATCACTTCATAACTGAAAAAAAAAAGGAAGGTTTTTCACAATGTCCATGAACGATAATTCAAAGCCTCTGCGTCTAAATTAATTGCTTGCAAAATAAAAAGATGCCTTGTTTTCTAAATCGGTCAAAAAGTTCAGGGTTTTACTAAGCTTAAATCGCCATTATCTCCAATTACTCACGGACGCTTACTCAAACATCAGTTGATCGCTCGCGTCCCCAAGTAATGTTAAGTATTTGGGTTGTGGGCAAAGATGCGTAATAAGATGCGGCTTATTTATGGTATTTTGAAACATACAACCCCAATTTACCGCTCCTGTGGCTTATAGAAAATGTGGCTTTATAAAAAAAAGCAAAAAATACACTAGTGTGTGTGTATGTGAGCGATATGTGTGTGTGTTTGTATGTGTGTGTATATGGGGGTTAACCTGTGTGTGTGTGTGCGAATGTATATGAGGATCAATGCGCGCGTGCGTGCGTGCGTGCGTGCATAAGGGGGTCAACGTGTGCGTATTGTGACAACCCGGCTCCAGCACAGCGCCCCCAGGTGGTAGAAGGAGTTTACTACCGCTCTCCAGAAGATCGCACAGCTGGGCTAATGAACGCTGATTGCACTCAGCTAAATAGGGGGCACCTGCGACAAAGAAGGGAGAGAACGCGGATGCACGCGGCGCTCGGCGTGGCGAGAGAGGGAAGAGATCCCCCGGCCGCAGGAGAGGGAAGAGATCCCTCGGCAGTAACAGGGAGAAGAGATCCCCCGGCCGCAACCGGGAGAAGAGATCCCCCGGCCGCAGGAGGGGGAAGAGATCCCTCGGCAGTAACAGGGGAAAGAGATCCCTCGGCCGCTGACCACGGAGAGCTGTGTGAGTGTCCGACGACCGCGAGACGAGAATACCGCTGGAGGTATCGACCCACCAGGATAAACCGCGGGTACACGGTAACCCCCGACGGCCGTCTCTGAACGTCCTGGGAGAAGACGAGGCCAACGCGACGGAGAGCGTTGTCGCCGATTAATGAACTTTTGATTTATGGTAAGCACGGCCTGACCTATATGATTTGTGGTTAAATAAATACGCCTTGTTGGCTTAAACAGACTTGTGTTCTCTGGGGGGAGACGACCACGTAGTTAAGTCAGGTTGCCACAGTATGTATGTATATATATAGATGTATGACCAAACCTTGTTGTTGTCCTCATACAGCATTATTACTATCTGAGTCATGTAGTTGAGTTCCGACACAGCGCTCAGGTAGTCCATAGCCTGCTTCCACTGCTGGTCCTTCACCTCCTAACACACACACACACACACACACACAGTATAAGATTTAGGATACTCATTATAATTTGTTGATCTAACAAAAAACATCTCTTCACAACAATAATAATAAGCATTTTTCTAAGCATGTTGATTTCCGGACAGGATGTTTTAGCCTGTCTTAACTTAACCAAAAGTTTACTAGTGCTAGCCGGGTTTGTTTTTTACTGTTAGCCGTTCCAGTTTGCCGTCAGATTAGCTTTATAATAATCAATCTAAAGTCTGATTTGCGAGACTACATAATGAGCAACTGAAAATAAGTGCTGGGAGTGGAGACCATGTTGAAACGGCGTGGGGTCATTCTTATTGCAGAGATGAGTGAAATATCAATTTAGACTGTGTCACATTGGTGCCAGTAGGCCCACTTTTCATTCAAAACATAATTCTTATGCAAGGGGCGAATGTGGCCAATGCTAAGAATAGAGGCCCCGTTACATATCTGTAATTTAAGCACAGCAAGTATGTGCTTCTGTGCTTTAGTTCAGCTACTAAAACACGCAGAATCAAGAGTTCAAAAAGTTGTGATGTCAGTGAAATGGCAGGCATAGGAAAGAAAAGAAGAAGGAAAACTGCTTTCAGAAGTAAGGTGAGGGGTAATTTACTACTCATTTTGGCATTCCTGCCAATTTGCCAATGTGAATAAACATCACGATATTTGACATATCTTTTATGAGGATTGTCCTGTGACAAAAGAACAACATGGCGTATGTTATACAAGCATTGACCTTTAACAAAATAAATGCCTGACATAGCTTATATGAGCATTGTCCTGTAAGAAAATAAAAGCATTTTTGACATATGTTATCCATTATCCTTGAACACAATAAAAGCCTGGCTTATGTTCCACGTACATCGAGCAGTCCTCCGTAGCGGAAGACGCTGAGCAGGGAGTGCACGTGACTCTCGCTGGTGAAGTAGAGGCGTGTCCTGACATGGCGCCCAGGTGACATTACTCCTCGAGAATACCTGGAGGGGAGGGAGGAGAGGGGTTACTCAGCCAGCGGGCGGGCGTTCACACAATCACACAATCACACTCTACAGGGACACACACACACACACACTCTAGTCATCTTTGTGAATGTGTGTGGGATAGGGCCCCTTTGTGAATGTGTGTACAGTGGGCATACACAAATGCACACAATCCAACTCTACACACACACAGACAATCCCACTCTGCACACAATCCCATGCGATCCCTCTGGTGTTCTGTGTGTGTGTGTGTGTGTGTGTGTGTGCCCTTACAGTGGGTGCAGCTTGTTAACAGCCTCATCCTCGTGGGTCCTCTGCAGGTCCAGCTGGATCTTCTTCATCAAGGGGACGCAGAAGGCCTGCGCTATGTCCAGTTTCTCCGCCTTACTCAAACCGTACTCCTGCCAACACACAGCCCTCAGGTTAGCATACGCACTGCTTAGTAACACTAACAGTACCCATCGTTGGGTGACTGAGACAAATAAGACCTAACAACCAATCAGAAAGTTAAGAATGTACCTCTTACTATGCCTTAACAAGGTATACTCTGTGTGTGTGTGTGTGTGTGTGTGTGTGTATAGTGAGAGAGTGGTTAGAGTGTGTGTGTGTGTGTGTATAGTGAGAGAGTGGTTAGAATGTGTGTGTGTGTGTGTATAGTGAGAGAGTGGTTAGAATGTGTGTGTGTGTGTGTATAGTGAGAGAGTGGTTAGAATGTGTGTGTGTGTGTGTATAGTGAGAGAGTGGTTAGAATGTGTGTGTGTGTGTGTGTATAGTGAGAGAGTGGTTAGAATGTGTGTGTGTGTGTGTGTGTGTGTGTGTGTGTGTGTGTGTGTGTGTGTGTGTGTGTGTGTGTGTGTGTGTGTGTGTGTGTGTGTGTGTGTGTGTGTGTGTGTGTGTGTGTGTGTGTGTGTGTGTGTGTGTGTGTGTGTGTGTGTGTGTGTGACCTGTGGTATGACTATGTCGGCCAGGGCGCGGGACAGGCGGAACAGCTCCAGCGTGTCCTCCAGGCCCAGCGAGGCGTTGTGCTGCTTGTCGTATTTGACGCAGTCGTAGATGTCGGGGATCTTGCTGATGTCGTAGCGACCGCTCTTCATGCGGAAGTCCCTCTCCAGCTTGGACCAGCGCTGCAGCATCAGCTCCAGGGTCTCACTGTGGTACAGCTGCAGATCTTTTTTGGGGGGGGGGGGGGACGACAGACACAAATGGACGATGAGTGTTTTGGTCCTGGTTGCCATGGTCACCAAATGTTTTGGTTGAAAAGTGCCGCTTTGTTATATAGGCAGATAGAGGAGTATGTGCTGAGTTATTTTGATTTGGGTTTTTACTGTGCTGTTTTGATTATAAAAAGGATTTGGTCATGCTGATTTAATGTATATGATCTATATGTAAGTTTGTTATAAGCTCATTCAGGCTGGGCATCTATAAGGGTCAGGTTCATGACTCTAATTTGAATGAACCATTTGTTTGTCAAGTTCAAGTTTGACTGACCGTGGTCAAGTTCAAGATAAGAATTTTCAACCCTTTCTTTCTTCACTAGTGTTTTACTGACTTGACTCAAGTCGTTACTCAAATCTTCCGTCCTGTGTCATAGGAAATTGCCACACAGATGGATAAATTATTTTTATTCCTCAGATTGGTCATAAGGCCATAATTATTACTTCCCCCACTCTCCTCCCTAAAATACAGCACAGCCATCCCAATTATAATGTCAATTGTTTTCACTAGAAGCCTTTTGAGACTGTAGGTGTTACACAGGTGTAATCGTTGGGGAAAAAAATACTTTACTAGGAGCAGCAAATGGAAATAGTAGCAGCATCCAAGTCCTCAACACAGTGAAGTCAGAGTGTACCTGCTGACTTGGGGTCCTCTAGTCTCTTGCGGATCTGCGAGGTCAGGCTCTGGATGAGGGTGTACACCTTGTCACACGTATGCACCGGGTTCTCTATCAGCTTCATGGAGTTGGCCAGCGATGGGCTTCTAGTGGGGGCCAGCTGGGGAGACAGCAGGCACAGGGGGACTGAGTGAGAATAGTCTATTTGTATTGGGACAAGTAGGCACATAGACAAAGGTCACTTTGACAGCGTGGAGCAGAGTGTGGTCTCCCAACTGATCAAATGACTGGTCTCAGATATCCTCAACTGCTATGAATGTATGCCAATCTGACTCATTCAAACAAGTTGTTGAGAATGTGGTTATACTGGTTATCCATGAGGAAAGACAATACAGATAATCCATTACAAAACATGTTCTCGCAGATACAACATTGAAAAAGCTTGACTTAATTCCTTTGAGTCAATTGAGGTAAGACAGGCACTCTAGTGGGCCTGTGTCGGTGTACTTTTTACCCAAGGTGCACATGGAGACAGAGACAGACAGGCCCGTCTCAATTCACCTTTAACAATTTGTCTGAATTGCATTATACATGCAGCTCATGCTAACTTGCAATACCTGTCTCCAGATGGGTTTATTCTAAACACAATCCAAACATAAAATAGACAAAGATATCTAGCAAGCATTCCTTTCTTACTCATGACTGCATGCCTTCCGGTTCTCTGGTCAGTAAACTCATACCTTGCAGTAGTCTTTTTAGTAAACTCCTACCTTGCGGTAGTCTAGTCAGTAAACTCCTACCTTGCGGTAGTCTAGTCAGTAAACTCCTACCTTGCGGTAGTCCAGACAGTAAACTCCTACCTTGCGGTAGTCTAGACAGTAAACTCCTACCTTGCGGTAGTCTAGACAGTAAACTCCTACCTTGCGGTAGTCTAGTCAGTAAACTCCTACCTTGCGGTAGTCTAGTCAGTAAACTCCTACCTTGCGGTAGTCTAGTCAGTAAACTCCTAACTTGCGGTAGTCTAGACAGTAAACTCCTACCTTGCGGTAGTCTAGTCAGTAAACTCCTACCTTGCGGTAGTCTAGTCAGTAAACTCCTACCTTGTGGTAGTCATGCTCTGTGAACTCCTGGTTCTTCTGCATGATCTCGTGCAGCCTGGCCTTCACCTTCTGCTGGCAGTCGGTCAGCGAGTCGCTGTCGCTGTCCAGCAGCCCGTTCATGTTGGCACTCTTCACCATCTGCACCAGGATGGGAGTCAGCTCTCCCTCCAGAGCTAGCAGGCCCTGCTCACATACACACATGACAATTTTGAAAACATTATCATTTTTAAACGTAGATAAAATACCTAGACAATTCCAAACAGGTTTCAAATTCAAAGATATGCAAAAATAAGGCCATAAGACAACAACAACAACAATCATCAGAACATTTAAAGCTAACCTTAGCAAAAGCTGCAGCGGTCATCTGCACCCTGCCTTCGTCAGAGGCGTAGATCTTCAGGTCGTGGCGGTAGGTGCTGTGGAGGCGCAGGAGTCCACAGCCGGGAAAGCCGGCATAGTCCCCTGGAAGGTCATCAACAACAATATATCGATCAGGAGATTTTGGGGGCGGGCTTGTGTTCAGGAAGTATAATGTTATGATTAGAATTAATTCCAGTGAGGATTTAATTCGATCAATAAAGAACTAGACTGCAAATAATGTGTGCTGGACATCAGCGCATGTGGAGTGAGAACATTCAATGTTCATTCGTTTGGAAGTGTGGATGCAGCAAGATACAGGAGGAGTTTATTATCGTCAATAAATCATTGGTCATTTGAGATAACGGCATCTTAACATTGCCATCTGTGAACAACAGTGAACACGTCACTGTCTGTGTACAGTACCGCAGATCATCCTTCAATGACAAAAATGTACAACACTAGTGACCACTAGTGATGCCGGTGACATTAGCATAAGTAGACCATTGGCACCGGCTTCATTGGCATGGTATGTGGGCTGTAGGCCAATGCGGCAACGCCTTCCACTCAAAACATTCCACAGCAAGCTCAATTCAGAACAGCCGCAGGATGCAAGAATGGTTGCCCCGAGAACCAAAACAAGATGGGCAAATCCCGGGGGTTATGCAGGAGCAGGGGTGGATGACAAGTCGTGGATTAGACGGGAAGCAAATGGAAGGAAGGGAAGCGATACACGGCAGGAGGGAAAGCCTTCTCTTACCACAGTCAATAGGGGACTCGCAGCCAAGGGACTGGCGGTCACCGGCTAGTGGTTTACACAGTGAAACAACAAAAGGTGAGGAGAGAAGAGGAGCGTCAATAAGAGAAGAAGAGGTGGACTGGAGAAGAAGAGGAGGAAGACGAAGAAGAAGAAGAAATCTTTAACTCAAGATCCCATTTGAGTCAAGTCATCCAGTTCCATTTGCTGTTGAGATTGTGTTACTTGAAAATCATTTGGCAGTAGCATGTGTAGGTCATGCACTACAAAACATCAAATAATATGTCGAAAAAACGTATAATTGGGGCATACAAACATGAACTAGTTGATAATAGCTATTCAAATGGAATTGTAATCACAGTTCAAAATGCAGAGTATATGCCAAGCACAGAGGCACCGGGGTTAGACCATACCATTATCTTATAGTCACAAGAAGGATCCCTTTACCAGTCTGATGAGCCAATCATGACCCGACGTTTGGCTAGTTAAACAGTAGCGGAGAGCATATGCTCAATACTTACAGACACGCCATTACTGTTAATGTTAATCACGCTAATTTGAAAACACTAAGCCTGATGAAAAATAAGGCAATGAATAATCATAAAGGTAATGTCAAGGCATAACAAACCTCAAAGTCTAAAACAACCCTGTTGTGTGTATAACACAGCTTTAAGGACTATCAGTGAATTCCAAACTGGTATTCGGGGGACTGAAGAGTGTGTTTTGTCTGTGCCGGCCTATGTAGGTTTAATACACACACACATCCACACCCACAAACACACACAGTCGTCACAATTAGGACTGTGTTGTAAACCGTTACGGTGTTGTAAACGGTGCACATGTGCATGCGTGTGTTTGTGTTCGCAGCTAACATGCTGGGCTGGGCACCTTGTCCTCCAGGGTACATGCAGCGGAAGGCCCTGCCCAGCTCCTCTGCCTGGACCCGGCCGGCAGGGGTCAGCTCCCCTCCCCACTTCAACACCAGCAACAGAGAGGGACCCTCCCTCTCGGAGTCTGAGCAGGAAAGGAAATCACTTTTATTGGGATCACAATGTACAGTACACGTGTACACTTAATCATGGATTAGTTAAACCATCAACCAGCCCAGGGACAGTGCTATGCTTGCCTTTACATCTACACATTTTCAGCACACATCATATTTTGTGTTGTGGTGGTATTACATTCATATTAGTTAAAATGTGCATGTTCAATTATAACCAAACTCTCATTTGTTTGATGGTCGAGAAATTAATGGCAAGTTGGACAACACAGGAAGATGGAAACATAAACATAGCACTAAAAACCTAGTCCACCCATTTAGCATTGTGGTCATTCAAAATGTATATGCTCCACTGTATACCAAACAATGAAAATATAGAAGACATATTTTTGAAATTTTTATACCAACAGTATCAAACATTTTATTTACTATGCAAGCGCTACAACATTTTGTGAGAGTGCGTTTCCTTATACCTTCTTCCTCACTGGAGGCCTTAGGTTGGCCGTGAGGCAGGTACGTCATCTGCACCTTCCTGTTGATACCGGAGAAGTGACCATACCTGAACACACACACACACACACACACACACACACACTTTATGAGTCTTGTTCATACAGGCAAGCTCATCACCTTGCTAGACACACATATCTTAAGTGTGTTCCATTCCAGAAGCACGAGGACCTAAATGTGGAATGGAACAGAGCCAAAGTTGCTCGGTTTTGACACGCACAATGCATAAGCTGCATAGTGATAGGCATTTCATAGGCTGTGAATTACCTTGCTTACATATGCGTTTTGGGCGACTATGGGTGCCCAATGCCAATGTACTTCATTTGGGCAACAATAGTTGGGTTAATGACACAATGGTCATTGTGCTGTTAAATTTTATTAGGTACGATAAAAATACAAATTAAAAATTACAATAGAACATATACAGTAAACAAATGAAAGAAAACGAAGTACTAAATTTCATCATTTTGATATCTCTGCGGTCAGGTGGCCAATTGTCCACGGCCCGGTACCGGTCCGCGACCCGGCAGTTGAGAATTGCTGCTTTACACCACAACGGAGATACTGTTAATGTGACGATGGTGAAAGTGGGTGGTGGGCAGAGATTCAGTAGGAGCCAGATGAATGTTGACGAGGTTTTCGGTTAGCGGTAAGCGCAGCGCACACCGGTGCAGACACACACACACACACACACACTGACATAATGCTTTAAGAAGCATTTGGAGACGTCGGCCTCCGCACATGTGAATGCTGTTAGCAGATAACAAGAAACGTTTGGAATGGCAACAATAGACATTGTGTACAAAACATGGGCCACACCCATCGGCCTGCACAAGCACTCTCGTTGCACTTGTATCCCCAGAGGCGTTTTCTACTACATAGTCAACGTGAATACAAGTCAGAGAGATCCAATGACCAGGCATAGTCAGTGATTTGGATCATTTGCACACTCATCGGCAGCTCGATAAAAGGAGGCGGAAGATTTTAAATGAGAGAGGAGACGGTGCATACTGAGTGTCATTCAAACTCGATTCCCTTTTGGAGAGAAAAATGGAGGAACGGGCAAGGGGGAGGGAGGGAAGGAGAGAAAAGGAAAGAGTTAGAGACACAAGAGGGAGGGTTGTGCTGTCTTGGTCAACGTTTTGTTGTCAGTGTGAAGAAGAAAAAAAGATGTTCTAACGAAGAAGAAACGACCGTAAATACTTGTAGACATTTGAAGAATGGCACGCGTTTTACACCAAGGATGACAGGACACAAGATTGGATTAAGAGTGTGTGTGTGTGTGTGTGTGTGTGTGTGTGTGTGTGTGTGTGTGTGTGTGTGTGTGTGTGTGTGTGTGTGTGTGTGTGTGTGTGTGTGTGTGTGTGTGTGTGTGTGTGTGTGTGTGTGTGTGTGTGTGTGTGTGTGTGTGTGTGTGTGCTCACATCTCCAGGACTGTCTTGAGTTGCTCCAGTTTGGATTTCTTCTCCTCGATTTCACAGTCGTCGTGCTGCTCCAGCTCCACCAATAGCAGACGAGCTATGTCCAGCACTTCCTGGGGAAATCGACAACCACACATCCATCAAACCTTAGGACTCGTCTCCATGTTGTATTGACACAACAGTGTGGGGGTGTACACTCCACATTGAGAAAGAACTTTAAATTATTAGTATTTGAAATCCATAGCATAACAGCGTGCCACTGTCCGAAATACCAAAACAGACTCTTTCAGATAACTGTTGAGGTTAGTTGGGAGTGACTTGTTTAAAATAAAAAATGTCAAGGAACATTTTTCATCATTATCAAGGTGTGTTGGCAAGTACAGGAAATTGAAATAAAAATAAAAAGGAATTAAGAAATGCAGACCTGTAGCTGTTTTGGCTTCTTCAGTTTTAGCTTTCCTGATTTGTAGCCTCCACACTTCTCAAAAAGCTCAAAAAACCTAAACACAGAGATATAATGTTCAGGAACAAGTCAGGCTTAAACGTTTATACACCGTTATAAGAAAATGTCTTCAAAGTTACATAAACGGGCAATTCACTCCAGGGTTTTCCCTCAATACATAATATTAATACATGTAATATTGTACAATTATTGCTACCTTGCAATTTGTTTGTCACTTTGCTCCCAGCTTCTCCCAGATTTTCAAAACTATGTTTTTTCCTACAATACAAAGATATCCCTCGCCACCACCGTCTCTTTATGAGAAAATCAAGTATTGCCTTTTGGTATGTGCCTGATGACACGGCTAGAATGGGTGACCTGTTCTTATGAAATAACAATATTCTATTAATAGGAATACAAGTCGATTGTCAGGGATTCCATGTAATTTTCCAAACATTTGTACTTGACTATGGTTAACTTTTATGTTCTTTATGAGGACGAAGGCTCAACATAAAACATGTTTAATTGTAATATGGCGATAAACAGTGGTAATAGTGTTATAGAACCCTTATCTCACAGAGGGTGTCTGACTTCCATCTTCATTTTCTGCTTGGGTGTGCGGTCTCCATGGCGAATGATGGCAATGACGCATCGCAGCTCCATCCTTAAAAAGGCGGTTGATACAAAGTTTTACACGCTGAGTGATATCAACGTCAGCTTGTTTCAGCCTCCTTTTTTGTCAGAATTGCATCTAAAAAAATGAATGTAAGACTGCTATCCATGTGAACGACTGGGTGTTCCAGTACATACATGGTCCCTGAGGTGGTGGGGACGATGGGGATGTCCTCAGCCTCCAAGGGGATGGACCAGGGGATGTGGAACAGGGGAGCCAGCTCCCTCATCACCAGGTTCCTGACACAAACACCAGACAAACATGAGAGAAACATGAGATAAACACCAGACAAACATGAGACAAACACCAGACAAACATGAGAGAAACACGAGCTAAACACCAGACAACCATGAGACAAACACCAGACAACCATGAGACAAACACCAGACAACCATGAGACAAACACCAGACAAACACGAGACAAACACCAGACAAACATGAGATAAACACCAGACAAACATGAGACAAACACCAGACAAACATGAGACAAACACCAGACAAACATGAGACAACCAGACAAACATGAAACAACCAGACAAACATGAGACAAACACCAGACAAACATGAGACAAACACCAGACAAACATGAGACAAACACCAGACAAACATGAGACAAACACCAGACAAACATGAAACAACCAGACAAACATGAAACAACCAGACAAACATGAAACAACCAGACAAACATGAGACAAACACCAGACAAACATGAGACAAACACCAGACAAACATGAAACAAATAGTGTACACACAGTACAATGTACAGAGGAAATCGAATCAATTTGCTCTAGACAGTGGCCAGTTCACCTACCCCAGAACTTTAGCACAATCGTCATAGTACTTCATGGAGTTCTTCACAAAGCTGAAGCCATTGACGTCGCAAACAAAGGAGTGTCCATTTGCTCGCAGCAAGTCAAAGCCACAGACTGTTTGCTAAAGGTGCAACAGAGATGACCAAACAATGTTTTAATATTATGGCCAAAGAAGAGCAAAAGAGATTTCATTATTTGTCGTTTAAGCATCGTCCGATGGCTAGTAACAATCAGTCAGTTATTTTGGTTAAATTGAACAAAATAAATAGAATAATTTCTAGACAGCAAAGAGTGATTTTATCATTTTATTTTATACAGCCTTTGTATTGGGCCAAAACCTAGTTTGTCATGGTATTGGACCTACTGTATATGTGATAGTAGATCCCTGGTCAACTATAGTTACCTTAAAGGCCAGGCAGACCTTACGGGCCACCAGTTTCTCCATGGCGGTGAGCATGACAGGGTAGCGGATCTCCTTCCCCTCGCTGTCCCGCTCCACCTTGCCATCCAGCGCTGGGGACTTCCGGGCCTCCGCATGGGCATAGTCTGGACCCACAGTGTAGACCTGGAGCACGCACACACATCAAAAACACACACACACAATTCTATGTCAACTGTTTCATTACCAGCATATGCTTTCATTCTTTTAAATGAAAAACTCCATATCGGGTCAGCTGGTTAACGACAAAAGTATTAAAGAACATAAATGTTGCAGAAACACACCTCTGACCATATAACATTAAAGCTTGGTTAAGGTTATGTCTTATTAGAATTTGACAAAAAAGTAAATTACATGACATTTTATTGTTAAAAATATTAGTACCAAAATAATGGAAAAGGGGTGTGGCAGACAGAAAACATGACTATCTTGTCCAATGAGATGCAAGAGGGAGAAACCATATCTGAACAAATTCATCACCAATGCTGACGACAAATGAAAGGACCAGATATCCAAAGAGAGCTGAATATGAGAAGGCAATGGCTCACAAACAGCGAGAGCAGTTGGCATTGAACGGTTTGAAACCTGACCGGGAGCTGGTCCTATTCAAGCAAGCTTTTGACCTAGGTTTGATTTAGCATTGCATCGCACCATACCAACAAAGCTATAAATCACAGTTTTTGTGCCAGTGACAAATGTGGCTTACAGAAATTATTTCGGTGTGCTGTACACATCACCACAACTCTTTGGTCGGGGACAGTAAGGCTTGTGTTAGGAATCCATTGGTTAAAGCTGCTGTAAATAAGATTTGAGAGTTGTAAAGAGTAAGAGTTAGAAAAGAAACACCCCAAAAATGTCCCCTGCCTCTCTGCTCCCTAACTCCCTGTGTTATTCGCCATTTAAAGTTGAAACGGCAAGATCAATTCCACAAATCAATCAAGGAGGAGATGCCCTGATTGGTCTGAGATTAGCTGGTAGAAGTCTCAAACATATATTGGCTCATACAGTCAAGTCAATTTGAAACAAATATTCTCAAAGAGCATTTCAGCTGACGGATAGCTATGTCATTTGTAACAAATGACAGCTCTGTTTTCAGCCAGCCAAACAGGCTGGGTAAACAGGCTGTTCTGGTACAGTCAGAATACCTTGACATCAGTGCCATCTGTGGGCATGAACTCCTCGTAGATGTAGGCCCCAGTCTTCCTGACGTTGCTCTCTGGAGAGTACACACTGCTGCGGCTCCCTATCTGTAAGTGGGCCGATCAAACACACACACACACAGAGACACACACAGAATCAACATTTCACTGCCACCGGACATTAAACCCACATTGTATGGGGTTTAATCCTCCATAGGACTGTACAACCAACCTCATTGTGATCCAAATGTCAGTGCTACAGAACAGGTACCGATGGAGAGACTATACCTTCCTGAAAAGCCGCTGGCTGCCGCCTCCAGCAGAGGTAGGGTAGTAGATGTATACGTTGTGGTCCTCAGCACACACAGGTTTCTCCACGAAGGGCTTGGGGAAGACCTCTCCGTTCACCTCCACGTGATCCTCACACTCCACCAGACTGCATTCTAGTGGCACAGCTCTAAAGGTTTTAGCGCTCCACCAGCTTCTCAGTTCACGATTGATAAGACCGTCGGATCAAAACTGAATTAAACATATTAGTATAATAAACCAACATGCACCTGTAAAATAATGAAGAACTGCATGCAATTTTTGCATGAATATAGTTTGTTGTTGTTTGTAGCAGTGGGGTATTTATATTCTACTCTTCATCATTTGCTAACTAGAAAGCAGGTGAAAGACGTTTTATTTTATTAATATATACCATTATTTACTTACATTAATATACTTTTTATAAAAGATTGTCTTTTAGGAAATGCTGCTCACCATCTGGATTGTTTGGGTCTCTGTTCAACACAGCATAGCGCGGTAGGTCAATGCCTTCCTCCTGGAGAATACGATATACCTCCCTCCTGATCACACCCAAACACACACAAGTCTTTGAGAGAGAATATATGTTGATCTTTGTCCTAATATGCATTAAAAAAAAAGTGTGTCAAATAAATCCAAGAGTGTGTTTTCATCTTGTACCTGTCCTGTATAAAGTACTGCATGTTGAGTGTTTTCATCCTGTACCTGTCCTGTATAAAGTACTGCATGTCGAGTGTTTTCATCTTGTACCTGTCCTGTATAAAGTGCTGCATGTTGAGTGTTTTCATCTTGTACCTGTCCTGTATACTGCATGTTGAGTGTGAGTTTTCATCCTGTACCTGTCCTGTATACTGCATGTTGAGTGTGCGTTTTCATCTTGTACCTGTCCTGTATAAAGTACTGCATGTCGAGAGTGTGTTTTCATCCTGTACCTGTCCTGTATAAAGTACTGCATGTTGAGTGTGTTTTCATCTTGTACCTGTCCTGTATAAAGTACTGCATGTCGAGAGTGTGTTTTCATCCTGTACCTGTCCTGTATAAAGTACTGCATGTTGAGAGTGTGTTTTCATCTTGTACCTGTCCTGTATAAAGTACTGCATGTTGAGAGTGTGTTTTCATCCTGTACCTGTCCTGTATAAAGTACTGCATGTTGAGAGTGTGTTTTCATCTTGTACCTGTCCTGTATAAAGTACTGCATGTCGAGAGTGTGTTTTCATCTTGTACCTGTCCTGTATACTGCATGTTGAGTGTGAGTTTTCATCCTGTACCTGTCCTGTATACTGCATGTTGAGTGTGAGTTTTCATCTTGTACCTGTCCTGTATAAAGTACTGCATATCGAGAGTGTGTTTTCATCTTGTACCTGTCCTGTATAAAGTACTGCATGTTGAGAGTGTGTTTTCATCCTGTACCTGTCCTGTATAAAGTGCTGCATGTTGAGAGTGTGTTTTCATCTTGTACCTGTCCTGTATAAAGTACTGCATGTTGAGAGTGTGTTTTCATCCTGTACCTGTCCTGTATAAAGTACTGCATGTCGAGAGTGTGTTTTCATCTTGTACCTGTCCTGTATAAAGTGCTGCATGTTGAGAGTGTTTTCATCTTGTACCTGTCCTGTATAAAGTGCTGCATGTTGACAAGTGTGTTTTCATCTTGTACCTGTCCTGTATAAAGTACTGCATGTTGAGAGTGTGTTTTCATCTTGTACCTGTCCTGTATACTGCATGTTGAGAGTGTGTTTTCATCTTGTACCTGTCCTGTATAAAGTGCTGCATGTTGACAAGTGTGTTTTCATCTTGTACCTGTCCTGTATAAAGTACTGCATATCGAGAGTGTGTTTTCATCTTGTACCTGTCCTGTATAAAGTACTGCACATCGAGAGTGTGTTTTCATCTTGTACCTGTCCTGTATAAAGTGCTGCATGTTGAGAGTGTTTTCATCTTGTACCTGTCCTGTATAAAGTACTGCATATCGAGTGTGTTTTCATCTTGTACCTGTCCTGTATAAAGTGCTGCATGTTGAGAGTGTTTTCATCTTGTACCTGTCCTGTATAAAGTACTGCATATCGAGAGTGTGTTTTCATCTTGTACCTGTCCTGTATAAAGTATTGCATGTCGAGAGTGTTTTCATCTTGTACCTGTCCTGTATAAAGAACTGCATGTTTAAGTCGTTGATGAGCAAGGGGTTGCGGAGCTTTGCGTACTCCACAGCCTTGTCCAGAGGAAAACCTGTACAAGTACACATACACATTAGCATAACATAGCCACAGTTGAATAAACACATACTAAATACTATATAATGGAGTATTTAAAAAAAATACTAATACTCTCACACCATACACCGGTTTATTATTCCTGGTACAGTTTCACACATCTTTAATAGCTTAAACCCGTAAGAACCATTTCCCAAACATTCAATTGCAGATTTGGGCGATCCCATAAAAAGCAGCAACGGAAACCCTGGAATCATGGTTCACCTTTGGAGTGGAAGGAGATGAGGCAGTCACAGAGCGGCCAGCTCTCTACAGGCTCCTCAAGGATGGTCTCCTCTGGGAAGATCACCACGTTGATGTAGTCGAACATACACAGACGCTCCAGGATCTGCGTCATTGCCTTGGAATTTGATTTCTTTGTCATGGCGCAGATGCCTACCAAGATCTGCAGCTCTGGGGTCTGCAGGAGGTTCAGTAAAAGGAGCATGTGAGAAAAATACAGTTGAAGTATCAGAATTGTACATAAAACGCTACATGTCTCCATATACCCCTGGACCCATTGACGTTGGTGGAAACTCTATCTCTGGGAATGGGTCCAGTTTCTCTATGTATTACGACAACCATCTGGTGTCAACCATCTGGATCCGACAATTAGCGCAAACCCAGAGTATAACTAATGAGTTTAAAAGATGTGTCTGAAATCTGCTGTTTTACACCTCTAGATAATACTCCATCCCAACCCCCTGACGTTCATTACCGACTCATCGTCGTCATCCACCATGGCCTCAAAGTCGTGGAGCGACCCATCATGCTTCTCCAGGCCGTCCTCCTCTTCCATTGGTTCCCATTGCCGCTCGTCATCCTCACTGTCAATCACCAGGTCAGGAACGGCCCTCTGGGCACGCCTCTGTTCCTCTACTGCCTCAGCAGCTGCTCCACCTTCTCCTGTCCAGGAATCAGACATCACAAGACACTCTGCAACATGGTTGCACTATACTTGGAAATGGCTTGGCCAGGTGAGGATGGTGGTCCCCAAAGCGAGGAGGGCTTCAGAGTGGCTCTTGTTGGTCAGAGGTTACATCAAGTGGACTTCTGGCCCGCAATAATTAGCCATACAGCCAAGTAATAAGGATCTTCTGTGGCTGAGAGGAGAGCGGAAATTAAGTGCATAGCAAAAATGAGGTAGTGTCAAAAAAAGAAGTTTCAGTGAGGTAGAGTTTTGCACACTGCCACTAGTGCCTGACAACAGCATATGGAAGTGATAAAAAGAATGTATTCAGATGTTTCTTTGTTATGTTTCCACTGTCTGTAGGATTGAAGAAGTGCGCGTTCACTGAGGTAGATATGCTCTGGCATTTAAGGCATTAGTTGTCCATTGTGTGTCAGGAGAGAGAGGGCTGGGGCATAGGCCATGACATGTTCCAACAGATGCCTTCTTCTCAGAGGGTCTCACATAGTTATCATTGGGACATCATTGTTCCAGACCTGGTGAGCAACACAAGAAAAATAGAATATTTTTAACAAATCAAAAGGGTTACTGAAATGTAGTGCACGAATTCGCAAACAACATTTTGGTGGTGAGGTTAGTCATAGGCTAAGGAATAACAATTGGCCAAAAGGGGATGTGGCATATCCCAATAACAACAAAACCTCTTAACGATTTGACGTAACACAAATTTGGCTAAAGCGGTGTTGCAGTGGGCATGACATTGTTCAAAAATGCCAAATAACTTATGAACGGAGAAACATAACACCACGGAATTTGGTGCAAGGGTTGGTGATGGCTTATCACAAAATGGCAGGTAACTTCTAAACTGATTCATGTTACACACATTATTTGATGGGGAGGTTGGTCACACCCATTACAGGTCGACTTATGAAACTAGAGAATGTGCTAGGTAGAGCACAGACCTCCCGTAAGTATGACCAAATAGCCTACTTTATCCTACAAATTCATTACTGGTACTGAACTGAAGACCAGAAGTTTTTTCTCCCTTAGAGACATTAAGACTATGGTCCTAAAATCCCAACATACAAGCAATTTAAACCAGAATTCAAAATCGCATTCAAGTAGAGCGCATTCCTATTCTCAAGAGAAAATACACTTGGTGCCTAAACTAACACGCCTTGTGATCTCCACTTGCTGCATCGGTAGCTTTGCTCCAGTCTAAATAGAAGTGGATTACACTATGCAAGCAGTGAGAACAAGGCAAATTGTCTGTGAGTTAAGCAAACATCTGTGATGTGTGTGCCAACCAACTGAAGATCATCATTTAAAATGATCATCCACCAAACAGTAATTTTGCACAGGCTGTTATTGTATTTTACTTGGGAGAGGAAAACCTCTTTACGACTGCTCTTTTTCCATTTGTTAGGTTCTGACTGAATCAAGCTCTGTGTCCACAAATAGGCATTGTTAAGATACTGGCTGTGTACATTCTGGGCCCTAAAATACCCTCTTGGTATAGCTCTTTGCAGAACCATGCTCCATGTGTCTGAAGGCAAACAACATTTCCTACATGTTTGAGGTGGATTTTGGTATTAGAGCTCATGGATATTATTCTATCCCATTATTTTAGTCTGGCACGTGTAAAGTAACACACAACAGACAGACGAAAGGCTTGACAAACAGCAAAGTTGCAGGAAGATCAACTTTTGGACTTTTTCATTGTACTAATACAGCACTATAAAAAGAACCTCTTTCTAATCTAGCCTTTTCGTACTTTGTCCTCAACAGCGTCTCCTATCACCACTTCTGATCAAACAACTTAGAGTTCATGGTCCAAGACTGTTGGTGCCCAACTGGAGGAATTTGAATTCTAGACTTTAGGTTTACCCAAAACATTCACAAGTCTAATGCACTGTGCTGCTTGATAAGCCTCATGCCCTAGTCTCAGTTGATTACACTAGGCTAAATAAAGAAACACTAAAATCACACAATGACAGCAGCAAAGCCAGGTCAAGCAATTTCTGTTTCCAATTAGCAAGTCTAAACCACAACTTGACCCATTCAGAATGAACAATTGCAATAACTTTTTCTTTCACATCTTTAACCACAGAACATCCTGTTGCTGTGAATTCATTTTGATGCTTGGTCACACTTATACCATCCATAAACAAAACCGTTAGGTGTAAATTAAGAACTGGTAAGTGGTGTCTGAGTAAACACACAGCAGTCAGTAGTGAGAGATTTGGCTCCCTCCAGTCGATTCCAATTTCCCCCCACCACCAATCCGCCAACTTCTAACAAATGACCACAGGAAAGACTTCCAGAGACAGATCGCATTGCCTCACACAGACAGAACTGTCAAACCTGCCATGTGAGGGATCTGGAAATTACCCTGAAAGCAAAACAATCCAATGCCCCGTCATGAAGGAAAAAAACTGAAGATATGCTATGAGTCCACAGTGCTCCATGTCAAGAATGAACACATGCTCCCTACGACAGTCTATATCTAAAACCACATGTTGCTCATGACCCTTTCGTAACACTGAGGTCTAGAATAGCAGCACCCTCTACCCCACATTGGATGTGCTTATGAAGAGGATGAAGGGGTTTAGAATGGGGGGCCAATGTGGTGGTGGTGGTGGGGGGGGGGGGGGGGGGGGGGGTGTAAGGTGCTAGGCCAGGTGTCTGACTACGTCGCCTAAAGATAACCCATCAGCAACAACCATCCTAGTGATGACAGGACCCCCTTAACAAAGAGGAAACAACATCTCCCTGGTCCGGGTCAGGCCACACTAACAGAGATATACAAACATATGAATAGTGGTATAGTCAATACATAGTGGAAACCATGCCCTTATTTGCAATCATGAATGTGGTTTTTCAAGTTATGAGGTGGACCATAGAACATTGTAACCAGGCCTCTTTTTCTTTTTGATAAGCACAAAGAAAACTTTTAACAGCCTGCTGCACCGTACACCAAGGGAGGTCACGTCAGTTGTCACAATCAGGCCTCAACAGAAACAGGCTCTCTGTATCTTTGAGCTTCACAAAGCCCAACATGTCTAGTTTATTACTGCGGAAAACAGGTACAAATGTTGTTCCTAGTCTGCCAAGCCTTCCCTAGTAGACTATAAACAGCTGCACACACCAATATAGTTTGGACATGAGTAGATTTAAGTCAACCTTTTTTCTTTGCAGCTTTGGGCTTCTGGCTTGTAAAATTGCATCTTAATTATTTTTAATTAAGGCGTCATCGTATAATTGAATGAAACGTTATCCTTATTTTCTAAATGGAGCTTTATGACAGGTATGTCATTTTATGTTGACAAGCTTTCAGAGTTTTACATTGACAACCAACCACTTCCATTTTTTCCTAAACGACAACTGATCAAAAACGTCCCCAAACAAACAAACAAACAAACAAACAAGAACATACACGAACGGAAAACGCGTTGAATAGCAACAAATACAACTTTGACAGCTATGTGATCATTTAGTATCTGCGACTATATGATTAAACGACTGCATCTCTAAACTGTGAAGACATGTTATTACAGCACATGGTTCACCAAACATAAAACAATTGTTACTTAGGAACCTGTTGAAAAGAATACAATATTGAGGCACAAACACAGGAACAGGCTTCAAGCTGTTGGGAACGACTGTTAGCAAACCTCGACAGGCGTCGTCCAGTGATACTCCCGTGAAAGATATTGTATCGACGTTAACGCTAGCCTCTCGGGAGCTATTGAGTCAACTCTTGGCCACTTGTACGATAAAGAGAGACAACTTTGTTTCGATAGGTGTGTACTTACGCAACGACGCCAAGAGAACCCAATAAAAGCCACCACTTACCAGGATATGGTTGAGGTCATTACAATGTTAACTTATACTCGTCTCCGAGTATATTGTCTCTCTTTGGGTTTGCACAGAGCTCTGCATGCTAAAGTTCTTGACGGCAATTGTTGATAAGCTTCCTTCCTCCCCCCTTCAAACAAGCGCGGCCTATTGTGTGGTTTGCTACTGCCATCTTCTGGCCATTACAGCTACAGCAATGCCCTTAAAAAAAAAACAAGGACGTCTTGCGTTGTACGTTTAGCAAACATACAATGTTTCATGTCACACAATGTCTGTGATATATTTTGGCTGAGAGACCGGTGTGCAATAACGGTGTATTGACTATTTTGACTACAGAGGCTAGGTACAAATGTTTACCGTGCAGTTAGATCCGGTGAGGCCTAAGCCATGGCAGCTGTATGTCCGTCTCTCTACCTATCTCTCTATATGTCTCTCTATCTGTCTGTCTGTTTGTCTGAATACGTATTTGCATGTATGCATCGTTCTCATGTCAACAGGCCAATAGCTGTGTAACTATACTGGTATGTATATATATATTCATAATAATTATATTTATACATATATACATATATCATGTTATGTTATATTACTACATAATAGTTGTTAGACCTACATCATGAAAACATTTTTTAGAAGCTTTAGAACCCAAACTCTAGATAGTAGGAACCATGGTACCCACCTCTCCTTCCCATCACCAACTAACGTTGTGCTGACATCCCAACTAGGCTACTGTATGTTTCCAATTCTGGTAGCACTTTATAATAAGGGTACATTAATTAAACTTAATTAACATTAGTTGATGCAGTAATAAACAGATAACAAATAACAGTTAATTAACAGTTATCTAATGGTCTTGTAATTCACTAATGGTTTTCGAGTTCACTAATGGTGTTCATGTTAACTAAGGTAATGGTGTTCATGTCACTTGGGTATTAGTTTATACATTATTTAATAGGAGCCTAACCCTAGAACCCCAACCCTAACCCCTATGCTAATTCTACTGCATTAACTATTGTTAATTAATGGTTCATCAGTGTACCCTTATTGTGAAGTGTTACCCACATTTTTATTAATTCTAATAAGTGTGCTCCCTATCACTACATATTGTATATTTTGAATGGTCATCTGGCATTTTAATGTGTTTATTGTAAGCTATAGTGCAACATTTAGTCCCAATTTACGATGTACGAAATTTACAACGTACGAAATAGACCATATATACTACTACATATAATGCATGATTATATACAAAAGCATACTGTAAGGTAGGCCACACAAGGTCATCACACCAATAGAATGAACAACTAACTAACATCCAGACGTTGCCTGCAACTGTGCCATGCCCGAAGACAGACACTGCTGCCAGGGACATTGGTTTGGCCAAAGTAGGTCTGGAAACCAGTCAGGATTATGCAGAAAAGGTTCATATCCCATCATGCAACAAGCCATGAGAGGACTGTTTGTATTGTAGGAATAAGGAAGCAGTGTTTACTTATAAAACATTAAAAAATAAAATAAATAAGAATAAGAATAAAAATAAAATAAAATAAAATATTATATATTATAATAAATAAACATATATATAAAATAAAATATTTAAATATAAATAAAGGGATGGATTTATTGAAAAACATTGTATTTTTTTATTCAATTGCAGGAACACTGCTGCCGTGACACTCTTGTCATGTAGAAGGCCATCTTGTTTTGGGTGCCCCGAGTAGTCAAGTGGCTGCCTGTTCACATTAGACTTGGCTTATAAAGGACATTGCAAACCCAGGGATATTACAGTTTGTGTAAAATGTCTCATAATGTGAACTTAACCCTAGTGAACCGGAGCAAAGATATGATTAAGAGTTGTATTTTTAGCCAAGACACCTATAGAGAGGGTAGCAGGAGCAAAGTTAAAATATTTGTGCTGTGACTCATTCAGCTACGTATCCTAATAAATGGTTGCTGTGAAAAGGTACATTCTACACATCTCCACTCTCCCCTGGTGAAAGGTGTACATTGTGAGTGATGGTGAATGACAAGGGTTCTCTAGTATTATAGCAAGCTGGCAAGTTTTTTGTTTGTTTGACTATAAACAAGAGGCAACCATTTGGGGAACAAAACAGAACTATGAACATTTTAAGCTGAACCATGCGCGATAAATGCGTTAACGATGTCTGTTTGGGTTTTCATACATAGACCCACAAATTAGACAGAATTATGAGTACTTTGATGTAGTAGTATTCAAATCAATAGGTTAGACTTTTCCTTCCACCTTATTACTGATAAGTATATGGCATGAGTAATAGTCATCAGTCCTTGTAGCCAAACAATAGCCTATTAAGTATGAAGGAGCCTTTACGGCCATCTAGCTTGTCCAGACTGACTTACAGTAATAGCACTATGTGCATAATATAATATTTAGTTAGTGTCCTCCTCATAATATGCTCTTTCATTTCTATGGGAGGAAAGCTGCAGAAAGGCAGCACACCTCCTTGATGGACGCAAGGGGCTGTGTCAACACCCCCCCCCCCCCCCCCCCCCCCCCCCACACACACACACACACACACACTCTGCCCTACTCTCTGCCACATAGATAGGAGCAGGAGACTGCCAACAAGATCTATGTGAAAGAAGTCTTTTGACAGGACAACCCCCCCCCCCCCCCCCGCCACACACACACACACACACACAAACACACACACACACACACACACACACACTGACACGCAGAGATATAAAAAGACAAAAGAATATACACAAAACTTGGATACATACACCCAGACACACTGACCAACAAACACACATACACACAGACACACACTCAAGTAATAGCCTCACTAGACATTGTGTTGTGTGTCAGCAGCGTTTATCCATCTTGTCTCAAACATTCAGTGGCTGCTGCAACCAGTTCACACACCTCAACGCCCTCAGTGTGTATTTACATGAAATAGTTATGGAGATAAAGTGAAGTAGCTACAGAATTCGGTTGTTCTATTTGCATTCGGACTCAAGTGTGGTTATAGTGTCCCATCTAGACACACAACCTCAGACACTGACAACGTCCGATGAACTCACTCACAGGGTCAGGTTGAAACTTGTTACTTTGGCCCTCCGTGATGACACTGCCCCAGTCGCCTGGGACCACCCCGCTGGTGTCCAGCAGAGCAGGAGCAGACCTTGTTCTGTTCTTCAGAAAGTGTTTTACCAAGGATTATGTTAGGGCCTTCACCATAGAGCTGAGCAGTAGCAACTTCTGATGTATGTACATTTACAAGATCTTGAAATTTGACTCAGTTAAATGGTGTGTTAAACACTAAAATAACAGACATATTAGATTCACTACGAATTGGATTTGTAGTGAATTTAGAGCAGTAGACACAACTTGAGTTCACTACATAATGGACACTGAAGAAGCTCCTCTATGAAACAAAGTCCATATGCAGAATAGATAATAGAATGCACATATGGGTAGTATAATGTACATATGGGTAATCTAACTCAGCTTTGTAGAGATATACACACTCTAAGCGTCCCATAGCCTCATTTACCAAGCGGACACGAACCTGCCTTGAGACCATGCCCATGAATCCTTAATTAGCTAAATGGATCGCGGCTGAAAAAGCTTTTTTTCCACAGGGTTTAGTCACATAAAGAGGACATTCACATAAAGAGGACATTAGTCATATAATAATCAGAAAATGAATAACGAGAATACAATAGGTATCCATAATAATCAGAAGAATTAGAAGAATATAATAGGTATCAATTACCTTCTTGTATCTGATTTCATGTTCAAAATCCCAGAATTTCAGTTTGCCAGTGATATTCACAGTCTCTCTCTCTCTCTCTCTCTCTCTCTCTCTCTCTCTCTCTCTCTCTCTCTCTCTCTCTCTCTCTCTCTCTCTCTCTCTCTCTCTCTCTCTCTCTCTCTCTCTCTCTCTCTCTCTCTCTCTCTCTCTCTCTCTCTCTCTCTCTCTCTCTCCCTCTAACTTGTTGCAGAGTATCTGGAATAAAGGTTCTTTCTGCTCTCTGACATAGACGGGAGCTAGAGGCCCCCAGTCAGAATCTAGGCTAAGAGAGAGATTTGGCCGGCAGAGTCGATGGCACTGGGATCCTTTGCTGGATTAATGGTAGGTCTATATTTTATTGCATGCAGTTCTGTCTTTATCAACACTTTGATTCCTCATTGTAAACATGACAAGGTTTTGTGTGATGGATACTTAAGTAACCTGATGCAAGTTTTTGAATTGCTAAGCATTCAAGGAATGACATATAGTAATAAGGAAGTTATTGGTAGGTTCATATGTTTTTGTAGTTCTGGCCTTTGTTCTTTGACCTTTGTTAAATGGTTATTCAACATGTCTACTATTCCCCTAATACTCTTCATTTATGTTTCATCAATTATTTTGTTACTTTGTCAAAATAGGTATTTTTTGTATGTTATTGTTGGTGTGATGCCCATATTCAATTGCATCCCATAACTGAAAGAAATGACATAATAGTTATGTTTACACTGTCATCAAATCTTACTTTGATTCCATAACCGGTCTCTACCAGTGTGGATTGAAGTACTGTTTTCTGAGGATACACTCATACTTTTGAGTTAAATCTCGATGGATTTTAGCATCTTGCACTGGTTATGAGTGGGGTGGGGGACTGGGTGTGACAATGTGTAGTTGTAGATGGGAAAACTAATTTAATGGTATTTCTAAAAGATGTAATCATGCAGAATCTCTGTGTATGCTCATATGCATGTTAAAGATGCATGTGTATGTGTGTGTACATTCTGAATACAAGCATGTCTTTGATCATGGAACAGTTAATACAGGTTTACTAAACTCCTGCATGAATTGAGCTCCTCCACCCATTTTCTTTACAAGTATCTGTTCTCATACACACACACACACAAACACAAACAACCTCACACACAGACACACTCGCACACACAAACAACCACACACACAGACACACAGGCACACACACAGACACACACACAAACACACAGAGCCACACAAACACAAACAACCACACACACACAGAGATATATACACACACACATACACACATACACATACACACATACACACACAGACACATGTTCACACGCACACACACACACACTCTTTGCCTGGGGAATCGGACGTGTCCTACCTACCCTTGGTGATGTGTACATGGGCGTGTATGTGTACGGGTGTGTGTGTGTGTGTATGTGTGCATGCATCTGTGGGTGCGCGAGAGAGTGTATTTGGCATGTGCAGTTGTGTGTACGCACTGCATGCATATCAATGTCTACTCTGTGCTGTCGCCGAGTGAGTCCAGAGGACATCCCCCTAGATGCCCGTCCTGTGTTTACCTTGGCTGGGTTGGCCTCTCACAAGCCAGCCCCTAAACCCCCACCTTGCCCTGAAACAGACCAAGGCCTTATTGCCCCATTTGCCGCTACTGGTGAATGGAATATACCACAGGGGCTAAGCCAGGGGGGAGCAGTAGCCACCCCTGGCTCACTGAATGGGCCCAGTGTGGGAAAAGGGCTGATTGGCTTGGCTTGGCATCGCTTGGCTTGTTCACAATGCTGGTGTATATAAGTAAGAAACCCACATTTAAATGACACATTTCAAGGGAGAGACGTTTAGCGGTTAAACGGTTTGAAAGGGACCAATAAGAGGGCTACAGTTTTGGTGGAAGACTTTTGCTGGCATCGTCTGTTACTTTATTGCAAGAGTGCTGAGCAGAGTGTGCTGAGTGCTGAGCAGAGTGTGATTGGCTGTATTGCTACCCACTGTTGGAAACTTCATATTTCAAATTAATATTAATATAAGGATGATCTCTTCAATAACTTCAAATTGAAAAGAGATTAGAATAAAATATGAAAATCAATTGTTCATGTCATAAAATTGTGCCTGTTTTTGGAGGACAGTGTTATTTCCCCCCAGTATAAAATATAAACTTGTGAATTCAGATTTTTCTTTCGCACTATTGGAAATAGTGACAACTGTACATCTTTGGCAGCAGGACACACGTACGAGTACCCCCCCCCCCCCCCCCCCCCCCCCCCCCCCCCCACACACACACACACACACACACACACACACACAGACGCGAGAACATGGACACCCACCCACACATACACACACACACAGAGGTGGAAAGCACCTGGCAGTTGTGATGCCCAGGTCCGTTAATGGTTAACCTTGAAAGCTTGCAAGGTGGGTCAGGCTCTTTAAATGTATATGATAGGCCTAGTGTTATGAGGGGTCAAAAACGGTCAAACTTTCTCATTGTAAGACCAGTAAGATGCTAAGTCAATACGTTCTGTAGAAAAGGGCTGGTTCTGCAGGACAACAGGGTTACAGTGTTGGCAGGCTCCGCTAACGTATGCTGCCTGCGCTGTACGTCACCGAGTTGAAGAGAAAATAAACAAGTTGATCACCTTGATGCATGTTGAGAGTGCCATATTATGTTGAGAGATAAGAAGGGCCAAACAGCAAAAACAAATGATTTATAAGCGTGCCTACGAGAATTATCAATTGATCAGAACGGAGCAAAACATTTCTGTACATTTGTAAGATATATAGAAAAGGGGAATTCATGTTTAATGATTATTATAACTTAAGAGTAGTGTTTCTCTCGATTGCGCATGCGCATGAATATATTCAAGCACTGAGCAGATGTTCCTGTGTAAAGGAGACAGAGGGTCTTTAATTTTCTTATTTGGCCAGGAGTCAGCCTGTTTCCACATGACATTGCAACTTTTGATGTCCTTTTTCCATTGGAGCGGCAGGCATGACGTATTGAAGCTGCACACTAAAGGCACACACAGTGATGTTATGTATGTGAGGTACAAAAATCATCAGGTTAAGAAGTTAGAAACATTGCTATCCTGAAAGCTGTTCATATTTTCTCTGAATTTGTACTGGGGGATGGAATGTTGTTCTGTCCTACTTTACATTTTAGTAGGACAGAAGTAGATGAAAATAGATATGAAAGGACTCATCTTTGGAATATTTTGTCTGCTGTTCAGGTAACCATGACTCCTCTACTTATTCTCTGCATCTGCCTGCCCTACATCACGGCGACAGTATCGTTTGAAGACCATGATGGTGAGTGTACAGACATCCAGAGAGACAGGCATTGCGTTGCATAGCATGAAAATGAACATTAAGAAAGTGTAATTACATTACATGTGTTTTTAGTCCAAAAGTCCTTATTTCAATGACTACTCTGAAATAGTAAACAAACAAAACAAAATGCAAAAATGCAATCAAAATGACAATTTAATGAGACGGATAAGGCCATGTGGCACACGGTATGATCATTAATAGTGTCCTGGACCATATGAATAATAATTTACACTGACATGGTTACGGGTTTGATTCCCACTGGTAGAGCATGGCATTAACCATGCCAGGGTTAGGGGTTCATTCCCACTAGTAGATCAAGGCATAAACATTGCCAGGGTTAGTGGTTTGATTCCCGCTGGTAAAGCAAGGCATTAACACTGCCACAGTTAGGGGTTCGATTCCCACTTGGACCACCCAAGTTTAGAATGTTTCCACTCATGGTATTGGTATTACACACTTTCTAGATCTCCACTCAATGAGGGTCATCATGGAAACGTATATACCTTGCCTAACACAAATAAATGACAAAGTGAGCTGATCAATCCCCCCTGTGTCTGGGGAGCCCAGGCCTGGACGGCACGCTGAGTGTAAGCATCCCGGTGGAGACGGCTCTGCGGCCGCTGCTGGGCGACAAGGTGGTGGTCCCGTGCTACTTCCAGGACACCGCCACCAAGGAGCCAGAATCAGACGCCCCGGTGGCGCCGCTCGCCCACCGCATCAAGTGGACCTACATCACCCAGAAGAAGATCACCACCATACTGGTGGCCTCCGGGGGCAAGGTGGCGGTGGAGACGGAGTACCTGGACCGCGTGACCATGGTCAACTACCCGCTGGTGTCCACCGACGCCACCATCGAGGTGACGGAGCTGCGGGCCCGGGACTCGGGCACCTACCGCTGTGAGGTGCTGAACGGCCTGGAGGACAACTACGACTCGGTCCACATCCAGGTGCAAGGTAGGCTGCGGCTTCCTCTTCTGCTCAAATATTCCCCTCAACTATTGCATTATACCCATGACATTGCTACTGCTCATATTGTGTGTGTATTTGTTTTCTCTTTCGCTTTCTCTTCTACTACTGTCTTGTACTTTCTGATGTGACACCCTAATTGTCCTGTCTATGATTACTAAAGTGCCATCTCATCTTATTAATTACAGCCAAAACATTGAGTAAGACACCAAATGTCAAAAGCACTGAAGGTCCATTTGTAAGCATATAAGCATCATATGCAGGCTCAACATAATTATGTACAGATGTTTGTATCCAAGTGAAATTGATTTAAGACATTTTATGTCAAAGGACAATACACAATTGGCAGTGTAAACTATTGATTGGTTATTCACTATTGGTCGTAGTATCATTGAAATGTTGTACATTGTTGAGTAACACATAAACCGAACCCAACCCACTACCACAGGTGGCCAATGTAGGACATTTTATTAAACTTTTGACCCCTATCTGGTTCCTCAGGCATCGTGTTCCACTACCGTGCCATCTCCACCCGCTACACCCTGACGTTTGAGAAGGCCAAGGCTGCGTGTGTACAGAACAGCGCCACCATCGCCACCCCAGCCCAGCTGCAGGCCGCGTATGATGATGGATACCACCAGTGTGATGCTGGCTGGTTGTCTGACCAGACTGTTCGGTAAGACACAACAAGAGCATAGACAATTTTCCCAGCGGCGTCATCGTAGCACAAATGCAGGTGTCTCTCATAACGCAAATTATGTGTCTGGTCCTTTTATGTACCAGGGCACGGGTAATATACTTATATTCACTAGTTAAGTCTACTATCAGTGCCCATTGAGCAATTTTCTTTAATTCCTCTATGAGTTTGTTTTGAACACAAGCACATACACACTAACAGAATATATGTTTGGGTTAATGTACTCTGCATATTTACATTTAATAAGTTCCATGGAGCAATTGAGTCGTTCCGCCCTGCCAGGCAAAAAGGAAATATAGTTATTCTTTACTCAAAAAAAACATTCAAGTGTATCTTCTCAGGGTTCTCAGAATGATTCTACTTCCCAATGAAAAAGGGGGCCTGATTTGCTTTTAAATAAACAATGCTGTGTTGTCCTCAAGATACCCCATTCATGAGCCAAGGGCAGGTTGCTACGGAGACAAGGAGGACTTCCCTGGCGTGAGAACGTATGGCATAAGAGAAGTCAACGAGACGTACGATGTGTACTGTTTTGCAGAAAATATGTCAGGTACTCTCTAAACTGAAGCACAATTAACATGTTTTCAACTGTTTAAAAGGTGTCTTATGTTTTACAAGATAAATGAATTTGCACCATAACAATACAGATAAATTATTCAATACTGTTAAAAGGGCGGTGTACTTTGCTTCATAATGTTTTATAAAAGTCTTTATAATCGTACACTACTTTTTGTTCCCAGTCAAGCAAGCTTGGTACGTATTGTAAATTAGTTAAAGGCATATTTACCTCCAGTCAGGCCATTATCTGAAATTGTTGGTAGAATATATTAAACATTTGTTTTAGATTCCGTCAGCCAAATAGGTTATTTGGATGCCCAAAGAAATTGATAGCTCTCTTATGAAAGCCTTTACAGACCTGAAGAAGCCTGTTCAATGGAACACCAACCAGAGAACAGCGACGCTATTGATGAATTAACATCACTGACTCCTGTCTTCACCCAGGGAGGGTCTTCTACTCATTCTCCGTGGAGAAGTTCACCTTCTACGAGGCGGGGGACCAGTGCGGCAAGCTGGGCGCCCGTCTAGCCAACACAGGGGAGCTCTACTTGGCCTGGAAGGATGGCATGGACGTGTGCAGCGCCGGCTGGCTCGGGGACCGCAGCGTCCGCTACCCCATCAACCTGGCCAGGCCCCAGTGTGGCGGAGGCCTGCTGGGGGTTCGGACCGTCTATCTGCACCCCAACCAGACGGGATACCCTTATCCAGATTCCCGCTACGATGCCATATGCTACCGATGTGGGTGTTAGTCCCAGTAGATGAAAATGCGACAACCTTTGTCATTTCACATTTTTCTTACTTAATTGTAGAACTAGAGTAAAGAACCAAGAGGCGTAAGTATACAGTAAGCTGCATTGATCACAATAAATAGGATCATGGAGAGAAATGTACCGGTATTTCTGAATTTTGAAGTACTTGTAAGACAGAGTGAAGAGTTTCCCCCAGGGTTACCCTCACTTCCAATGCCTTAAGAACAAGGTTAGAGTGTTTGTGTTCCAATCCTGAGGTTGACGGTTGGTGTGGCGTGAGAGAACCGGCATTACACCTGACGTTAGCATGATGTGGAACCCTCAGGCGTCTTAATTGTGCAGCCATGATGTACATATAAAATGACAGAAAAACACACTAGTTTAAAGAATATAGTAACACGTCTTTGGTTGTATTTGGTGAACAGCTGAAGGCAGCGGGGGAACAAAGCCAGCGGTGCTGACCACTCCATTGCCTGACTTCATCTCCATGACCCACGGGCCGGTGGAGCTCCCCAGCCGAACCACCCCATCCCAGGAGGTCCAAGGAGAGATGGTGACCCTCTCCCCCCTGTCCATCCCGCCCAGTGAGACCGTTACCGCAGCAACGGGAACGACCAGCCATGGAGTGAACCTGACGGATGAGGATGCTGCTATGGGTCCCCAAGGTGCTCAAGACATTGTTGTTGTTTTGTTTCGTCTTTGTCTTGAAAGAACTGGACACCATGAAAAAAAAATGATGTGTAACCAAATTATTTATGAAGGTTGAAAAGGCCTGTTGTGAAATATATTGAATATACAATATTTGGGGGACAGCATAGTCTAAGGGCTACAGTATTTCATTCCCAGCCCAGGGCATTGGGGAAGGTCAAATTTTTTAAGATAAATTACAACCTATTCATATATAGCAATATAAAGTGATTTATGCATGTAAAATTCTACACGTTGTCCCGTTACGACATGTTTAAAAACAAATTGCTTTGGATAAACATCTGCTAATTAACTACATAGTTGTAGTAGTTGTAGCAGTAGGCCTAGATACAAAACAGACTTCATTTGTTGGGGTGGTATTGTTAACCTATGACCTCCATAGGCGTTGTGTTCCACTACCGGCCGATCACGGGCCGTTACACCCTGACCTTCCTGGAAGCCCAGCAGGCGTGCAAGAGCATAGGGGCCATGGTGGCCAGCCCTCAGCAGCTCCACGCTGCCTACCAGAAGGGCCTCCACCACTGTGATGCCGGCTGGCTGCGGGACCAGACCGTCAGGTGAGGAACAGAAAAACTCTCACTCTGTGTAACACACGCAACCAATAGGCTTTTCTTTATTGGGTTAGTACTGTATAAGTATTCATCTGCAAGATAAGATAAGGCAATACTAATGGGAAATTTGAGATTGGGGCTTGAAGCTAGGCTAAGGTGACCAGATTTCTGAAATAAAAAACAAGGACATTTGTAGCTTGGCAGTCCATTTATCAACAAAATGTCTGATGTTATTATATCTGAAATTAAAAAGGGGACATATTCACATTCTGCCTATTCTTGTCATGGTAAATGTAGATTTGAATGTAAGATTTGGCAGAACATGCCCAATGATTTATTATGATGTGTTTTAAGCTTTGGTAAACCAGCCAAAAGCAAGTAGGCTACTCAAATAGGGAATCGTTCTATATATTGGATTTATAGCCTATTTATTATTTATGATCAGTCAAGCTTGCTTATGGTATAAAGTCGATAGACTCCTTAGTTAATATCCCACCCAAACTCCCTATACTGCCCTATAACAATCTTGTACACATGGTTTCTCATGTGTACTTGGTCGACACTGCCTGTGTGTATGTGTGTGCGTGTGTGTTTTTGTAAGTGTGTGTGTGTGTGTGTGTGTGTGTGTGTGTGTGTGTGTGTGTGTGTGTGTGTGTGTGTGTGTTTGTGACATCTGTTTTCCCATGATCATGTTCCATTAAACCCAATACTGATAGTAACTTCGATTCACTTTGACTTGCTGCCCAGGTACCCTATAGTGTCTCCCAGAGGTAACTGTGCAGGTAACCTGGAACACCTGCCAGGGGTGAGGTCGTATGGCCTGAGGACCGCCAGCGAACGCTACGATGTCTACTGCTATGTGGGCCTCCTCCCAGGTGAGACACAACCATGACATATGAACACCATGACACATTTGCTAACACAAGTTGTTTCAAATATATGTGCCCTGACATCACCTCCATCCATCACCTCCTGTCTGAAAGAAAGAAAACTGAATTCTTTACAAGCAGACAAAATACATGAATGTGTGTTTATCTTAACCAATGTCAATTAACCAACTTCCTAATTATTTCCCATCCATGGTCCCTCAATGCTAGCTAGCTAGGTCAATACGGTCTGCAGTCAGAGCTCCTTTGAACCTTCAAAAACCACTTTGCTTTCCTGGGAACAACTTCATCACTTACTTGGCTATTTTGTTTTGTTGTTGAAGCACTATCATTGGGTGATATCATACACAAGAAAACCAGACTCTGGATAACTCAAATAAGAAATAATGTGGTTCCTCTTACACTGATGGTATCCTTTGAATATTCTCAGCCTCACGTTAAAGGTTGTTTTGAGTAAAAGCGACTGCTAAACGACCGATTGAAAGCGTAGATGTAGAAGTGTTTTCTAAACCCCCACAAATAAACACCGTCTCCCAGGCAAGGTGTTCTACACCAGCGACTACGACAGCTTCTCCTACGAGGAGGCTGTGCAGCACTGTGAGAAACTCAACACCACGCTGGCTACGACGGCCCAGCTGTACGCCGCTTGGAACCAAGGGCTGGACAAGTGCCGCCCCGGCTGGCTGCTGGACCGCAGCGTCCGCTACCCCATCACCAGCCCCAGGGCCCACTGTGGGGGAGGCCAGGCTGGGGTGCACATCATCTACGCCTTCCCCAACCAGACGGGCTTCCCCGACCAGCACTCTCGCTACGACGCCTACTGTTTCAGAGGTTGTGCAACAACATATCTATATTGCCTGGAGTGAAATGTCGGCTATGGGAACTATTTTTATTAATTTTTATATTTAAAAATTAATTTTTATATTTATATAGACCTTTTCTATTGTATGTTTCTTCGCCTAAGCAATGTGTTGTCAAATCTATTTTATAATTACTTCTTGGGGGAAATGTGAAACGTTTTTTCTGAGGGCATATTGAAGCAAATCTGATTTTGAATCACATTGAAATTCAATCTAATACAAGAAATCCAACCCTTTAACCATAAATATATTATCCAGAAGTTCTCTATTTCACTATGTGTGTGCTTGTTCTTTTCAGCTGAAATTCCAGTAGTTAAGATTGAAAATGAAACACTAATCAACATGACAATCATCAAAGATGTCAAAGCTGAGCCTACTGGTAAAAACATGTCATTGAATCTGACACGACACAAAATATCTCACTACAAAATGTTAATTTGCATTTGTTGTTATCATTATATATAAAAGTATAATTTGATTAGACAGTGAAATTAAATTGTAATCCCATCAGCATTATTATACATTAATATTGCTTATGTCTCCTGTGTGGTTTTGGGATTTTCAGATGAAGATTCGGTTTCTGTCAAAATTGAGACTAGTGCGAATACAACCTTTGTGGTAGAGGATGTCATGAACAAGACGATAATTACAACTGACCAAATTGCTCCAACAGGTAAGATACTTCAACATGCTTTTAATAGCTTTTGATTTCTTATTGCATGACACAAAGTGTAGACCAACACTCAAATGAATTAGAGTGGATCTTCAACAGAACTTATTCACACCTATCCTCATTCTAATGTCTATATTTGCATACTTATTCATCAGTGGTACCCATTATACCCATTATTACCCTTGTACCTGTAGCGCCCGTGGATGTCTCTGGCTCTGGATCATCTGAGCAGCACTCTGCCAGTGGCAGTGGCAGCAGGGATCAGACAGGGGTGTCCGGTGTCTCCAGTGGCAGTGGCAGTGGCAGTGGCAGCGGCAGCGGGGATCAGACAGGGGTGTCCGGTGTCTCCAGTGGCAGTGGCAGTGGCAGCGGCAGCGGGGATCAGACAGGGGTGTCCGGTGTCTCCAGTGGCAGTGGCAGCGGCAGCGGGGATCAGACAGGGGTGTCCGGTGTCTCCAGTGCCAGTGGTGAGGGCTCCGGATCGGGGTTCCAGATCATCTTCAGTGGCAGTGGACACATGGCATCGGGAGAAGGATTTACATCTGGTCAACCCCAGGAGGCAAGTGAGGGAAGTGGCGCCATCACCTATCCTGGCAATGGATTGGAATCTGGTTCTGGTACATCGGGATGGGAGACTGGGTCTAGTGCATCTGGATCTGGGTCAGAAGAGGGGCCAGATGGACAACAGGGATCCAGGTTCAGTGGCTTCTCTTCAAGTTCTGGTTCGGCAAGTTTTGCAAGTGGTAGGGGGGAATTCATTGGTAGCGGTGTCGAGTCCTCTGTCATTATGGTGGATGAAAAGTTGGTTGAAAAAAAGCATCAGGAACTCATAGAGCAGGAGTTTGGCAGAGAGGCATTTGATTACATTTCTGGATCTGGGGCTATGTACGGGTCAGGATCAAGGTCCGGTTCAGGAATGATGTCCGGGTCAGGGTCCTCGTCAGGCACCACACCGTTGCCTGGATCAGGGACCGGTGGTTTCAGCTCTGGCTTCATCTCTGGTTCAGGACTTCTAGATGTGTCCTTTTTCCAACAAGGCCTCGTGGACCTCACAGAACAGCACTCTGGAGAGCAGGAGCTATCCGGCTCTCCACCCAGCAGTCTCCCCTCCGGCGGTTTCCCCTCTGGTGGGTTTTCCTCCAGTTCATCAGGCAGCGGCCTTGGCTCTGGGACGACGTCCGGGGAGGGATCCTTTGCAGAGGGCGACGTAATCCTCCTGACTGACGATGGGATGATCGAGATCACCATGCATCAGCCGCTGCAGCGCCAGCCCGAGCAGGGCCGCGGGGTGGTGGAGATAAGCGGACAAGGGAGCGGAGGGGTGAGTGGAGGCGGGTCCGGTAGCGAGTCTGGCAGCCACCTGCATTTCTCCACCAGTGGACTCCCTCCCCAGGAAACCACCACCCAGGGCTTCTCCATAGAACTGGCCCCCAGATCGACACTGAACTACCCAGAGAACCCAGAGTCTAGCATGGATCCCACAGAGCATAGCCAGGAGCTAGAGGTGGAGGAGGCACAGGGAGGTCCCACGGAGGAGGCTTATGTGACTTACACTGCACCGTCAGTCCAACTAGCGACCCCTGGTGTGGTGGAGCCACCTGCCGTCGTGGATGGTAAGCACCTGTCAAGCATTACCGATTTAAGACCAAGCTCCTAATATTATATTTTCTCCCTGCCCCGATCCTATAGGTTCTGCAAGAGGAGCTTTGTTTTATTTCTTTATTATCATTGCTTTTTATTATTGCTTTGGTTATGTTTTAAGCTTTGGGAAGAAGCCAAAGTGTAATATATGTGTATTATGTGATAATGTAATTCTCTCTGACAGATCTATATAATTATGAATGTCCTTCTGTACTCTATCATTTGTATGTTTGTAACAGTGTCCTATAAACCCATGTGGGCGTGGCACGTATAAGGGTACATAAAATAAGTTTACATTAAAAAGAAATTGGTGTGTTTACAGCAGTGATGGGCTGTGCTGAGGGCTGGCTGGAGTTCATGGGCAGCTGCTATCTGCACTTTGAGGAGAGACACACCTGGTCTGAGGCTGAGCTGCAGTGTCAGGAGCTCAACGCCCACCTGGTCAGCATAACCTCAGCACAGGAACAACAGTTTGTCAACTGTAAGTAGTCTGAGGTGCGCTCCATTCTGTTCCATTCATATCAGATCATGAAAAAGGTTTGATATCATGGGCCATTTCGGCATGTAATGGAAATGCGTCTGCTTCTTTCACTTCATTTTGGATACATCACTTTTGACACTACCATATGGAGAATTAATGTTTTACATGTATCTGTCATGATGTTGGCACGCTAGCCAACACCCAGGACTACCAGTGGATCGGACTGAACGACAGAGACGTACAGAATGAGTTCCGCTGGACAGATGGCAGCCCTCTGGTAAATTGGAGTTTGATGGATTTGACAATTGCTTTTATATTAAGAAATACAAATGCATGAGCAAGAAATGGGTTATGTTAATTGTGTAATCCATTAATTACACAATGTACATGACAGTACGAATGTTTCTTTACCTGGGTATTTTCCAGCATTTGTTTTACTGCCACACAACATTGACAGGTATTACTGCATGTGTGTGCAGGGGCGTGTTGTTGATCTTCCTAACGTTCCCATTCTGATCGGTCTATCAGGCTTTCGAGAACTGGAGGCAGAACCAGCCAGACAGCTACTTCAACTTAAAGGAGGATTGCGTGGTCATGATCTGGCACGAGGCTGGGAAGTGGAATGACGTTCCCTGCAATTACCACCTGCCCTTCACCTGCAAGAGCGGACCGGGTGAGTCCAACTACTGTCCTCCTCCAACATGTCATGAGAAGAAGGTTGTTGCCGTTTGACTGTCCTTTAAACTGCTAATGTCTGTTCTGTCTACCTGTCAGTCACGTGTCAAGCGCCCCCGGAGGTGGAGCACGCCAGGCCGCTGGGCAGTGACAGCAGAGACCGTTATCCAGTGGACTCCATAGTCCGCTACCAGTGTGAGGCAGGATACACCCAGCGCCACATGCCTGTTATACGCTGTATGGCAGATGGCCAGTGGGAGGAGCCACATGTGGAGTGTATAGAATGTGAGTCTAAAGCAGTCTAAAAGATTACACAACACCTTATCCATACATCACAAGTGCCACGAGAATTGCCTCTAAATTATATTTTATTTATCTTTCTTGAAACCACAGCTTACATTGAACTCAAATTACATAGGCTAATAATCTAAATAATAAATACAATTTAACTCTATGAAAGATGTCACTTTTGGACAGTCAATCAGTGCAGGATGTTAAATGAGTGTTACAAAATTCTTGGCACATAGGCTTACTTTTAGCATACCGTGACCAACACTTACTTGCTTATTATGACCTTGTTATGTCTGTGTTTTTTTTCCTCTTAGCTGCCAGTAACAGGCTACACAAAAGGTCTGTCAGAAGCCGGACAAAAACAAATCAACAGTCATAGAGAGAAATGCTCTAGAGCAACGCCCACAAAAAGGACATACAACTAAGAGCCACAGAAGGACCCCTCTTGAACTGACAGCAGCGCAATTCTTGATTGAAAAAAAGCATCTTATTCCCTTTGTGTACATACAACACACAGAAAGCACATTTAGAATATGGTAGTCCCAACTGACTGGTTCTCTGGATCTTGCAATGTCATTCTGTCCATTTTCATAGTGAGTTTATGTGTTTTTAACTTTATTTATAGTTTATTTATAGTTGTCTATACCTATGTTCGTTTATTTGGGGGAAACAAATCTTATATTTTTCGGCAGTGGGTAAAAAAATTTTTTTAATGAATGACATCATTGGGAAATCTTTTTTGAAAGTGCCAGAGTGACATTGAAAATCCAAAACAAAAAAAGCAACAATTTAAGTAATAAAAGTACTAAATTTTGAACTAGTTTACCTGCAGAAGGAACACATTGTTCCTTGTTTTTTTTTTATAGATTTGTTATTGTGTTACTTTTATTTTTAGTTTCTTAGTATTTTAGGTTTGGTTACGTTTCTACATCTATGTTTATAGCAGTAGATACAGCACCCTTATTAGCACCTTGATTCAAACAGCAAAATATATATATATTTGCGTGCCAAGACACCAACCCAAAATATTGAATCATTCGTTATTTAGTAAATGTAAAAAGAAATTGGTTGCAAAAGGACCTGGGTTGCCATTGTAAGCACTCATGCACTTTTGGGAGTCTTCGGTCACTAATTTTGTGCTAAGCATAAAATCATTCAGCGCACCTTACTGATTTAAAAGAACACTCATCCCAGGTCCGCTTCCATTGTGTAAGAAAAGCATATCGTTACTGCACAAATATAACAAATAGTTGACATGCTGTACAACCAATGGAGTTCTCTGGAGGACTGCATCGCCCCCTATTGGACCACCCACATACACACGAAAATGGCACAGCATGAATTCAAGGAAAATGTGTTTGAGAGGACCCTACTAGTCTTTATTTCTAGGCCTTTTATATCACCTGTTAATCTTTTTATAGTACAACTCGCACAAAACAGCAGGATCTGTGTTAACTGAGCTAATTATACTGATCAAATATTTGGTGGTTGAATAGTTGAGAGATTGATGGATTAATTTGTCCATGCTTGGTTCCTAAACTTTAATCCTAATTTTTACATCCAGAAGATATCAAAACAATATATTAGAGAAGATATGCTTAACAGAATTACACGCAAAGATTTAACTTTTTTTTTACCTAATAGGATTTTGTGTCAAACCTGAGATATAAAACCATTTGAGGAATTATAAAACCTGAGATATAAAACCATTTGAAATGTAAAAAACAACAAAAGTTGGGAAAGCAAGACATGCAGGCTGATGAGAGACCTGAGTAGACCTTTTTGACCTTTTTAGGGTCAAGAAGACCCATTATGCAGAGACCAGGGTTCACACTCAACACACAACATCTAGTATTTAGACACTCTGTTACAGACCGACCTCCAGCAGACTCACACATTGATAAAACAGGCAAAAGGATGCCTTTTACAAGCACACACAGGCACAGGAACACATAAAATACACAACACACACAAAAAACAAAAGTAGGCAGTGCTTTAAGCAACTTGCTTTCCAGTCATCTGCGTCTCTGGGAGTTTAAGCAAGCAAACAAGAGTGGGAGAGTGACAGTGGTAGCATCTTTGGGTCAATTATGACAAAGTGTTGATATGATAAGAAACATCAGCCATGACAGATCTGTGATACGTCATGAGTACTTCTGCAGTGATACACATGCACGCACACCAACCCACACACACACACACACACCCACGCATGGCTGGTAATACACTGTAGTGATCCAAATGCCTGATTACCCAATGCCAAATAAAGAGATTACTCTATGAATGTGTTAATGGGGAGTAATATATCCTTATTTAAATACTGTCAAGAAAATATATATATTGATATATGATCACTTGAATTTCAGAATTGGTGACGAAAGCCTTCAGAAAAATCAGAAAAAGAAAATCCCTTCTTTGATTTCTCTTTTTGGTCAAGTTCATCCCTGTTCATAGTCTACTTGTTAATCTTTCGTACCTGCAAATACTGAAAACGTTTTTTTGTGAATTGAAGTCATAAAATTAAGATGTACTTTCATACATCTGAACGAATGTGTGTATAGGCCTACCTATTGTTACGGCTAATGTACAAAACAAAGGTAATCGTCTTCGATTGGGCACAACCACAAAGCAGTAAATTATGAATGAAGCAGGACTACCTTGCTTAGCTGTGTTGTTCGGGGTTCCGGCAGCTCTATGAAGAACTGACACTATTTCGACATTATATAAGCCAATAACGTAATACAACGGTAAGCTTGTAAACTGGTTATAAATATAGAGTAAAACGTGTTAATTTCAACAAGGCGATTGAGAAATTGATGCTGTTTGCGTCCATAAAAACGTCTGAATTGACAACGACAACTTGACATTCGTGAGGTGCCATCTTTAGAAGGTCCAGAATGCCTATCAGAACTTCAAAATAAAGGTATTTCAAATAACTTGGAATGGCTCCTAAACATTTTTTTTTTTACTTCCTCTGGAAACTAAGGCAAACAGTGACAGACAGTGGATACCATCATCTGAACATGGCAGCAAAAACAGATTCCCTCTGTAAATGTATGCCCTTTTAATACAGTGTGTGTGTGTGTGTGTGTGTGTGTGTGTGTGTGTGTGTGTGTGTGTGTGTGTGTGTGTGTGTGTGTGTGTGTGTGTGTGTGTGTGTGTGTGCGCGCGTGTGTGTGTGTGTGTGTGTGCCTGCGTGTATGTGTGTGCATTTTCATGACAAAGTTTGTCACACAGATGCACACACACACACACACAAGAGAGCATATATGTGTACACAGATGCACATGGGTTATACAAAAATGCACACACATATACAAAAAACATCTGCACCTGAAAATGCACAGGCTCCTGCAGTGTATGCATTGGTATACAGTTGTATACTTAAGTCGCATATTAATTCATGCGTGCACAGGATACAGTAATGTTTGCACACCTCTCTGCGTGTCTATGTTTGTCTGTGTGTCTGTCTAACCACTGCTCGCTCCACCCATGTTTGGCTAAAGGGCGTCAATAAGATGTTGCCTTCAAGGCCCGCTCCCCATTTCATCACTGGGGCTTCTGTTCGTGAGGAGGGTGTAACGAGGCAGGTAGCTTTCCCCGCTACACCTAAAAGCATCACGCGGCCAGACAGAGAGGCGCGTGTTTATGAACTGCTGTACAGTATACTGGCGTACTGCTGTTAGTTAGATACAGTGGCTGTTTGTATGGTCCAGTAAGCAGCCCCTCGCACCTCTCTACCCGCATGGACTTAACTCCCTTGCATTCCTGCTTGGACACGAAGCAATGCTCCCAGTGTCACAAACCTGCAGGTCAGTAGAACGCATGGAATGGATGGTTCCCTTGCAGAATGAACCAAACTGATATTTTCTACTGAAGATGTATGTTACGTCTGTAGAGTTGGGCTCTCCTTGACCTGTCCGGCTATACTGTTTAGAAATGATATTGCATTGCATTGCGTAAATTAACCTGTAGAGAGGGAGCTATTACGATGGAGTTCTATAAACTTAACTTCAGGGGAATGCCTGTTACGCCACCTAACTACCAGTCACCTGTACTTAAACTCCCTCTTCTACCTGTGTCTCGTAGCATTCTTTACTCGCATCCTCCTCCTGCCATGTCCTATATCTGCCATCTATTTCTCCAGGTCCAGAAGGGGGATTGTCCACCCGGAGCTCCTAATCAAACCAAACCACACAGTTCTTCACCCAACTACCTGCTTATGGCTTCCAACTCATCAATATACTAACTGAACTGAACACCGTTGAAGGTGTTTGTACTCCTGAAATAGTGATTCAATAAAAACAAGGATTCGGTCAGTTTCACCACAAAGGACATGATTTTCAATTACATATCAAATAAAATCATTACATTGTAGAAAATAATACAAAATATGTAGCCCCATAGACAACCTTTGTTAAGGTATAATAACTAGAAAATGCTATTATCCCTACAATAGGGCTTTAAACAAAGGTAGTATACGTTACATGGCTATTACAATAGGCCTTTATCGCAGAGGTGTTTAAGTAGGGGTGAAAATAGGGTAATTATGGGACTGTATGCCCATAATTAATGTCATGAGCTACATCTGGGTCACCCCTACTATAACACCTTGTTGATAATGAACAAAGGCTGCTACATCGTAGCACAGCCCTTAGCTAATACATTACACTTAATACAGTAAGATACACTTTCAGAATTTCCTATTGTTCCGTGGTGGTACATAGCATTACATAACACTGTTTTTATGATTGATAAATGAACTTCATCGCCATGAAGTTCCTGTAGCAGAAAGGCACCAGCTATTTTAGCATGGCAGTTGAGAGGCCTACAGGATGATGAACGATAGTGATGATGGTTGTACAGAGCAGTTTCCATGTGTGACATTGTAAATCTATAGCTTTGAAGTAAGCCTGAAACACATTGTGAATGCACAGTGAACATAATATGGATAATAGTGAAGAAATAACAATAACCAAGTTCACTTAAGCTATTGCTAACCTCCAGGAATTAAAATAGTTCAGCCAGTGCACTGTGGTTTTGTTGGTTAGGTTTGTATTTGTCTCTTGGGAATGTCGTTGATTAGGTCAACCGATAGCAATAGACACCAAATTTCTGGTCATGCGGAGGAAATCCAAAGCTCCGCACTCCCGGCTCCTCTATCCCACAGTTCGCCCGGGCTTTAATGATGGGGTAACGGACACTTCCGTCAGCCAACCAGCCGGCATCACAGCGGTCCAATCCCATCAGCCTCCAGCCAGCATAGATCTGTCCCACTGTAGCAATATGGCCGCCGTCGCTCCCACACGCCTGCTGAGCCTCAGAGAAGGTGAGGTTTGACGGGTGTATTAAGAAGTAAACCGTCCCTATGGCAACGGAGGCCGAAACACAAAATGTTGCTTTGTTAAAGTCGTTTATCAAAGATGTTTTATGAAAGTGCAAAAAAAATTGAAATCATTTAAATGAAAGAAAGTTGGTAAATTAGAAATTGTGTTTTTAATTTTGTGAGGTTTGAAACACATGTATGATTTAGTAGTAGCTTGAAAATATGCCACTCATGCATGTTTACTGACCCTTGAGCGAAGCAGAGAAGCAGAAGGCATCGTAGCGGTGAAGCAGCCGATGCCGTTGTCCATAGCTACGCAATCCAGGTGATAGAGCCACGCCCCCACAGCCCGCCCGGGGCGTCGTGATTGGATACTGCACGGTGCCATCGGCCAACCAGCCGGCATTACACCAGTCTAGCCCCTCCTCCCAGGCCGTGAAAAGCTGCTCGAACGACGCCAGCGTAGCGTCCTGCTCCTCACACGCTGCCTGGGCCCCCAGGAAGTTGTAATGGTATCTTCCATGCTGAGAGTAGTAGGGAAATACCACTCCTAAAGAGGGGTGACAGGATAAACATCATCGCTGTGTTCGATTTGGATCTATTTTTCACTGATCCTTACATAGTGAACATTAAATCGTTAACTATTTAGGAACAAGTAAGGCAGGGGCACCGGAAATCTATAGGCATGACGTGCACTGGTTCGCATAAATGAAAAGGAAGGACGCTATGCATCTTGGTATATGGGGCGTGAATATTTGTACATCATTTGTGCACTTTTGTCCCGGTGCAATATGGATAGTGCACTATAGTGAACCAGATTTGACAGCACTACAAAATGGTGATGCTCCCAAATACTGCACTATATAGGGCATGAGTGAGCGCATTTTGAATCGGGACCCTGGTGACTCTACAGCCGCCTCACCTGTAAAGCCTACCACACACGCAGGCACGCACGCACACACACACACACACACACCTCTCATCTCCAGCTCCACCGTGACACTCTCGTCCTCCACACCGTCGATGACCTCACAGCGGTAGCGGCCCGTGTCATTGAGCTGCAGCTCCTTGATCACCAGCGACATGTCGCCGGGCATTGAGCGCCGCAGGCGCACGCGGCCGCGGAAGCCGCCGTAACTGCGGTGGCGGCTGCCCATGGCGACCATCACCTCCGTCTCCCGGATGATGGTCGGGACAGTGTCTGGGTCCGATTTGTCGCGGCGATCGCTGGCGGGGAGCCAGGACCACTTGATGCGTGTCCGGCGCGGGGCGCTGAGCTCAGGCTCGTAGCGGTAGTGACAGGGCAGGGTGACGCTGCTGCCCCTAGTGGCTGAAACCAGAGCCTGCTGGGACTCCACGTGCAGCTGCACCCCGTTGAAGTAGACTAGCAGAAATGTGACGTGAACACAACACACAGGTGATTGAACCAGCCGGAATATGTTTTATTATAGAGGGTAGAGTTTATGTAAAGTCAATGTAGGCTATTTGTTGTAAATAAACAAATAACATGACAAGGTATACTAGTTATCTGAGTTTCTGGGGTTAACTGGAGACATCTTCTATCTCCTAGCCCTGTCTTTGTCTAGTCAAATCAAGTCTAACTGCAAATATTACAATCCACCCCTAGCCCGCACTGATGCCCCGTGGGCCAAAAGAAAAATAATTGCACCTACTCTCTTTATTCCCGTGTCCGTTACTAATACCATGGTAGTAGAAGCCGTTGTTGTACTGCGGGGTCCCGAGACAGCCGGGCACCAACAGCAGTAGCAGGCAGACAGCCGCCAGGGGGCGCAGTGGAGTGATCATTACGGGTGTTGTCGGTTCCGTGAATACTTTCCTAGAAATATCAATTACATAGGCTTATCACAACTTCTGGACATTATTTTACAATTTCAGGAGACAGCTAGGTTCAATTAACGCAGAAGTGTAATTGGCTATCGAGCCAACATAAATCATTAATCACTAAACTCACTTAAAACATTTTTAGAGGGCCTTATATGTAGGCCCTCACAGCAGATTTAAGTTTAAAAATCCAAACATTCAACTAAATATCTGATTATTTAGAGAAAACGTAGGCCTTTACAATTTCTTCCATAATAGCTGAACAACAACACGTGAACAATAGGCGTATTTAGATCGAGGGCGCTGTAATCTGTTTTAACATTGGTCTGTTTTAGACATTTCTGATCCAATAAATTGACAGCAGACCTATAAGCTAAAGAGAAGTGGTGAGTAATTTTTTTTCCTACGAATTGATTAGGCTGAAATAACATGGATAAAATAAATATGAACTTGTACTAAATAGGTTCGTTAGCCTATTTAGTTTTTATTTTATTTGCAATAGCACTCTCGGGGGCTATAAATTATAACAATTATAGCGAAGATGGATGGCTCGTAGGGATGATGTCCCCTAGTCGTGATCACTCTTTTCACGAAGTCCTTGCTGACTATAAAGCTGACTATACGCTGTTTGTCGGCTCATTTTCTAGACGACAATTTGACGAGAGTAATCATGTGAGTAAACTTACCTACGAACTATTCGAAGCCCCGAGTGAGATCAATTCATCTTCTTCTCTTCCATCCGATGTGTGCTGTCCTCTGGTCTGCTCCCACCACAACACTTCCGACGAGAAGGGGCCGGAGCGGAATGGCTGGCGTCAGCGTTACAACGCATCCCCTTTGAAGTCATTGACAGCAAGAAAAACTATTGTTATCTATGTTGGAAAACATCCAAGGAATGAGGATGATATATCACACCTTAATAACAAATAATAACTGGCATTCATTAATTCTTTACTCTTCCTTAGAAATACCACAATAATTGAGGCTATCAATATGAACAGAAGAAAATGCCATCAACATTTTACAATGCAGGTGGGGTTTCTTTACGACCTAATTTAAAACGGAACGGTTCAACCCAGGTTGGCCTGGTTGGGTAAGAACACAAAGCTAGCATGACGAGATATTTTAAAACAACAACAATTAACATCATTGGTCCGCTACATGTAAATCATTAGGAGGTGAAAGAGACCAGATCAGATGCCTAGCTCTTGTCAATAAAGGACAGTTCTGCTGTTTTGTTTTTGACTACATTCCCTTGACTTGAGGAGAGCAAACAAACAACAAAATCAAAAATATGGGCCAGAACTCAAAGATACGAACACACACACACACACACACACACACACACACACACACACACACACACACACACACACACACAAATATATCACATATTTCTCATTGTTGTTGAGGCCGGATATAAATATTTGAAGTGCTTGTGTGTTGTTGTTTTTTTTTTGCTGTGGCCTCAAATAACATTTGAAAATATTGCCAGAGCTTCTCATATTTCACTCACTGGGCTGCTATAATAGCAGCTGTGGTGGAAAACTAAACCAATTCCAATACTCTGTTGGGGCTGTGAAGAATGTGTCGGTATATCCTCTTAAAGAGCAGATGGGAGATGCCCTTCTGACAGACACACACACACGGTCACGGCTGTAAAGTGGGATTCGTGTATGGCCTGGAATGGTTTGGAATCTCTGGACCAAAGATGCCACCGTAGGTGAATAAGAGACCGACACAGACAGTTGATGTGTGAGTCAGTGTTCATGTGTGCAGTATTCAGAAACGTATGCAGAAGTGTGCGCACACGCAGGCAAGCAACCACACACACTCAACCAACAACACACAAACTGCCCTCTATCCCCTTCTCTCTGTCTTTTCACGTCTCTTTCTATGCACACACACACACATACACACGCATACACATTAACAGAAACACATTATGCACTGGACCTCATTCTCTTGGGTTCAGCGTGAGAATATGGAGAGGGGAGCCTGAGAAACATCCTCTTAGTCCATAGCAAGACATTCTTCAGGCTGGGTTACCCTGAGCCCCATCATCACGCAATGCTCCCCCCGCCCGAGGTTAACCACTGTTAGTTATTCTGCACTTACTGAGTGACATCCAACAGACATAACAACAAGGCCAGACCACCGCAACTCTCAGGGTAGAGGAAGAGGAAAAAGCTGTCTGGAGCCCCCATTGGAATGAGACCAGAATGTCATGTGAAGGGCCTGGACGGAATATAGGTACATGCACATTGTTGTGTTAACACTTTAACACAATTTTTCCAGGTCATAAATAAGAGGGTGTTTCTGTAGCTGAAGGTTGATGGCAGGGGTTCAAAACAGAACGTTTCACTGCCAGAGAACAACAGTAAGTCCCAAACCCTGCTGTCAACTCATACTAAAATCATCCTGTGCTCTAATACATTTTTCTGTTTTATGACATACATTGAATGATAGAATGGTCACTTTTACGACAGGACGAGAGAGAAAGACGCCTGACCCTGGTCTCTCCCAAGTAGCCTCCGTGTTCCCAAAGCCCTGGCTTATTGAACGTGAAAGATACTTGTCAGCACTGTGCATGTGTGTGTGTGTGTGTGTGTATGTGTGTGTCTCAGTCATTATGGTTGGAGTGTTTGAAGAGACCATGCCAGTTTCTTCTTAAAGCCCCAGATGAAAGGCTCTGGCCTAGGGCCCCAAATACCAGCATCCCTGTCAACTGCTGGGTGACTGCGCTCCTTAAAGGGTATCATTTCTTTTTTGCAACAGTCGACATAGAAACCCAAGAGAGGGCGGTTTGGCCCGGACCCAAACACATAAAAGGAGAACAAATTAGAGTGGGTATTAATGAGGCTCTGTGTGTGTGTGTGTGTGTGTGTGTGTGTGTGTGTGTGTGTGTGTGTGTGTGTGTGTGTGTGTGTGTGTGTGTGTGTGTGTGTGTGTGTGTGGTGTGGTGTGTGGTGTGTGTGTGTGTTGTTTGATTTAAATCCATGGGGTCTATCGTCTGTTGTCATTAGCAAAAATGCCAACTGTGTGTGAGTTGGTCATAAATGTTTAACAAGGTCAGCTGATGGAAAGATAGAGAGATGAATGAACAACACATTCTAGCAACTTTTGTATACTGGTTTGGGGGCATGAAATCTACCATCAACTATTTATTTATTATAATATTTATTATTATTATTTATTATTTTATAAACAGTTCAGATCCCTGAACTGGTAATTGTTATCCATGTCCTGAAGACCCCTGTAGGAACCCTGTAATTCCTGGTTCCCCTGGAACACGGTCTCCCTCCTTCCAGTCCAGTTATCATCTGAGAAAATGAGAGGGAACGCTGGCACCAGCTGAAGGCCATTTCAACCTATAACAATTCAGCAATAAAGTTGTTGATTGTGTGCCATTCTAATAATTGTGTTATGATAGACATGAAAAAATGCTCCATAAATGCATATCTGAAGTCATGCTCAAAATGTTTGAGAATTCCTAGCAGACTATTCGAATGTTGCACGTTTCAATTAGAAATAGGCGAACTGGATTGAAAGAGCGAGGTATTGACATATAGCAAAGGAAAACTGAATTAATATATCCATGAAAGGAAAAGACAACAAATGCAACTATCTCATCAATACCCTTTACTCCTTCTAAGGAGCGGCACATCAAACAAAACAAAACAAGGAACATTAAAGCCATGTCTAATCATACCATCTTATTCTACCCTATACCAATCTGGCCACAGCAATGTTTCCATAATGATGGTTGTTCCCCTAGTTCATAAACAGGAGGTGGTGGACAAACCACTGTAGAGATTTGAAGAGACACAGAGTGAAGAAAGCTGAAATTATTAACACTGAGCAGCATTAGGGCCAACCAGATGGTTTGTTGTGTAGCACCACTACATCATGGCAATTACATGGAAACTCTGACATCACTGCACCCTTGTTGTTCCCATCCAACTAGACAATAACCATATGTGGTCAAAGGTCCATTTGTAAAGCAAAATGTACTAGACAAAAAGCTGAGGGTGTGTGAGGGAAGGAAAATTGTCTGAAAGGATAACAATTTGTCAAGGCTTTCTATCCATGCGAATGTAAAAGGTGAAACCGTGCTGACAAAGAGTTTGACCTTCCCCGGCCTGCAGAGAAAATGGGATGGGTAATGACACCCCTAGATGATAGGATCTTTAAAGAAAGGAGTTAGGCCCCCAGGGTGTATAAATGGTAAATAGCCAATATGGCCCAGAATGCCGTTCTTTGATCCTCCACCTTTTTAAATGGAAAGTGGCTTGATTGATTCCAGTGCTTCTCAAGCTTTAATCCAATGTATATTCATGTAGGCCAATAGCTATATCCACACAACCCACACTGAATCAATTATACTGTTGGAATAAATTCTTTATTCATTATCTTTCATGTACAAAGGCCAAACGTAAGGGAAACTCTATATAGAAATGTATACGTTGAAGAAAAAAAAAATAAACAAATTCCATATGAAATTCTGACGTCTAATGTCTGAAGAACATCACAAAAATAAACCTTCATGAAAGCATAAAAACCCAGCTTTTCATCAATCATAGAAAACTGGACAATAAAATAACTTCCTTACAGTTACATAAGATGGACAACATCACCAACAACAAAAAATCTTCATCACTAAACCCCATAAACTCTGTTGATCTTACCAATTAGATGCATGAAGGGCTGCGTAACAGAGCCCACTAACATCATTATGCCTGCAACAACAGCTAATACTGTACAGTGTTTGACACAAGTCTACTGTTAGACAGCTTCCATGCATACCCATGTATTTTTGCAGTAAATGTAGTTTAACTTTAATACATTTTCAATGCATTGTAAAATTGCACAGGCCCTGAATGCCAGTGTTAGTATTTTAACTAAAGACTTTGAATTTGATTCTATGGCAAATCACAGCTCCACCGTGAAGGATCATGTGTTGATGTGGCTTATCAGTTGGGCCACACCTGCATTCGTTTGGACACACTTTTAGATTAAATGCGTGTGAAATAATTGGCATAGGGTATGCCTTCTGCAAAAATTACTTTAAACAAATCATGTTGATGGTAAAAAATAATCAAAGTATGTATATGTACATCATATGATAATACTATACTTGAATCCAGGCATTACCCCAAGCTGTCTGAATTCTCATGTTTCATTTTTTATATCGTTCTCCTAATAGCTAATACGTGTTTTCTGCAAAATACTTTTTTTGGTTTCATTGTATTACAAAACATCTAACCACAAACATCACATTTGAAAAGTGCTCAAATACTTTTTTCAAAACGATTTGAAAAAATACGTGGATGTTGAAATGTGAAAGCAGAGTAACTGAATTTAAATCTGCAACAACAACAAAGGTTTCAGTAGCATATACAAGTGTGCTAGCCCAGACAAGGAATATAATGAAATAACTCATCCAAAACCTCCTCATCTATTGTGTAGCTCATTGTGTAACAATGATAGTTGATTATTCATGAATTTAATTTACTAGTGTATGGTGGGAAAGACTGGAGAAAAGAGGTTACAATAACTACTATGAATTGAAGTGGTGTTTGGCCCTCACAAAGTATTTTTCTATGCAAAAACAAAACTTGGAAACAATGCTGCAGTTATATGCCATTAAACATAAAGGCGATATTACGTTTTACATAACCTCCACTGTGGGTTTTTCATACTATATATGGCTACCAAGCACACAATACCTACTTACAATGAAATAATAGTTTAACAAAACACCAAAGGATAATCGTTGGGAAGGGCAATACAATGACTTTGTAAAACATGTTGCTGAATCGAAGAATAAGAAAAATAATCAATGAAGTCAAAAGAATAAAAAATTACTTTGCAATCATGATATTGTCAAACTAGAGTTTAACGCTCTAGTGATTGTATTCATGTCATCAGGGTAAATTAAAGACCAACATGTTCTAGTGGTTAGTACTTTGCTTTTGGCCTGAGGCTATCTTCACTGTGGACTCTAAATTACTATAGCTGTTATTGTATGTTGTAAAAGCTATTGTAAAGGTTTATTGTGTGCCTGACAACAGATGCACTCTAAAACTCTTGAAATATCATTGTGACAAAATAATAAAATAGGTTACCACAAATTTAACCATGTTACGTCCCAATGGGTGTCTCTACGTCAATTGTGGCCGTACTACGGCCCCTGGAAGTTTGGCGCAATTGTGACGGGACTATAAAACTGGCTGACAAAGTCCCAGTCGCAGAAGACTTTAGACTAGGACTAGCCTCTGTTGTTTTCCGTGGTCTGTTAATCTGTGTGGTTGTCTTGTGACTGTTAAAATTACAAGAAAGCTAAAAGTAGGGGTGTGCTGCCATTTTTGTTCTTTCCCCCCACATCTTCTCTTGGTTATCTAAGATACGTAGTTTGGCATTGTATTTTCTTTTGATCACTACTAGTTTACCCGTCTTTATTTTTAGATAGGGTGGGGATTTCTGTTTGTTGTTTGGGCCTGGGCCACCCCAAAGTTAATTTGGCTTCCCTCCTGAATCCTTAGCTGATTTCTGTATTCTTTTCATTTGGGTAAACCGTTTAGGTAATGTGTTACTTCCCCATTTTCCCCTACACCCATTTAGGGGTCGTAACAAACCATAAGCAAGCAAAATAGTAAATGTGACTTGAGAAAGGATGGTGACAATTGTAAAATGATAATTCTTCTTCTTTGTCACAATAAAAGACAACCTTTTTCTATGCATTTGCCTTGAAGCTACGTTGTCAGTTTTCTAGCAATTCCAACAATTTCTTTGTTCTAATCAAATCAAAATCAATCTACAAGCCCCACACTGCTGACCTCGGACCCTGGGATCAGAAAATAAACACCCCATCCATATCTATCATATACTGGAAACATTTCAATTAGAAATAAAATTGGCTGTTTGGAAATGACATGGGTTGACCCGATTGACCTCGATAGGGCACCGATAAAGAAAGGACACCTTCCTCTTCTAGCTGAGCAGGTACATCTCATGGTGGTGTACTAGGACTATTAAAAACTACTCTAGTGTTTGCTGCCCTCTAGGGCTGAGAGCTGGCAGGTCTGAGGAGATGTGAATGAGCATAAGTGTGTGTGGGGGTGGGGCGTTGGAATTGAAGGAAGGACTACTCATTGCAACCCAGCAGCTCCATGCGCAGAGTGATGCGCCCGTGCCACGCCCATGGGAGCACCCGGACGAAGCGGGCGTAGAAGGGCGGGTCGAACACGTTGTTCTTGTGGACGTTGTTGTCACTGTTGCCCTGGAAGATCTGGATAGAAGGAGAAGAAGAAGAGGCAAACCCAACACACTTAACGCAGAGAAAGCCACTAAAACACAACAATATACACTCACTCACCTCCATTGACATAAATATGTAAAACCTGTTGACATTCCATTTGAGTCCAATCAGAGCTATTACAGACTTTGCAAATCTTTGATTCGATTACTCGATTTGGCGTGCATTGTTGTACATCGGAGCACAGATGGCAGGTAAATTGATAATTGGATGCAATGAGAGCAACGAGAGTTAGTATGAAGATAAATGGTTCTAGGTGTAATGTTCCAGGTGTATGTCACATGCATGCTACGCTGACAACAACTTTATGCTTTTTTAATAACTTTATGTTCACAAGCGCACGCACACACACACACACACACACACACACACACACACACACACACACACACACACACACACACACACACACACTAACTACCATGTCTGTTCTGGTGGTCTCATCCTTGACTACGGTCCAGGACTGGCCGTCGTCGCTGTAGGAAACCTTGAAAGCGGTGACAAACTGCACGGAGCCAAAGTCCTTGGCGCCCTGGGTGATGATGCCCGTGAGCCTCTTGGGAGACTCCAGGTCCACCTGAGGACATGGATCAAACAATCACGACGTGTTCCTCATACGTTCCTCGCTCTATTTACTAGAAGATGGTGACGCGATTGGCTTTCAGGCATGTGCACACGGCATGCATTGTGATGGGATCCCAGTGGGAAGATTTTAAGAGCTTCTCATTGGGATAATAAGCTCAACATGGCTCACAGAAAGACCCCCCTCTTGTGAAAATAACCTGTAATTTACTTGTCCTTGTGGTATTTATGTTCAAATATAAGTCAGTTCAAGTGCGAAATAAGCTGTCAACAGCATAGAAGGGCAGCTTTGAAACTGAAGTATACCAACAGCTAGTCTCACAAATCAGACATTAGATTAATATCTAAAGTCTGATGGCAGACAAGCTCAAATCTGGGTCAACGGGGCATTTTATTTTCCTTCGCTTCATATTTGTTTATCGACCAATCATGTTGCTGGAGGCAGGGATCTGTAAGCCTGTAATTGGTGAACACAAACTTGGCCAGCACTAGTAAACAGTAAAACGCATCTGTAAAGAGCTCCACTGGCCACTGTAGAAATACAGAAATATACTTCTGAAAGCTTCATCCAGTCGCGCACAAGAGTTTTCTTCAGTAGAATATCTCCGTAACGTAACAGTAAACAAGAAGTGACCCCGTCCCTTGCAATTGTTGGTTTCCGGCCCAGAGCTCTGGCTCCGGGCCGGAAACCCGGAGATTAGATTAACCAACGACAAGCTCTGAAACACAGATTCAGAAAGCCTGAACTCCCCCTCCCATTGGCCATACGTCAGAAATGTGACTCTTGATTCAGCCCTACTTGCATGCAGAATGTAGCCTTGCATGGGGCCTCCAGTGCTCCCTACCTGCAGCCACTCGGAGCGGTTGTTGCTTGCTGCGGCCCAGGCGTTGGTCTTGCCCTGCTTGTCCAGCCGGGCGTAGTGCGGCTGCCAGGAGAACGCCTCGATGCCCCAGGTACGGAACACGCTGGAGGCCGTGATCTGGCGGTCCGACACCAGCCGGGACCTGATCCCCAGCGACTCTGAACAACCTGTTGTGTTTGAAGACACTACTGAGGTGAGGGCCAAAAGAGACAGACAGACAGACAGAGAGAGGGGAAAACTAGGACCAAAAGGAAGGATGGGTGACAAACAAAGAAAAGAGAGAATATGATAGGCTAGGCAGGAGGGTGCCAAGGAAGGGCAGCCAATGGCATGAAGGCAGAGCAGACATGATGACATGGAAGACTTAATGGGAGGAAAGTAATTTAAGGTAAAGTGAGGCCAGAGATTGTGGGACAATTTTACAATAACCTTAGAAGGATTATAATCAATATATTGCCTTATATACTTTATGAATGAGATAGGCGTGGTAAAACACAGAGTCTTCTGAAGAGACTCTTATTTCTTAGAAAGGTCTTCCGATATGTGGCACCAATATGTACTAATATTCAGGCCTGGGAACCAAGGTGACACAAGGCAGTATCACCCGGAGAGATTCCGGGTTTGTTCAGATAGACAAAGCATGTATACTTTTTGTCCAGGGACAGATTACGCCCCTGGCGTGAAGAGTCTGCACAGTTTTCTTTAGGGCTTTAATAACAAGATATGTTAATGAAACATGCCTGACAGTGTCAAAGTTAGAGAATGTTCAGACAAGGATATTGATCAGTTAGATGATGATACATCTATCCCAGAATAACGAAAACGACGGAAGTTGGTTGGTGGTGAAGCCATGTACGGTCATTGTTGATAACAACCCTGCATTGGAGCTTATGGGAGGAATCACAGAAGCAAGAATATGGAAAACTGGAACTGGAAAAGCAGGTGTTCTGCAGACAAGCTCAGCTTTTGTATTACTTTCTTAAAGTTCTAAATAAAATTCCTAAACTTTATTTGGCAGTTTCCTGGTCTCTTTCCTTGTTAGAGTTTAAGTGTTGTACTTTCCATAACAAGATGGGGTTGGAGATTTCCAAAGTGCATTTTACAAATCAAGCATTTTGTGTTGACTAAATCATTTTAGTTGTGAATTGCTTGACACGATGCACACATATCAATCAACCATTGTATAATAGTTATTTTCTAGTGAACTGAAATCCCATCTGCACTAACTGTACACACAATTCTTTACACAAGAGACCAAAACCATTTCCCCACCAACGCACAAAGAGCACAGCATGCGAGACCGTAGAGGAACAGACACAATGTGGTCACTTGCAGGAGACAGATATGTAGACAGGGGAACACCCAGCATCGTCATGAGGCCAGCAAGCTTCCAAGAGCCACGCTGGCAAATGATGAAGGGAACGGCGAGGTAGATAAACATTTGTGGCGTAACAGAGACCGCTAAACATTACCCTGGCCCGCCAGGGAGGGTGATGCGATATTTTGATAACTATGACTAACGCTCTACGCCATCCAAATAAACAAATGCGCTTCAGTTGCAGCTGACGTATCCCCTGCCAATATTACCCTGGTGCAAAAACACTCCCATATGATGTTAATAAAAGATCTATGGATCCCGTTGGAATATGTTCACACATGACACTTGTAATGGGGAAACAGGGATGTTGTTGTTGTGTGTGTTTTTCAGTGTCAGCATGATTATAAAAAAAGAGCATTGAGATCCCAATTAATGAACAACTTTACTCAGTATCTGAGAATAAATAAAACCCTTTGCATATAAAGGCTGCCTGTGTGTGTGTATATGTGTGCAAGACTTGCCATTGAAAGAAACAGGGTATTGACATCCAAATTAATGACTTTATTCAGTAGCTGGGAATAAATAAAACCATATGCATACAAAGGCTGTGTGTGTGTGTGTGTGTGTGTGTGTGTGTGTGTGTATGTGTGTGTGTGTGTGTGTGTGTGTGTGTGTGTGTGTGTGTGTACATACCATTGAGCTCACAGCCCACCAGCTCCATACGCAGGGTGCATGCCTTGCGACACACCACAGGGATGATGCGGAGAAACCGAGCGATTATTGGCGGGTCGAATAGATTGGTCTTCGTGCTGTCGTTGTCCACGTTCCCCGCGAACACCTGACAAAACACAGCAGGGACAAAGTTGGGCTAAATGTATTTGTCCTGAAACCCAATATTAATTAATGTTTCATTCAGTTGTAGTTGTGGGAGTGCACACACATCCTGTAGAACTCTTCAACCAAAGGTGTGTCTTGGTGCTCCCCCTAGTGGCTCATCTGGAAGTGTGATGGAGTCTTGTTGCTGGTCAAGAACTCTCCAAGTGAGTGGTTTGCATCTCTTTGTAATTAATTAAGATTTGAAAACGGTTGTGAGATTGCGATGCAAAGAGAGATGTTTCTCCTTCTTAATATAATTGTATAGGGCATACATAAGGTGCTGGCATTGCCAACTACCTTACACTACACTACTTTTTCTTAAACCATTTATATAAATGTAATTAAATACTTATGATAGTATAATCACTATCTGATTCCAGGCAGTCTTTGTGTTGTGTGCCCTCACATAGTCCTTCCTATCTGCGTTGGGCTTGTACACGGTGTAGACCCGGCCGTCTAGGCTGGACGCCACCTTGAAGGCCTTGATGTACTCAGCGGTCCCCATCCGGCTTGCGCCCTGAGTCACCATGCCCGTGAACCGCATCGTCCTCTGCATGTTGACCTGCAACCATGGCAACGCACACACACACACAGCTGGCAGAATCAGCTCCAGAACCCAAGCTCAACATTCAAAGGTTTCTTGGTTACGTGCACAAGGAGACTAGATAAATGAAATGACGAAGACGCGGACATTTTTGGAAAAGGAAACTAAGAAAGTGAAGTGAAGATAACTTAAAAACGGAAAGAAAAAAGGTTTTCACAAACATACATGACGATAAGTGTGATGATGTTCATGCAACGTTGATCCAACTCCAGAAATGAAACCTGAACCATCACTCACTCATTACATTTAGAGAAACCATTTGAATCCAAAGGCATTGCGGTTAAACAGGTTAACCAGTGATACACAGAGAGTGATGTCTTCTACTTTGGGTCATAATGTCGGGGCTCTTCTTCACCTCTATCCAGGGGTTCCTGTCGTGAGCAGCGGCGGTCCAGGCGTTCACCAGGCCCTTGCGGTTGAGGCGGGCCAGCTCGGGACCCCAGCGCTGCAGGCCCAGCAGGCCATAGTGGACCGAGGAGGCGGAGATCTGGGACTCAGCGATGCCCCCTCCCTCCATGCCCAGCAGAGACACACAGCCTGGGGGAGAGCCAGGGAGGCGAGAGGGGCAGTGGCAGGTTTAACTAGGAAGTACTCTATAGTCTACACTATGATAATATACCATATTAAAAACAACTGTGATAGCTCATATAGCATATTTAATAGGTACCTAATAAACTACATTGTAACAAAAAACTAATAAATATTAAATAATTAATAATAGATTGCTCTGATACAAGCTCTAAAAATGCTACCTATTGGTCAGTCAAATCCTGAATAAATTAAGTCCAAACTCCTTTTTTAAAAGCAAAATATACCATTCCATTGAAAATAAACCAGTTTATTTGAGTAATGAAGAATACATGCACATGTTCAGTTTGCACTACTTCTTGGCGTTTGTCCTATATCTTATGATTAATATTGATTATATTAAATTAAGAAACATAATTAATAACAGATTTATATTAGACTAGCCATCGTTCACCACCTACGCGTGCGCAAGTGTGCGCGCACACACACACACACACACACACACACACACACACACACATACACACACACACACACACACACACACACTTACGGAGGTGGCAGTGTTTGCCCACATAAGGGGAAGGGCACTGGCAGACAAAGTCCCCTTCCAGGTCCCGACAGGAGCCCCCATTTTTGCAAGGCTGGTCAGCACAGTCATTAACATCTAGAGGTAAAAGATGGGGACATCAGTTATATTGAGTCATCTTCCACTTTCATCTCAGTCAATCAGGACTCCACTGTTAGAGAAATCATGGTCATGCGTGTCTTAAGGGGGCTCCCTCCCCACTGAGGTTAGTTAGTTAGTTAGTTAGTTGCGGTCATGCAATACAACACTAGAGGAGCGGACGGCAGAACGGTTAGAGGAGCTTGTTGCTGAGTGAATGGAAACCATGAGTAGAATGAGTCATGTTCCTTTCCTTGTGCATGGCAGCAAGCAAAAATCATCATCAACAAATAGTTCAACTTAAAGTGGAAGAATGAAGGGTGTTTTGGGAAACAAACTGTTGATTTATGGAATTTGTACTGTGCTGAAGAAAATCTGGTAAATATTAATAATTGTGCGTAAAAACATTTTTTTTATTCAAATGGGCTTTATAAAATGCTATGTTTGTAATTTCTGATAGTTATTTGTGAGAGAAAATAATGCATATTAAGAGTTATGTCTCAAAGTAAAGCAATATTGAAGCAATTCAGAACTCAAATTACCTGCAGTTATGCACTATACACCCGCTAGATGGCAATGTTTATCAAGTTGAGGCACAGCAACGTTGAAAAGAAAACACCCATCGGTATCCGAGTGGAATCGGTACAAACCAAAGCACTTCATCTGTCGCCCACAACGAGTGGCAGCATGACTGAAAAGCCTTTGCATACATACTATATTTCCTGTTTACCATGCAAGGAACACAACATAACTGAGTTATATTTTTAGCATAGGAACACAACATAAACATGTAGGCGGACAAGATTAGATGCATTTCTCATGGTGATTAGGGTTGTTGAAGGGAGTGCACACACACACTCTGCCAGCACATGTGTACAGTGTTTATCTGGCTCACTCTCAAATCCCCAGTTACTCATCGTCCACAAATAGCTTGCCGACCTCTCCCTTTTCATATGTTCACAAATCAAGTTATTTCATCAATTGTTCAGTTGAGTCAATTTCAAATTGGAAAGTTCATGTTACATGTTCATACAACATTTCTAGATACCATTGTGCAAAGAACTTTAATTAATAACTGTTATGCTACTATAAAATACATAAAACACTCCCACGTAAAAATGAACACACACACACACACACACACACACACACACACAAACACACGCACACAAACACACGCACACAAACACATCAAGAGACCCACAACAATAATTGATAACAGACTGACATAATGAAGGATTGGACATCAGGATGACCCCCCAGACCTTAATCCATTGAGTGAAGAACCCAAGGGGATACACAAGGACCCTAATAATCCATTGAGTGAAGAACCCAAGGGATACACAAGGACCCTAATAATCCATTGAGTGAAGAACCCAAGGGATACACAAGGACCCTAATAATCCATTGAGTGAAGAAACCAAGGAGATCCATGAAGACCAAGCCTGGGGTTGCTAAAATGGGGATAGGCGGTGTAAAGGCCAGCGCACAAGCGGAGTGCTATGGTAAGGGGGGGTGTGTCCCACTTGGGTCGCCTTCTATGCTAAAAATAGAACTCAGTTATGTACGGCACCCTAAGGTGCTCTTGGTAATGGTCTCCGCATCAATGCCTCACATGGCATTTCACAATACAAACAAAAAGGTAAACAAGCCAACCGTCAATAGTCAATTAAACGTTATGTGCTAACCTGCCCTGAATTATTTATTTTAATAACTCGACATGTGTCCCAATGTGATGGTTATGTGATGGTTAAGTTATGCATTAATGACCAATGATAATTATTTAAATAGTAGACATGATGGTCTTTAAAATTGTAATGGTTAATTCAATATATTATAATCAATACTAACATTTAAAATCAATCCAGTCAAATTGAAAAAATGAACCTCACCTCACTAATCCCCCCTCCACTAAACCCCTATGTCGATAGATCAGTAAGCCAACTTGTTCCAAATCAACTCAATATCATAAGCCTGCGATGATCCACATAATATTAACATGGAATAAGAAACATTACACCAGATTAGAGTTTCACAGCCATCAGCAGACTGATCGCTGAAGAAAAACACTTTGTATACGGACTGCACAGGCTGAAATAGACAGAGCTGCTCCACTTGTGTGTCCTGTAGAGAGCCAAACCCAATATCGTAACTCAATCAGCAGTTTGCATACTGCTCCATTTCCACCGGGTGTCAATATGAGCCACTGTCTCAGCATGAAACACAGAGAAAAAACAATAATGGGCTCTAAAAACTGGGCCCTCATCGATGCAAAACAAGCGGTCAGCAGCCTCTGCATGTGTCAATCAGGAGAGCTGTTGAGCCCAGGATCTGGGCCACAGTCAGCAGGGCTTTAGGCCTGGATAGATAGATGACAGGGCTGCATCTAGAGGCTGCTTTAGCCCTGGATAGATAGAAGACAGGGCTACACATACAGGCTGCTGTATCCCTGGATAGATAGAAGACAGGGCTACACATACAGGCTGCTGTATCCCTGGATAGATAGAAGACAGGGCTACATCTAGAGGCTACTTTAGCCCTGGATAGATAGAAGACAGGGCTACATCTAGAGGCTACTTTAGCCCTGGATAGATAGAAGACAGGGCTACATCTAGCAGCTGCTTTAGCCTTGGATAGATAGAAGGCATGGCTACACATACAGGCTGCTGTATCCCTGGATAGATATAAGACAGGGCTACAGCTAGAGGCTGCTTTAGCTCTGGATAGATAGAAGACAGGGCTACATCTAGAGGCTACTTTAGCCCTGGATAGATAGAAGACAGGGCTACATCTAGCAGCTGCTTTAGCCTTGGATAGATAGAAGGCATGGCTACATTTAGAGGCTGCTGTAGCCATGCAGTGCTGGGGGACTAGGAAGTGTGATGTTTAAGGTGTTCATTATTAAGATTATGAGTCAAAATGTATAGAATCGGATATCTCTTCCTTTTTTTTATAGCCATAGCAATGTGGATATGTATCAGTTTTAAATAATTGGTAATGGAGGAGTTCTGCCTCTGTTCAAATAGCATGTAGCTTTTTGTTTCCATGGTGAAATTATAGGCAATAGAGCTGCCACACAAGACCACAAGATTATTTATATGAAACGAGACGTGTCCAGAGTGTGTTAATGTGCTGTGTTTATGAAGCGGGGAATGGATTGGAAGTACCGCTTCAAATCTACCCGAGCATCCAGAATAGTGTAGTGTAGTAGAATAGTGTTTCATCCCTTCTACTAGTTACCTGCAATGTTGAAGAGAATATGTGACATCATATCCTGTGTACTGGAGCAGTCTCATTCCTAACTTGAGGTCTTAGTGTGATTGAAGAAAATGACATGTAAAAACATGTTCAATTAAACACCATTTCATGTGCCTCACGTAAGGCTCTGGATAATATGTTTTTCTATAGGTCAACAATAAACAAATTGTTAACAGCTGTATTGGAGTTTATTATGTGACAATGCAGCTTTGAAAACATTAATGCAGTGGGATTCTTTGTGTGAAAACAAGGCAAAGATATACTTTGCTACACAGTCATTTATTATCTCAAGATTGTAATCACACACACACACACACACACACACACACACACACACACACACACACACACACACACACACACACACACACACACACACACACACACACACACACACACACACACACACAAGGGGGTATGAAGCCTAGTCTGCCCACATCACCACATCCTGGGAGGGATTTAAAAACAACTGGAGAAGAACGACGCACACGCACAGATGCACGCACACACACGCACACACACACAAATTTTAGCTTTAATCGCTTTGGAAAATCTAGGATTTAGTAAGAAGACTAGGCAAAACTAATAATCTTCCATGCCAAGTAACTTTCCAGCAATCTGCTTTGGCCCAGACTAAAGGAAATGCCATGAATATCTCTCCTTCTCCCTATTGCAGCACTCTCATATATTCCCACTTTCCAACAGTTTCCATTGATCTCTCTCCCCCCTCCCCTCCGCTCTCTGGGCTATTTCACCTGGTGGTTAGGTGCGCTGCAGTCAGGCCTGAGGAGTTACAGTGACATTGTAGGGAGGGCACACTTAAATTCTCTATTGCGCATCAGAGTCCTCTGTTCTGCCCGGCAACAGCAGAGGCACTGACGTTGCTGGCGCTCTGTGCAGGCGGACAATTTCCGTTGGCTGGGCCAGCATCGAGGGATAAGCTGTATGCATGCTCTATGCATACGTGTGGATGAAAAGGAGAGAGAGTGCACAGCCAGCCCCCGGCTCAGTGAGTTAAGTAAATGAGCGTTTATACTGTGCTACGCCTCCAGAGGTTAGGCCACAAACAGAAGAGTAGCCATCCAGCCACAACCCCCCAAAGGGGAACCGGCCACTCTCTCTCACACGCACACACTTTGGTATTTATTTTTTAAATATCTACACAAAATATAACCCATCCATCCACAAATACTATCAACACACACACACACACACACACACACACACACACACACACCCCAATTACAGAGCTGTCCTAACATAGGCATTAGTAAACCTGAACCTCTCTCCACCGCCAGCAGCTAATAGACGCATAGAACCATTCAAAGGACTCATCCTCTTTCGGGCAGCATTGGCATGTGTCTCTATACGTGGGATTTTTATACACAGGATCTATATACACATGTAATGAAGAATAACTTCTTTTTAGGACACTTCTTGACAGCAAAGTATTTGATTTAATTTTAGAGCATGATCATGGGAAGATACTGGCAGCAAGACTACCAAGCATACATTCCATGAGACAATGGATGTACATGATTCTTATAGGGAAACTTTCACATTGTGGGTAGTAACATCAAAGGAAACAAAGGTGAGGGGGATTGACCATCGTGGAGAGTTTAGAATTGGCCATGGCTGAAGTCAGCCACGGCAGGAGAGACCAAGTTAAATTGCAATACACTATGGGTGAAGTGGACATGTCTGCAAGTCTGCAAGCAAAACTGCAAGACAGTTAAAGGAATCTACACAACAAAGAAGTCAGTCGATTGGCATCGCCTTAGTATCAGACGTCGTGGCTACAGTGGCAATGCAAATGTAAACTATCTTAACATCTTTCAATTAGAGAAAGGAAGGGAGGTATATCTAGGTAATATTTCCATGACAACGTGTATGGGATATTAAGAGCAATGGTGTATGAAGGGTCTCTGAGGGTCTCTGAAAGGCAGTGCTCGCCTCTGAACACTGAGAATCATGGGAGCTTATGCAGCATTAACATGGGCAATGCCTAATTCAAACAAGGACAGTAAGAGGTTAAGAAGAAGAGTCCATTTCTCAATGATGGAGGTTGTAGGAATGGCCTTGTAGACCGTTTTGTGAGTTTTTTAGTAGTCGAGGGGTTAATGTTATAGGATTCCAGTTGTTAACACTATCTCCCGTTCAAACCAAACTTTGGCCTTGACTGAGGGTATGGAGGTATTATGCTGCCCTGTGCAGTTTTGTGTGCGTGTGTGTCTGTGAGTAAGTTTGTTGCATTCCTCTGCCCCCGCATGCAGACTAGAGAAGAGTGAGCACATGGATCCAAGAAAGGGAAAAGAGTCCAGACTGAACTCACACACACAGCGTCTCCAGTGCCCTTGTCTGACTATTGTTCTATTGTTACAAGTTACCTTTTTTCACATTCAGGTCTGCTCCTTTGACTCCTAGGGTAAAAAAAAGCACACACACATAAAACACAAATCATACATTTCTGAAAGCCCCCTACCCCGCCACTGCCACCAGGCCTGTTCAATCAGGTCCTTTGTGTTCATTTGGCAACTCTTTTCACCGCCTTCCCTTCCATAGCTGCGGCCATCTGTCAGCCCTCAGTGTGTACGGGGCTTGAAGGCATTTTGGAGGAACACGTTGAACACATGCTTCCAAGCATTTCCTCTTTCAGACTCAACGGCACTCACTCTCAACTGGACATGAGCAGAGAAACAGTCCTTCAAAACAAAGGTATCTGTTGACTGATACAGAGGCTGATAATATCAAGTAGAATATGTGGCCAACAGCTGTCTCCCCTAACATAACAACTACATTTGGCGGACAGCTGAAGCTACTGCTAAGGTGCCAACATCAAGTAGAGGGACTTTCAGTAGTAGTCCTCTCCTGTTAAAGGTTTGTTCATTGTGTGGTTGATTCCTCAATAGTTAGTAGGTGGTATGAAGTAAAATTCCTCAAGCAAAAAGAGAATTTGAATCTGGCCTCACTACCTCTCACCTAGCTCCAAAACTCAGTCCATCAGGAGGTACATTTCACCCAAGAAGCACACTTGAAGAGAAACTAAATGGAATAACTAAAAATAGTATAAAATGTAATGCATATTGCAAAGCTCTAGTGGAAACATTTTGTGTAGCCTGGATGATTCATTTATAAACAGGAAGGGGGGAACATACCACGAAAAACGAATTCCAATATATCTGCTGACTGGTTCTGCTAAAGCAGTCAACATATGATGAGCTTTCAGAAAGCGCAGCACAGCCGGGTGTCTGGAATGTGGTCAGCGAAAAGATGGGAGTTCAGCGCTTTTAACTCATAAACATACTAAGCTGTAAACTGATTGGACGGTCTTCAAGAGCTCAGCGTCAACCGTCCACAGTTGCACTAGTTTGAACTTTGATTGAAGCCTCAAGGTGGAAAATCAGAGCTCTCCCCTACACCCAGTGCAGCGTTCAACACTAGGTTGGGCTTCATAGGAAAACATTGGCAATGCTGGCAATGCCAACACTGAAACCTCATCATGTGTAAACTGCCCTGACGGAAACTAACGTGGAAGAGGGGATCAAGAGGGGCTTACTGTTCTGGCAGTGGACTCCTTCAAAGCCCAGCTGGCACTCACAGACATACTCGCTGAACACGTCCCCTCGCCGCGTGTTGCCCATCACAGCGCAGACGCCATCGTTTGTGCATGGGTTGGGGTTGCACGGCCCTGCGGTTGGAGACGGAGAGGCACCGGCTGAATGTATAGCTCCCAAATCCTTATAATAAATATATTTTGTCCAACCATATTTATACTTGAAGAGTTAACACTTTAAATCATAGAGCCTCACGACAGATACACAACATTGTAGGTTCAAATCATAGAACCTCAAAGCAGATACCATTGTTTTTCATTTGAGTTTCGATGTCCAATGTCTTACCAGTCTCTGTCTCGTTGCAGTTGTCTCCGGTGAACCCATCAGGGCAGATGCAGATGAAGGGCTCTCCTGCACTCGTCACACAGATTCCTCCGTTACTGCACTTGTTCACCTCGCAGTAGTCACCTGGGGACACACTCAGATATGACCACTATATATATATATATATATATATACATATATATATATATATATATATATATATATAATACAAAATACAAAGTGTGGGCTCCGTCCCTCAAAGTCATTGTTGAAATCTGTTTCAGACGCGACATCAAATAATGCCCCTCCAGATTGGAGAAGCTCTGCTAAGCCGGTAAACAGAAGAGCAAGAGACAATCAACACACAAACGTGCGTTTGTGTCCGCCATCTCTCTGACGAGGGCATCTCAACCAGCATCTGCCTTTATAACAGTGTCTTCAAAAGGGGCATGGAGATTTTGCACGACCATCTTCCTATTAAGCAAAAACTAAAAAAAAAAACAGTGCAGCAAAATGTGTGCAGCAAAATGTGTCCGTCATGTGAACCAAGTGCTACAAATGCACGTCAATCACCGCCTCGCATGACATCCCGTAGCATATCCACTGAAATATTGATGTGGTGATTCTGTGCTGTGCTTGATGTACCAGTGAAACACCTGATCGCTGCCTCTTCTAGAAAATCCCATTTCTCTTCATGGTTTCTAAACACTAGCTCTTTCTTTCAAAATACGCAACATCTGAACACTCACCATGTTAACATGGTGAGTGTTCAGATGTTGGAGGGAAGAGGGAAACGAACACTTGTTTCCCTCTTTTTACTGCTAAATCAGACAATATTAGCAACATGATATAATGCTCATCCAATAATGACCATGAAGGAGTCTTTTCACTATTTCAAAAATATTTAATTTATTCAGAAAGAGAAAATGAATGTTAATAGAATGCTGCAACAACCATTTAAGTTTGTCAAATCATTTTGAGCAGCTTGGACACTGAAGCAAGGTAGATTTCAAGTACCTTTGTTCCAAACCCAGTGCAATCTTTGACATTTTATTTACAGAGTCAATGCATTGGTGTGTTGGTGCTGCGTCAAATATTGCAACCTTATCAGCTTACGCCTATGTGTTCTAATAAGCTGAATTCAAAAACAACAAAGCATTGGGACCCTGGCTACTGACTGACAGTAGGTTGGGGTATCTGATTTTACAGTCCAAGGATCTCCCAGCTCGGCGTTTTGTATCATGGTGTTCCTGAAAAGGGGAAAGATGCTTTATTATTTTCAGTAGTAGTTGAGGAAGAGAGCTGCTGGAAGCCAGGGATCTCCTAACTGATAACATGAAAACTGGAAATAAAGTCTGGCTGGTATTTGGTTTCAGATCAACTATTTTGTAATATTAAAAACGGCTCTGAATGCAAGTTTAATTTCACTAAACATTTTTGGCTACAGCTCCCACACTGTTTACTGTCAATAAGAGGTGAACAGCACTGTCTGTGGGTCGGAAGGGCTTAGTCTGTACAACAGCTGACTAAGCAACAATGAGCCATTTCACACAAAACAGACACTGGGCCTTTCCAGTGACACCTCTCCGATGCCCAGTCTGGCGGTCTCAAAGCTGTTAGGGTCAAAGGAAAATGGTGGCTGATATGTGCAGATACAAGCAATAGAACATTTGCCCTGGAGAAAGCCAGCCCTCGCACAAAAAAAAAAAATTATACAAGGAAGAAATATAATAATAAAAGTGATTTCGAAAGAGACTGAAAAGAGTAATAAAACACCAGGAATGAGAAGTTTAATCAACAACAACAACAAAAAGGTTTCATCCAAGATAGCCTTGCCTCTCTAAATAGTTGCAGTATACACTACCATATTAGTCCTAGTACTTCAATTATAAAACCTTGGGTTCTAGTAAAGATAACAATTGCAACATGCACAACATGTTTTGCCAGAAGTTGTGGCATTTGCCATTTCCCATCCTGTGTGGCTAAAATGCCACACTTCCTTATCTAGTTTACCCACAAGGCCACCTACAGTATGTACAACATACTGGTGCTTACTGCTCACTTGGGCAAGACAATTTTCAATATCAATATACATGTGTGTACATGTGCATGCATCTGAAATCAATTTCCACATTCTGTGTGGCTCTGTGATCGATAAGCGGTTTTTCCAAGACCTCCTTGGTATCAGAGCAAGTTAGGCCATGGTCGTAGCTAGCATGTCAACATATCCTTTTGGTGGCCAGTTATCCATCTGTCCTGCTTAGAGAACGAATGAACCTCCTGTAAAATAAGTGAACTCACACACGTGTGATACATCCCAGGGTAGTTGAATAGACTCCGTGGTAGTTGAACCAACAAAATTAAATTCCCCAAAGACAACCTGACAGACATTCTCTGTACTTCCTCAAAAGTACCTTTATGCAAGAGAATAGTCTGTGGAACAGCAGCAAATGTATCTTAACTGTGTCTTGTACTCTGTGGTGGTTGAAGAGGAGTTGGGGTGTGAACCAGAATTGCTTTCAGAAACATTAGTTGGGAGGGAATACTGCAAGACAGTGGTCAAATAAAAGCCTCTTGGAAAAAACAACATGTCATAATCCATTTGTCTGTTTAAACTAGACCTAAATAAAATGACCTATTTAATAAAAATAAGTGAGGATGCTTTTACGGCAGAATCGTCCGAACAGATTCCTGTGCTAAACCACAATGCGAGTCTACTCATGACCATCTAGCCATACCCGTGACATACCATCTTCTACATACGTGGATGGTTTCGTTTCAGGGAAACTTTGGCTGGTGTTCTGTCTTTCGGTTATTGTGTAACGCTTAATCAACCATAATAACTTGTCCCAATAACAGGTGACACAGTCGGACGTGTCCTTGCATGCCTTTGCCTCTTTGTTGTGAGTAATAAGTGTCCCAACATGTAGGCTTCAAACTAAATCCATCTTTCAATAAATGCAATACAACAAGAGCAACAGGTCTATGGTGTGTGATGTGCACCTGCTATCTACAGATGGCATTAATGGCAAAATCTAAAATCAATATGTATCGCTACGCCACCTCATGTACAAAATGTAACAACTGGAAGGGCACAATAAACTAACAGCAGTTGCCTTGCATTTAAGACTATTTCTTTTTTTCACTGTGTTTTTCACATAGTAATATTACAATTTACGTAGTTTCTGCTTTGTTCTGTCTACAGCTTTGATTATGTCTACCAACTTTTGTGCAACCATTATAAATCTGGTCATTCAGCACCTATTGCACTCCCAACTATCAGCAAAAGGAAGGTTCCCTTTTCTCGAGGTTTCCTCCCTCTAGATTTCGGGAGTTTGTTTTTGCTTGCACTTTTAGAGAGTGTAGGGTTAGTGGTGGCATAAAGCACTATATAAGCTAAACAAATAAATGACTTGAATCTATGTTTGTGCTTGAAAACTGCCATTATGTCAGTTCTGAATTGTAACTGAATCAGTGGTGAGACATAGGCAATGCTTTAATGCCCATGTCTCTGCCACTGATTGAGTGCAACTATAGTGGAGGCATGTTGGTATGGGCTCAATAGTACCACAGGCCATTGTGCAGCTGTATGTCATTATGAGTCATGAACCCATGCCTTTTCCCATGATTCCCAGGCCCAAGAATGAGGTCCAAATACCAGACAGAAAATACACAGCAGCAGCCACCTAATGACTTAGTGTGGCTCCGTTTTTGCTATCCAAAGTCTGGCCCGGGCATCCCAATATATTATTTTAAACCATTGTACTTGAAGTATGTTGTACCGGAATTTGCATTGTGGGAATAGGAAGTCAATACTACTCTGTAATGTACACACTGCATTGTAACATTTCAATGAACAAAAGTAACCACATAATTTATATCTCATATCTAATTTAAACTTCACCTTCTGGCCAAGATAATATAAGCAAGGCAATTTGTTGTTGTGCATAAAATAACTAAAATGTAATCTCAACAAAACTGAAACCTTATTAAAAACATTTCTAACCTATATTTCTCGACTTCAATTAAACATATACTATATTTAAAAATAATTTACAAATAAGAGCAGGGAAATACTATTCATAATAACAATAATGTAATAATGTTTTAAAAAAACTGTTGTTTCTCTTTGGGTTCTCGTTAGTCAAATGCATGTCAGTTGTCATATGCATGTCATATTTAGGTTCCCTTGCTGCCCCTGTGGGTCAGTTCCTGTGGTTTCTGCCTATGGTCTACATTGGATTTATTTTGAATATTAGTATAATTCTTTTGCACATGCTTTTGTGTTTTTTATCTCTGCGTTTGGGTTCACCATCTGTTCCAAGCCTGACAGTTAGCAGGTGCTTCCAAATCCATCTGAGAAGATCAGCCAGCAGGCTGGTGCTCTGAGCCAAGGTGGAAGGACAAGGCTACGCAACTCACTAGTAAATATCCTTCAGGGGGCCACTGTTTACATGAAAATAATAAATTACAGTGACTGGGCTGCGGAGCCACTTCAGGACACGGATGGAAGGGAAAGGAGGGGCTATTGAGGACACTTGGCAGACTGACAAACCTTGTCTCGAGATAAGTTGGCAGCGTGGCCTTAATCAGTAGGATGTACAATAAAATAATTTCAAGGAGACTGAAGAGACTTAGAATCAAGGTTTGATGACACATCTTTTTGGCCTTGACAGTGCTGGGAATACACTCTGTGGACAATATCTGTTGATTTGTACCCTTTCCTGTTTTGAATTAAAATACTTCATAATAAAGAAGAAAATGGTAAAAAGGTATAGTAAAAATAAAAAAGGAGCCAGATATAGTTTTATTAGGCTCTGAAATAATGATCTCTTCTAAAGTCTTTCTATTTGCAAAAATAAATCATAAATTATATGAAACAAGAAAAAATTGGTGCAGCCACCTGGTTGTGAAGAGCTATATATGTATGCAAGGGCAAAATTATACCTGCGTGTGTGTCAACATGTGCAGAAGCTCTATGGTTATGTCAGCACATGTGTGAGTGTATGCCATCCAACTATCTGAATCTACTCTCTCTCTCTCTCTCTCTCTCTCTCTCTCTCTCTCTCTCTCTCTCTCTCCTTAGAATTGTGAAGCCAGGAGTATTCAGTAATCTGCCAGTACAACTTTAAAGCCACCATTTGCCACAAAGAATTAACAACAACCAAAGCCTGAAAATAAACTGTGGACTGTCATAACGATGACCCAGGGCTGTTGGTAGTCCATCACCTTCTGACGTGTGTGTGTGTGTGTGTGTGTGTGTGTGTGTGTGTGTGTGTGTGTGTGTGTGTGTGTGTGTGTGTGTGTGTGTGTGTGTGTGTGTGTGTGTGTGTGTGTACGAAAACAAGGATAGTCCATGTGAAAACGGAATTCTATACACCAGATTGGAAATCGAGGTTGGTCAAATCTGACCAAGAAAATAAACGTGTATTTTCCTCTGTGTGCTGGAATTGGCAGGACTGCCCCATCACTCAAGAACCAACACTGACAGATGATGCTGACAGGTCAAGGGTTTTTTAGGGTTAGCAACAAAAACACAACATTTTATGGATGAAATTAAAAAAACATTTACCTAAAGAGGGCATAACATACAGGATATTTTTGACTCAACTAACGGTGAGCTACACCCACGCCTGTTACTACCAGTCCCAGACATTACAGTATTTTACATGTTTAGCCACACCGTACATGGGTTGGTTTGTACTCATATGCCCTGTATTAAGAACACAATGACTAGTATGCTACGTTGAATATTGAATTCTCGCTTAAATCACTATTTGCATGGTAACTTAATCAGTAATTTTGACCAAATGTTCATGGTATTATTATTAGTAGTATTATGTCTATAAAGGTGTTACGACAAAAGGGCTACCACTTCTTCCTGTCATATCACTACTTTTTTAAACGCTTTCAACGATTTGTAAAAAAAAGAATGTGAGTATTTAAGGCAGGAAAATAACCTAAATGTATAACTGTTCATACAGACAAATCAGTTACCGTCGTATGGCACCTTCTCGGTTGTCAGAAAGAAGCGGCTAGTGGGGCACCATTGTCCGCTGCCCTAGATGGGCTGCATGCAGCGCGCGGATGCACACAAAGTCAATTGCCTTTGGCACGAGCTATAACAGTTAAGAATAATGGCCCGTGTGCCTTAGTTTATAGTTGTAAGAGCACTTTGCTCTAAATTACCCGAGGGAATACAGGGCTGCAGTAAACACGGTGTATGACACATTACATTATGCCTGTCTGGGTACCTCGAGAGAAAAAAAAAACTAAAGATCTAAATCAGTAGGATACTATTTTCTATTTTACTCCTTAGAGAATTAGCCTAGTTACTTTTTGGTCAGCAAATGTCGTCGCTTGCTATTCATTCTGAGCAACAGGCAAGATTTAGTTTTTCATGTCCTTGCGAAATGTGAATTGAATTCCAATGTCGAAGTTAACCAAGAAGCAATGAGCAACGATCCCATTAAACAACGTGCTATGGAACAACAAAATGTAAACAAAGAAGCAACTCACCGCCGTTCGCAGTGGAAATGGCACTGAAAACCAAACAAACTGCGAAAAGTGGCAAATAAAGTGAAAAACACGATAGTGTCTTCATTGTTGCTGTTCTGAAGACCTTAATAAAAAAGTATTTTTGTACAGCAAAAGACGTGGGACAGTTACTGCTCTATGTACGCATCGGTTGCAGCTTTAAGTGTTGGAGCCTACACTGCAAATATGGCAAGCAACAGCAGCACGTGTACCACAGCGGTGAACCAATCGCATCGCCCAATATAATTGTAACCCCTCCCCTCTCAGGGTGTGACTTCAAAGAAATATAATAATAGCAACACAGCAAAAGGCTCTGGTGGTTTCCAAGGTGTTAGTCACTTGAAAACCATCATATTGCCTAGTAGTGATATCCAAGAAAAGGATATAAAAAATATTATTAGATTAAACTAATACATTGTACCCTATGATGTTTGGCTATGCTTTCTGTAACATGAATAATTTAATTAACGAGTAATCCAGGCAGGTATTTTATTTGCATACTGTGTTTTTTGTTGTTGTGTCAATTGCAATGTAGATTAACAATAAACACTGGTAAGCAAAGGATCTTAATCTTTTTCCCCCAATAACATTTATTGGTCTAGCCGAATAGAGAAATAGGCCCAATATTGAGGCAGTCTGAGAAAATGTCCATAGTGGTGCCGTCCATGAAATCCTCTTCAGAAATGCAGATAAGAGTTAGCAGTTTATTGTGCTGAATGGTTGAAGTGTGGGCGTTTCTTCAGCCAGAATCCACCAATGCTGTGACCAAAATGAGTGGGCAGCATCACAGTTTCACAATTTAGCATTTCCAAAGCTAAGAGTTCAAAATAAAATAGTATTTCAATATCACATCTATTCCTGCACAAGGGAATCAATCATCATTTTCCTTGTCAAGCTTAGTGGGCTTAGTATAATCATTGGGGAAAGCTTTGAGGAATCTACATAACTTTAATCAGAGATAAAATAAATAAGTGAAAGGGAAGTCTTTTTTTAAGTAAGGAGACTGCTGCAAAATTCCCTGATGTGAAATTCACTGTTTTATATGACAGCCTGAAAAAACCTTTTCTGTAACCTAGTAACAAGCGCGTATGATGTCATGAGGGCTGACCTCATGCTAGGTTACCACCATAACGAAGAAGCAAAGAGCTTTCATCACTTTAATGGCAGGCTTGGTTTTTCAAATGCCTTAGTTATCTTATGTGATTATTTACAGGAGAATATACCTTTATACATGATAAACAAATGTAGATAATACATAATAACAATATTTTACATATTTATGTATGTAAAATATGAGCAAGACTGAATGACTGTGGAGTATAGTTTGAAGAAGACAGGTTTAAACACTGTAACACACACACCCACACAAACCTCATCAGTCGAGGAACTCCCTTGACAAGGGAACACATTGAGGAGATCCCTTCTCTTGGGTGGAGAGTGAATGTTGTCTTTCACATCATGTGTGCCAAAGGTGTGTGAGAGAGAGACCTGCCTGAGTCACACTTTTTGATGATAGTGTATGCAACCCATATAAATCAAAGACTTGGATTGTGTTGCTCAGAACATGCTTTGATGCATGCTGTGATGGGGTTTTGTAATGTTTGAGATCTCCCTTCACATGTTCCCAGAGGGAACAGATCAGAGAAGGTCACGTGGTTACCTTGGGTCTGGAAAAAGACAATCAGGTGACTGATTTCCCACCAAGTCCACTTGTGAAATAAAGTCTTTACTCATGATCAACCTCTGTGACAGACTCAGTGCAAGACGTGGTTAATGGTCAGATAGTAATGATAGATAGTTCTCTACTGAGATGGGAGTGGGTTTGATGTTAATCCTGCTGTATTATAATCCCAGCATGTGAAACAGAGGGGGTTCATCAGTGACCTTCAGTCCTCTTACATCATTACATTTACATAGCTCCAAGTAGTGGGAATTGTTTTGCTTTCACCATTCTTCAGATAATATAAACTTGAGCATTGTAGTAGGTTAGGAAGTTGTAACTAGTTTTTCCATTATAACATTTCTTCACCACATCAAGGAATTATTCTTCCTTTAGGCCTATACTATATCATGTAGCTGCTATTGGTTGCCCTTGAAATAATATAGGCCTGCTGCTGGTATTTATTTATTTCTTACCTCTGTGATCACAGAATGTAATGTTTTGAATGACAATGGTAATAGCTCCAGTGTTTTTGTGATAGTGGACTAAGAAGAGAGAACGATAGTTGGTGAACACTGCCCCTCAGTGGACAGAGCTATCATAGTCTGGTTTGGACGAATATAGTAGGCCTTTTAAGTAGCAACACATTTAAATATTAATGAATAAAATAAGAAAAATTTTTGTTTTAGGTAACAATTACAATAGTTCGTGTTCCTGTGAAAAACATGCAGACTTTAAAAAACAAACAACATCATCCTCGACAATACCTGGCGGGCAACAACACGAGCACGTTGATGTTCAGTTATTTTCGCTTCGAGCAGTGGCTTCTAAACACGCCGCACCAGTTGTTCTGCACTTCACTACACACTTCACTACTTACTTGACTAGCAGGAAGTCGCACTGGTTTGCTGCTCCGCGTGACTTGTCACTTGTTGCAGATGTCAACCAGGCGTAGCGCGCCGAGTAGCCTAGTCCACAATCTCGCGGGGATACTTGTTTGAATAAAATGAGAAGTATTTTGGTATGCCAGAGTTCTAGTTTGATACGCCCTTTACGGAAATCCGTGACACGGGAAACAGCGGAATGGTCAGATCTCGACAGTTTACATTTCCGAAGGTAGGTTTCCAACACTTACAATCTGTACTATTCAAGTAGATCCGAGTGTATTCTGTTATATTATGTATTACACTGTTGCGTATATATATAACTAGGAATGAGGAACTAGGAATAAATAAAAGTACAATCTGGATTGTTCTCTCTTCCTCCTTTCTTTTCCAGCCTCAATAATAACCAAACCTGGCAGAAGGGATATTTTAGCTTGTTGACTAAGCTGTTGTAAATTGCAAGGTGAGCAAAAGTACGATGATAAATATGTCAACTTTGTTAAAGAACATTTAAACCCATAGGTAAAAGGGGGGGGGAGGGGGGAGGGGGGGTGTCTCTGCTCAGTTCGCCTGTAGCCACCCAGACAAGTCATTTGTAAAATCCCAGCGTTTTCTCCTGCTTGTCAACACGTACAGGTGCTGTCTTTGAGTTGAAGTTATGGCTTCCCTTGAGGAGCTGCCCCTGTTGCCGGTGTTTGACGGCGTGAAGCTAGCCGCCCTGGCCACCGTCCTCTATGTCATCGTACGCAGTCTTCACCTGAAGAGCTCCCCCGCTCCCCCCCAGGTCACCTATCAGGACACGCCTCTGAATAGATTCCTGTTCAAGTCCTGCCAAATACTGACCCAGGAGTGAGTCCATCATATGAGTTACATAGTGATGTTGCCATGAGGGGAATGGCTCATCATCCGTCATGTGAAAAAGTGTGATGGCTTCATTTGAACGTTTATTTTAAGAAAAGTAGGCCTAGTTTGCTTGTTTTCACTATAGATGGATGCAAGCCACTGGTTTTAGAAACACAAATAACACTTGCGCATATATGCATGTGTGGTGCAACCTCATCCTGTCATTCTCAAGTATAAGATTGCTCCATCAGTGTTTTAAAGAGACCAGTAAACATATAGAGAAGAACCCTGGGCCATTTCAGTGGATTGAATAGGCCTTTGGTGTACTGGTATGTCCTGCCTGTCCATCTGTCTATCTGAGCGGTTCTTCTAACATAGGAGTACTGCTGATGCTAGTGTTTGGATGTATTTTGTCCAGATACATCCCTCCATTGCTTTGGGGTAAAAGCGGCCACATCCAGACAGTCCTGTATGGTAAGATGGGCCGCGTCGCCACCCCCAAGCCGTGCGGGGTCCGCAACTTCCTGCCTATGGAGGATGGGGCCACGATGACCTTTGACATTTTTGAAGCGCTAGGAGACCACAGTACGCAAGGTAAGGCAAGGTACTTGAAACAAGCTGTGTGAGGACGTTTTGTGTACAACAGTCTTTTGTCTGTTTCTCTATTTGCTTTGCAAATAGATGGAAAACCACACTGGAGCAAGCGCTGTTCAATTAATACAAATAAACGTAACCATTTATTTGGATAGTGGTCTTTAGATCTGATCATCTTGGCTTTTACAGTGTGTGAAGCCAGCCTAAGCATAATTCCATAGTGTTTATGGAAAAATGCTATTTACTACTAAATGGGTAAATAACATGCAACAATGGTCTTGTTGCATATGACAGGAAAACCATTAACGAGCAACTTGGAAGGTGTGTGTGTGTGTGTTAATTTGAAGTCGTGTGTTTTTGTGTCTTGGAAGGTGCGAGTGTGTGTGTGTGTGTGTGTGGTTGTCTGTCTGTCTTGGAGGGTATGTTTGTGTCTTGGAAGGTGTGTGTGTGTGTGTGTGTGTGTGTGTGTGCAAAAGTGTGTGTTGGAAGGCGTGTGTGTGTGTGCGCACGTGCGTGTGTGTGCGCACGTGTCTTTGTCTTGTAAGGTGTGTGTGTGTGTGTGCGTGTGTGTTAGTGTGTGTTGGAAGGCATGTATGAGCTTGTCTGGGAAGGCATGCGCAGCGCATCATAGAAGCTAATTAACTGAGAGATATCCAGAAGCCTGCACTGATATACAATGGCCCCCTGAAGCCATGCACATGCTGGCATGCATCCATGTGTCTCGGTGTGTGTATGTGTGTGTGAAATATACCGTGTTGCATGTGCTACCCATACAGATGACATCACCATGGTTATCTGCCCTGGGATCGGTAACCATAGTGAGAAGCAATACATTCGAACCTTTGTGGACCACTCCCAGAGGAAAGGCTACAGGTGTGCTGTCCTCAACCATCTGGGAGCCCTGCCCGACATAGAGCTCACCTCCCCGCGCATGTTCACCTACGGTAAAACACTCCACCGGGGGTTCACATACACCTCCCCCGCGCATGTTCACCCAGGGTAAAACACTCCACCGGGGGTTCACATACACCTCCCCCGCGCATGTTCACCCAGGGTAAAACACTCCACCGGGGGTTCACATACACCTCCCCGCGCATGTTCACCCAGGGTAAAACACTCCACCGGGGTTCACTTCTACTTGTCATGTAGAGATGTGAAATGCAATGGTTTGTCTTTTTGTGTGAAAAAATTACATTCTGGAGAACAATTGTGGGGCATAATCATCATTATTATTAAATAAGCAAGTTTGATAACAATTATTTGCCAAGATCTGGGGACATATTCGATTTTCACGCCTACTGAGGATTGAGTTATCAATTTCCATGTAATTTTGGAAAAATGATCAACAGATACACATGTAATCCTCTTATCTCACTCACAACTCGCATATTCTCATGTCCACTAAACTCTTTTCAACGTTCTGCAACATGCTGTTCATGTGGAATGCAGACACACACACACTCACACCTACACATACACTTACCCATATACATACATACAAACACACACAAACACACTCACACACACAGGGCCCTATTTCAAGAAGCTGAATTTCCAGGTTAACCTGATATGTTCAGTCAGAATTCAGGGCAATCCAGACATTTCATTTTCAGAAACCAAGATTAGACTACTCTACATTCAGTTACCATGGTAACTTATACTGTGAGCATAACCTTTAGTAAACCTGGTACATAGCAGGTTAGCGCCGTGTTAACTCCGCCCATGGCTGCAGTGCCTTCTTTCTATCATCTCATTGGTTTAGATAAGGGCAACAAACAACTTGATACGGTCATATCCAAAACTATTGTGCTCCAAGGCGTATCGTTTTTCGTCCTTGTTAGTATTTTATCTTAAAGGTGCAGTGTGAATAATTGAGTGGCATCTAGCAGAATGGACTGGTCAGAAATATTCATAAGTATGTTTTAATCAGTGTATAATCCCATGAAAATGAGAATAGTTGTTATTTAGAATGAGCCATATATATCTAAATAGGGAGCGGGCCCTCTTCCACGGATCCCACCATGTTGTACCACCAGAACGGACCAACGCCTCTAGAGAGGACATAATCATAATTGCTATCTTACTTGTAAGCTATGACCTATAGTTTTACAGACTAAGTAACTAAATACAATTGATAAATCTACCAAGGAACCTCATCACTTGAAACTGGCTACTTGATGCAGTCAATGACATCTAACAGGCTGAGACTAAGCTTCAACCCAATAACAGCACTGAAATAGCAATGCTGGCTTGAGAATTCCCTGATCGACCACATTTCCAGGGTGCGATAGCTGATGGCCTTTGAGGCCTGTCATGAACGCTCATTCTTCAGATTCAACCTATCGGAGATCAAGTGAACTCTTTGCTTGGCATTGATATCAGCTGTTTTGAAACTGGTTTTAGGTTAAAGATTTCCTAACCGGCTACTTGAAATGGCCCCCAGTAATAGAGAGGTTCAAATAAGCTCCGCTTTTGATATCCTCCACATGTCAGCATGCACGTGTACATAAATACAAGTTAATTGGTGTTGTAAGTGCAGTGTGTTACAATTTCCCTACAGGTTGTACCTGGGAGTTTGCAGCCATGGTGAGCTACATCAAGCGGGAGTTCCCCCAGACACTCATGGCGGTGGTAGGCTTCAGCCTTGGGGGGAACATTGTGTGCAAGTTCCTGGGGGAGAGGCACTCCAACCAGGAAAGAGTGCTCTGCTGTGTCAGTGTGTGCCAGGGATACAGCGTTCTAAGGTCAGTTTACAGAGAATATTACTAACTACATGAAGTAAACAACCCAAGTCTTAGAAGGCTATAATGACGCTTTAGTTATACACTTACTAGAGACTAGACTTTGATTTCAATTTTGGAGTGTGTGGCATGTGTGTTTGTTTGTGTGTGTGTTAGGGCCCAGGAGACCTTCCTCCATTGGGACCAGTGCAGGAGGCTCTATAACTTCCTGCTAGCGAGCAAGATGAAGAAGATCATCCTAACTCACAGGTGGCACTAGTCCATTCAGTGACAATCAGTTGAATTTCAATCACGAGATCTTGAATTTTTTTTATATATAAATAAGACACATTAATATTGTTAACTAATATAAATCATAGATTCAGATGAATTCATCATCATTTAAAAAAAATCTGAAGTAATTGAATGACAAACAGCGCCATATTAAACAATTACAACATATATTATAATACATACTATGTTGTGTCACAGGGCTAGTTTGTTTTGCACCAAGTCCAGCAGACTGGATGATGCAGATCTGAACAGACTGCGTGCAGCCACCTCATTAATGCAAATTGATGACACCATTATGAGGTCAACATTCATGAATGGGCCATTCATAATAATCTTCTACGTTTTAGCCGCAATATCCAATTTGAATGAACTTGAAATTGTGCATAAATTCTTTTTTCCTTCAGGAAATTCCACGATTACCACTCGTTGAAAGAGTACTATGAGACCGAAAGCTGTGTTCAGTACATGCACAATGTAAGTCAGGTGTAAACGTAACGGTAATCATAACCATCACATAACAAAATCGAATTCAATTGAAGTGGTATGGCTTTAACCTTTCATTAGGAAATGTGATTGTATTTAAAGCTGCAATCTGCGATTTTCTGCTCGCCCCGCTATGTTTTGATTAAATTGTGCTTTAATTGAGTCATGTTTCTCAACTATTTGTCTGAATCAAAACACAAAAAGTTAATGTTAATGACTCATATTACACTGCAGCCTTTGCTTCCACTACCGCCGCCGCTACTATTAATGATCTTATTCAAAAACATGGCTACAATTCCAGCATTCCGCCTGCTACCTATCTAACCAACATGTGTCATCTCTTTGTTACCCCAGATCTCAGTCCCTCTCCTCCTGGTCAACGCCTCAGATGACCCCTTAGTTCACCCGTCACTGCTGGCCATCCCACGCACACTTGCAGGTCCATCACACTCATCCACCCTGCCTTATTAAACCCAAAGCCTACGGACTGGGAATTGCGCCTCATATTTGTAGCACGACACAAACAAGAGCTCAAATCATATTGTTTTAACAGACATGACTGCAGCGTGGCTGTATTTTCACACTTGCGTCAAATAGGAAGCGTCTATTTTGGACATGAAATTGGGAATATTGGCAACCAAAAACATGTAAACAGTCTATAGTACAGTGTATAGTAGTGCACCTAGCGAATAAGGTAACCTCCCGGTTCCATGCCATAAACAGCACCATGGAACACTGTCCTACATTCTGTCTGGGGTTCTCCAACAAGTGCATCCGTAAGGGTAATCTCACTCAGTGGGTTTGCAGGTACCTTGTTGACCCCAGCAGTGTAAGTGCAAACGGAACCTGTTTGTTAGTGATCCAGGTACAAGGAGAGGAAGTGTTTACCACAAATGAATGAAGTTACCAGGCCGTCGCTTCAATACAAGCTTATAGAGTACAGTCTTCTCTGAGCTCTCTTCAAGTGTGCCTCTCCCTAGACCTGTTTAATTTTTCATTGTCATATGAGCCCTCTGTGCTGTGACATTATTTATAAGTGCAGTGTGTGGGGAGTGTAGTTTAACAGCGCTGACCCCCTGTGAGTAAATCAGTGAGCTCTAAACGGACGATTTCAGGGCGATTTGGATTCATGATGGAAAGGGGCTTTAAAAATGTTTCATCACAACCATATGTGGAGAACAATACTGGCGTGAGATTTAAATGCTACACATGAAGTGATTTCACTTTCCACTGACCTACTTTACACATGCTGACCCCAGCTAGCTGACTGCAGTGGAACAATGTGGTGAAAATTAAGATGTGGTTTTGATTTCCTACTTATAACATTTTGTTGTAATTCACTTCAGCGTTCACTTTAATGAAGGGCTGAGCAAGGATTTGCATCATATTGATACATTTTATATTATGCTGATATATTATTTTCATGCAATATCACAATATCACTCTCACCGCCACTACTGTGATTTTGCCTTTTCAACATTGTATGAATGCAGTTACTTTCTAAGTAACCTGTCTTTTTGCGTCCATGTGTGTCAAATGAATGATGAAGCTCAAGCTATGTGACTACAAATATGTGACACGTAGGTGAGAAGTACAACATGAAGCCAATTTTTCTTCCCCCAACTTTGTTCTTGCCTTCAGACAAAAAAGCCAACGTGTTGTTTGTGCTGACTCAGCACAGAGGTCACCTGGGCTTCTTCGAGGGGGCGGTGCTGTTTCCCCAGCCTCTCACCTGGATAGACAAGCTGATCGTCAGCTACACCGACACCCTGTGCCAGTGGGGACGGCAGAAACACCAAACACCCCACGATGGACACAAGCTCCGGAGCGCACAGTAACACCGGCACGGCGCCCAGACACGTCTTCACCCGGTGATGTGGTAAGGCGTGTAGAATAACTAAATACACGCCTTCCATTGTATACGTACTGCCACCGGTATATACATGCACACAGACACACACTTGCCCTGTCCAATGCATTCTTACATGACAAACAGCCTCTATTGCATTTATTTCGATCTACCTCCTTCACTCTAGTCTGCTTGCAAAATGCTAAAAGTATCGTTTTCATGAGCTAACAACAAACTCATGTGGAGCTATTGTAGAACGTGAGGTGGGCAGCCTATAGTTTCAAAATGTAGGCTTTTGATAAAAAGCCTGTATCTGCACTGTACTACCTCCCCATGGCTTAACTGCTACGTTATTGAGATGAGTTATTACATGCCAGTATATTTGTGACTTGTGCTTCAGACATATGTGTCACACATATATAGCTGTGGGTAATCTGTTCTGTTTGAAGGACCTTTTTCTTTTTCTTTAATAAAATACATTTCTTTTGAAAAAAAATTAAATCTGTTGATTTCTTTGAATTCATGGTAATTTTACCTATACGTGCATACCAAACACCTCATCTTTCACATTTACTAGTATATAAACAAACACAAGGACATTTCTATACAGTTTATTTGTACACATCGTTTTTCACATAATGGAGCAAATCTGTGCACCGGGTTCACAGGTGCATCCAGTAAACCTTTTTATATTAATTATTTTAATATTCTCTTGGAAGCTTGGGCCAGCCAGTGTACTGAACAAGCTGTGCGGGTGAATTGTATCAGATGGGCAAGGCTAGACTATATTAGACCCATTTCATTTATATATGTTACTAATTGTCAGAAGACCTGCATATAGCAAACAAGCTAAGTAAATGAGTATCTGCATTTTTTGTCAATGCATCATATTTTCAACATAACCCATTGGTAATAATACGTTGGATACAAACTTGCCCATCTTTTTATACAACCACACAGCTAGATATGATGTGGAGTTAGAGTTTGAGCCTAGAATAGCTCCCAGATTTCCAGGATTCCTAGTCAAACAGTTTGGCAGCTGTGGCTTTTCCGTTGTATTTGGAACCTTTCCCGTCAAAATCGGAGGGAAGGATGTCCGCGTCAAACTCCTTGTAGTAGTTGTCCAGCTCATCTCCGTGGACAAAGACCTGGGTGGGAGGGACTGCTTGTTTCAGGGCTTTTATTTATCAACTGTTCAGTGGTGAGGCTTCATTTGATAAACATAAAAACATTGTGCTGTAGTCTGGCCTGGCTTCTTACTAATAGTACAATTTGTGTGTGTCAGTAAATTAAATGCTTACCACTTACCAGGGGTGTGATCAGTCAATCAAAAGTAACTTATTTAGAAAGACAGTGTGCTTTCTGTCTATAACGGTTTTGTTAGAAGCTAGTTTGCATATTGCACACTTTTGGATAACGTCAAATATAAATGCTACCATTCATTAAAATGACTAAACTCTATCATTAACTCTACAGTGTACTATTAAACAATAACTTTTTTGGTTGGATTGAACCTGACTTAACTGTAGTACACTATGCAATGTTTTGTAATTGATTGGCCTGAACCTGACTGAACCCTACAATATGTGGGAAGAGTAGTATTATCAGTATACTCTGCAGTCACTACAGGGACTGCAGAAAGACTACAGATACTTACTCTTTCCAGCAGCTTGCCCTTCATGAGGGGCTTGACCACGTTGTAGGTGGTGGTGAAGTACCAGGGCTGGTGGATGAAGTGGACCGCTTTGAAACGGGCCGGGAAAGAGTCCTGGTGGGGACCAAACAGGTTTTGGTAGAGACAGACGGCAGCAGATGGAGATAATGATTCATTTAACGGAATGCAGGGATGATTTCTGGGTTATTGGCAGGATCGTTTTCCTGGGGAGACTTTGAGGAAGAGCCTCCATACCAGCCTGCATTCCCAGATATTGATAAGCCTGGTCTATTGTATTTAGTGTCTTATTGTGTGTGGTTTCGTCTTGTGTACTTTGTCTATGTTCTGTGTTTAAATATGCCATTGTCCTCTGAGGATAATTGATATCTACAGTTTTTGTATACAGTTAAAACTATATATCGTTTTTAGACAAGAAGCAAATTATAAGCAAACTTTAAAAAAGCTTGAATTATCACTTTGTTACGTCAATGAGTTTTCTTCCATAGTTAAATCTGGTTTAAGATAGAGCGTTGTATACAGTGAGTCCCACAGTGGGAAGCTCCTCACCTGCAACATGTCCACCATCTTCTTCAGCTCTGTGGGCTTGATCCCCGAGGCCTGCTGCATGGTGAAGCCCTTAAAGTTCTCAATGATACAGAGGCCGTTGATCTGCGTCTCCTCGTTCTCCAACAGCTTCTCCAGGATCACGCAGTAGGCACGAAGGATCTGCATGCACGTACACACAGAAAATATGTTGTACAGAACGCTACAGGAGGGTTTCACGCATATTCCAAGCCGCCATCTTGGTGCTTTTTCACCATTATCCCAATAAGAACAACTTGTAGCTTGTTATTCTAGAACATTTGGTCAAGAAGTACCAAGATGGCAGGTTTGAACTTATTTTATGGAACTTCAGAATCACATGATGGAAACCCTCCTATTCTGTCTGGAAAAGGGCAGGGGTCTGGTTTGGCATTGGAGGTTAAGGACAAGTTAGAGGATAGAATGGGAACCATTGGAGATGTTTGTGGTCCACCGATGGATCCTTTCACACATTACCTCATCAAAAGTGATCTCCTCATAGTCCCAGTTCTCGATGTTGAACAGCAGCACCACGCGGCCATACTTGTCTCTGCTGGGCAGGACGCCTGGATATCCAGCTTCTATGGTGCTGCGGACAGCTTCTGGAGTCAGGTTCTCAAACAGCTCCGGGTAATCCTTCCTAAAACGCACGTACCCTGGAGCAAGACACACAGAAACACACTAAATACAGCTGGAGACCAAACATGACAAATAAAAAACACTAAACAAACATAATTTGTCATTTGTAGCCATTACTGGAGTGTTTCCCTGGTATTTGTCAAGTTTAAACTAGATACTTTCAAGGAAATACATAAACTATAAGGAGATACTTTAGTAGCTGTAAGTGAACCTGACATAGAACAAGTCAACGGCATCCATGTTAGAAATCTGATAATAATGCAAAATCATGCTAACATTTACTTCAAAAAGTATGAGGAATGCTACAAGATCTGAGCTCTGACAGTCAAAATGGTCCAAAAGAAAGTAATTATGGATTATTCTCGTTTAGAAACGCACCTTTCATGAGCTCAAAGGCCCGGTTGATGTCGTACTTCCTGGCGCGGATGAAGCGCACCAGCAGTCCATCGGGCTTCTCCCCGAACGTGTCCTGCACAGCCTTGACCAGGTCATCCCCCCCCTCCGCCTTGTCCTTCATGATCCCCCGCAACTCCTTCACCGCAGACACCCGCTTCTCCTCCGTCTCATTCAGCTCATCCTTGGCCTTGAGGGGGGTGGGTTGGACCATAACGAAGAAGACTTCAACATCATTATGGGTGCTGACATTGTATTGACAATTAGCAACACATTGTTGTAACTGTACAGATAGCTGTACATATAGCTGGTGGAATTAGAGGGGTCAGCTCAAGAATGTGTTGACTTTTGTCTCTTCTGTTGTCACATATAGTAAGTAGAATAATTCTGTACTTGCACTTTGGTTTAAAACTATTATTGACACCATAACGTCAGTCTAGCCGGGTCCGATTTTCTAACCTGATGTTTCTGTGTTGTGTATGATTGATAATGTATACAGTATCTCACAAAAGTGAGTACACCCCTCACATTTTTGTAAATATTTGAGTATATCTTTATGTGACAACACTGAAGAAATGACACTTTGCTACAATGTAAAGTAGTGAGTGTACAGCTTGTATAACAGTGTAAATTTGCTGTCCCCTCAAAATAACTCAACACAGTCATTAATGTCTAAACCGCTGGCAACAAAAGTGAGTACACCCCTAAGTGACAATGTCCAAATTGGGCCCAAAGTGTCAATATTTTGTGTGGCCACCATCGTTTTCCAGCACTGCCTTAACCCTCTTGGGCATGGAGTTCACCAGAGCTTCACAGGTTGCCACTGGAGTCCTCTTCCACTCCTCCATGACGACATCACGGAGCTGGTGGATGTTAGAGACCTTGCACTTCTCCACCTTCCGTTTGAGGATGCCCCACAGATGCTCAATATGGTTTAGGTCTGGAGACATGCTTGGCCAGTCCATCACCTTTACCCTCAGCTTCTTCAGCAAGGCAGTGGTCGTCTTGGAGGTGTGTTTGGGATCGTTATCATGTTGGAATACTGCCCTGCGGCCCAGTCTCCGAAGGGAGGGGATCATGCTCTGCTTCAGTATGTCACAGTACATGTTGGCATTCATGGTTCCCTCAATGAACTGTAGCTCCCCAGTGCCGGCAGCACTCATGCAGCCCCAGACCATGACACTCCCACCACCATGCTTGACTGTAGGCAAGACACACTTGTCTTTGTACTCCTCACCTGGTTGCCGCCACACACGCTTGACACCATCTGAACCAAATAAGTTTATCTTGGTCTCATCAAACTACAGGACATGGTTCCAGTAATCCATGTGCTTAGTCCGCTTGTCTTCAGCAAACAGTTTGCGGGCTTGCTTGTGCATCATCTTTAGAAGAGGCTTCTTTCTGGGACGACAGCCATGCAGACCAATTTGATGCAGTGTGCGGCGTATGGTCTGAGCACTGACAGGCTGACCCCCCACCCCTTCAACCTCTGCAGCAATGCTGGCAGCACTCACACGTCTATTTCCCAAAGACAACCTCTGGATATGACGCTGAGCACGTGCACTCAACTTCTTTGGTCGACCATGGCGAGGCCTGTTCTGAGTGGAACCTGTCCTGTTAAACCGCTGTATGGTCTTGGCCACCATGCTGCAGCTCAGTTTCAGGGTCTTGGCAATCTTCTTATAGCCCAGGCAACAATTCTTTTATTCAGATCCTCAGAGACTTCTTTGCCATGAGGTGCCAACTTCCAGTGACCAGTATGGGGCAGTGTGAGAGCGATGACACCAAATTTAACACACCTGCTCCCCATTCACACCTGAGACCTTGTAACACTAACGAGTCACATGACAAAAAAATGGCTAATTGGGCCCAATTTGGACATTTTCACTTAGGGGTGTACTCACTTTTGTTGCCAGCGGTTTAGACATTAATGGCTGTGTGTTGAGTTATTTTGATGGGACAGCAATTTTACACTGTTATACAAGTTGTACACTCAATACTTTACATTGTAGCAAAGTGTCATTTCTTCAGTGTTGTCACATGAAAAGATATACTCAAATATTTACAAAAATGTGAGGGGTGTACTCACTTTTGTGAGATACTGTATCTTCTCCTGTTATTATTGTTTGGAATCCGCCTGACTTTAATTGCCCCTTGAGCATTACTAAAGTATTTTAATTGATTGATGGATGTGTGTTGGGCCACCTCACCTTCTGAACAGTGTGATCGGGTAGCTTAGCACAGGTGCCGAACACTGGCCCATGGTCCTTCACAGTGAGGTGCTCCAGTTTGGCCCTGAGAGCCTGCTCTTCCTCCGACACCATGCGGAAGCTTCCACTCTGGAACACCAACATGATCCGTCTTAACCAAATAGCATCGGTTCTAGAGCACCGTTTTAGAGCATAATTTTTTTTGCTACAAAGAACATAATTGCATGCATAGGAAAACAAATTGGCATAGACTTCATTTTACAAACATTAGACAAAGTCAAATAAATAGTGGGCTCTGAGGTGATAAATGGCTATAATAATTATACTAAGCTTAAGATTTAGATGTCAGTTCAACTCAGAGTTCTCCTCTTAAATCTTGGAGCACAGTAAATAAAAACTAGATTCTGACATTCCAAAATAAATCCATGTGAAGCAAAATGCCGTACACAGCCTTATAATCAATAGGCCTCTGTTTCACCATCATAATCTCTCTCACATGATGGAGTAAAGCCTGTAAAGACCACAACTAAACCTGCTGAGGGCAAGATTAGCATTGAAAGCTAGCACTTACCATCTCAGTGCTAACACTAATGGCATTTGGTCTTAACCAATAATTTAACCATCAACCCTACTTTCTCTTTCATACCACTTCTACCCAAATGTGTCCAGCCTAGTTTGATTGTGTAATGTGTTTACATTATAGACTTGTGTGTACATGGTACGAAAAGCATATGGAAAATGTTAACCTTAATGGGTATATTATTGGATTGATCTAACGTTCCAAAACAACTTGTGATAGAATCACAGTGAGTAGTTTAGGTATGAAGGAATGTACTTACCACAACAGCCATGTCTTCTGGAACTAGAAATCAGCTTTTCTACACTCTGGAGCAAAGAGGGATTTGGTGATACACATTAAATCAGGCTTGCATGGAGAGAAACACCACCTATTGTACGAAAATAATCTCTTTTCATCCGGCCCTCTGCCATACTTCTGATCCCTGCACTATATTTAGTAATTTCTCATTCACCAGATGATTTGTTGAGTCATTTTAAAGTGTGAATTTCATAATCAACATTTGCCCATTTATCGTCTAAAGAGTTTTACATTCTAAAGACTAAGCATTATTGTTGTTTCATCCTTTTTAATAACACAGAACAAGTAGATGCTTCTTTAATTTATATTGGATTGCAGGTGTAGGTCAGGAGAGGTTAAATTAAAATACAGTATCATAGTACAGTAGCATAGAGTGGAGACTAAATCATTGAAATTACCCATTGGTTACGTGACACAACTTTCACGATTGTGTGCTATATCCCCAGTGGGAATAAATGGCAATCAGTGGTTACTAAACTTTACTATTCTACACTAAACTGAAATATTCTACTATACTAGAGTGTGTTTTGAACCGCCAAATTATGCAAACGTATCACACTCGCATTCAGGTGCACACCTAAGTCATAGATGGACCTAGTAGTAAATGTTTTCCAAAAACACATACTTAGTAATGAGTGCATACTAAAAGTAACACTAATTCACTAATTAACTACACCGGGTTATCCCTTATCTAATAAGAGTAATAATACATTGTATTTATATAGCACTTTACTAGACATTCAAAGACTATTTACAAGGCCAATCAATTAAATAATAACACTTTTTTTATGTTGCGCTTTTCTATATATTCAAAGACAGGGTTAGGGTTAGGGTTAGGCAATAAATAAAAAGTTAAAGACAGGGGTTGCAGGTAGCAAGGTTCAGATGGGTGGAGTGATCCTTACCTGTGGGTGGAGGTGCTGCTGGGGAGTCACAGGGCTCAGTGTGGAGCGATGGAGTGACCTCAGACCATTTGTACCGTTGGGATTAGTGGCGTCACACCAGATTACAAACAACTATTTGGTTTTCAGTTAATCATCATAAAGCAACGCAGGGGGCGGGAAAATGAGCGAGCTCGGCAAATAGTAAGGCTGTTGTGGCGTAATAAAGGACACAGATTGAGTGATGTAATGTCAAACTGACACTTGTAGGTAAGGGGGCGGTTCTAACATTAAGTAACAGAGTGCATCACAGGGGATGGGGGAAGTAATAGAGACACGGTCAAATGAGCCATTGTGAGGCACTGTTCACTCCCTCTTACGGCAGCATTGTTAACGGGATTGAGACTAAGTCCAGGCAGAGCATGTGTTTTAATTCACAAGCTCACATTTTAGGAGGCCTTATGGAGAAACAGCTGATCCATCTGGTCCCACACTTACGCTCTCACATTCTGCAATGTATTATCATTGTTAAACATGTATAATTTACATTAGTAATGATAATCATAAAGAGCAAAACATGTTCAAAGAAAAATCAAATGATATATGAGAACTGTCATCCTACAAAGTAGACCTAATTGAGAAACCAGATCTATCCGTCCAGCCATATACAAATATATCCACACAACTTGTGGTCATCAGAAAACATTCAATTGGTTCATCGGTTAAAGATAGAATTGTCCTGATCACATAATTAATGTTGACGTGTGCTCAATCTGTTCTCAAGACCAAGAGAAATGTAAAGATTAGGAAGATGGAGTCATTTTACGTAATGAGATTAGTAGTTTAACACTTTCTTTCTGTATCACAAACATTTTTGTTCTGTACAATATGAGTGAATTCAAATTCTCTACCCACTCTACTTCACCTTTATGCAACAACTACATTGACTTGTTGCTGAAAACTTTATTTGGTGTTGCATATTATTTAAATATATTTATATTCATGTGGTGAACTCATTGCAACCTATCAACACATACCTCTTAACAGGAGGCAGGACTGAATTAAAACATGTGTTGCGATTTCCTTTCCCTCCATGGTCCCCCCGAGACTCCATCGCCAATGGGGTTTTACCTCCTGATGCAATGCAAAAGAGAACTAGGGAAAAAGCACACTCCCAATCTTATAAACCCATCTAGAGCTGCTAAGCAGGAAGGTCCAGAGAGCTAAATTAGCTGGATTGGATGGACAATACCAGGCACTGTGCTCACCATGGCCTGAGCCATTGGTTATTACATGAGTGGCTGTGTGTTTATGGTATAGAAGCTAAGCCAACCTATTTAATGATCAACACTGAGGGCCAGGAACGAATAACCAAATACTAAAATGCAACTAGAATCTATGATATGCCCTTTATCGATACGAGTTGTCCCTGTAGCGTTTACTCAGAGGGGTTCTCTAGGTATACGGACCGCTGATGGAATAGTTGGGTGCAATTTAAAAGGTGCAAGCAGGTCATTTTCAATGTCTGATGCCCCCCCCCCCCGCCCCCCCATATTCAGGACATTGATGCCAAAATCTTGACACTACTAGCATAGGGACTGAAATATAGTCAACATGATTACATTCCAATGAACACTTACTTTAAACATATCAGCTGCCTTCAGGTGATTTCACATATCAGGGAATGAACCGTAAACTACTTACTGGATGATCTGCTGGATCTTTCCCTGATTCTGACACTATTCATGAAAATATTGCAGACCCAAGAATAATGAAGGATTTTATATTTTCAGTGATGTCACGCTGGTTTCAAGCTTCTTTAGACCTATCAAATCAACGAAATTGATGGTTTTCAGGCCACAAAGTGCACAGTGAAGCCAAAGATTGACTGGAGAATATCATACAATTTTATGAGCTGCTTTACAGCTAACCTCTTTTGATGGACTGGGCTGCAGTATAATGTTGTGGCCTTATTCAAGAAATGTTAACTTGGTTTCATTGAATTTTGTACATTTGAAATTGTGCTGTTAAATGCTTGAACCCGAAAAAAAGGGTTTGTTTCTGTATGAATATATAAATGAAACAATGTACTGAGGTGCTTTACGACTTTAGTTTATTGTGTTCATGTTGGATGGGTGCATAATAAAACATCATGCGCCATGTGTTGAACACAACAGAATACTGTCTCCAACAAAGTTAAAAGCACCTGAAAACCATGTTTCGAGCTCCAAGCAGACTATACAAGTTATATAAATTAACCTTTCGATCTGTACAAGTGGTGGAGCAAGAGGAGGTATTTGGAGGTTTTGCATTTAGTTTGCACAAATCCAACTTTAAGAGTAAACTTTAAGAACATTTCTCACACAAAAACATTTTGAGTTAATAATTTGAAAATATTCACCAGAAAACTGCAAAAAAATTGTTGTTATTGAACACATGTCAACCATCTTACAACCAACTTAAAAACTACACATTGTATTAAGATTATATTTTCATAACATTTCTCCTTTCATGTCTTATGACAAGAGAAAGAACATTTTGTTTCACAGACCAGTAATTGTATTTGTAATACACATACCCTTTTAGTATTTGCATGTTGCTAACCCACAGCTATACTTAAAATACTTGTTGGAATATGTGAGTTGTATCTGCTCTTAGATACTGCACTTAGATTAAACATGATATCGGGGAAATGCTGTAGTTTCCAAATGTATCTTTCTCTACTCCTCAGCTAGATTAAAACTTGTCAAATCCATAACTTACAGCACGATACCAAGAAACCTTAGTCACTAGCTCATTCCTCATTGGCTGTCGTCCGTCAGGTGGTCTGGCCAGTACTGGTCTTGCATGTAGTGGTCAATGGAGACTGGTCCTGGCTGTGGCAACTCATCTCTCTTACTCGTTTTGCTCCACAGCTCGCTCTCCATCTCATTCTCCACCAGCTTGTAGATGTCCAGAGCTGCCAGGGCATCTTCTACTGAGCAGTGGCCTTTCCTCCCACTCTGGTGAAGGACAGACACACCATAGCCATTTAAAAAGTAATTTGCCAGCTGGGAAGTTGTTCTGAGTGAACACAACCTTCCAATAAACAGTGGCATGGATAAACTGTGGGTCATAGCAGAAGGCGGCTCTTTCCAGCATGTCAACAACAAGGAAACTCGCTTATTCTTTGGGCTGTCTCATAGGGGTATAACGGTTCCAGCCAAAAAACATGACATGCACGCACACAAACGGTTCGGGGTGGAAGGGAATGAGGTACGGCAGAGAAGAAAAAGTGTCCCTTATGGGGCAGTTTTGAGTCATCACAGCCATACTTTTTCTAAACTGGGAAACTCATTAAATACACAGCATACAGCGAGTAACAATGACGACTATCAATGGCGAATAGAGAGGCCGTGTTTGTCCTCGTTTCCCCCACAGGCTTCACTAACCTTGTGCTTGTGCGTTAGAGTTGGATGATGTCGCCGTAAACAGCTCAACATGTTTGACCAGTTCGACTAGCATAAGAAATGCACCCCCAGCAACACTGTAAACAGTCGCTGAATCACATTTTTCCAACGCAGAATCTGTAAAGTTCCCGGGGGATCTTCTCTGCCATACACGTTGTTTTGAAGTTGGGAAGTTAGTTTTATATTACTTTGGTTTCTTTCTTGTAATTTTTATTTTTGCTTCAAAAAAAGGGGCAGCTTTACTTCTGTTGGTTTTCTTGTACTGCACTTTGATTATCTTTTCTTTTTTTTTTCATTCACCGGTTTGTCGTTTTGGCAGGTTAAATTGTATTTTATGCCTAGTGAGACTACCCTGGGTTAATAAAAGGTCAATTTAAAAATATACACTCAACCAAACCATGACATATCTGACACACCTAGTATCCCACCAAAGTAAGGGCAAAATCCCATTAGCACATGATTTGTTTTGGTCTGCGTTAGCCAACTGACCTGGATGCTCCGGTCCAGAAGCTTGCTGGAAAGGATCTTCAGTGAGAGGCAGCGGTTGTGGGGGAAGCCTGCCAGCTTCCTGACGTGACGACTGCTGCCCACATCACGGACCATGTGACACGGATGGAACATGTCCAAGGCCTTGAAGTCGTTGTAGATGGAGTGTCCCACGATCACCTTGCCCTCCAGCATGCAGAGAATCTAGAGAAAAGAGGCAAACACTAAATGTGTACTTTATACTTTTGTATATTCATGTCAGGTTAGCAAGTGGCATTAGAGGGAGTGGTAAAAGGAAAAATAACAAAAAACACCCAACATTACAATGTTTTGAGCGCATATCTAAAATGCCTGCAGAATACTGCAGTGAATGTGGCAGACATGGTGCTGACAGCCTCTCTTTCATGATGCCCAAAGTCAAGATGAAGACCTTTCTAGGATGTATTGGCCATAACTATTAGGCACATTTTCAAAATCAAAGAAAGCAACCAATGCATGATGACTTGGCTTGGAATAGGAACATCCTCATCACAGAGAGAGACAGAGACCCAGACATATGACCGCCCTCACCTCTTCCCGGGCCTCAGCAAAGGGTACGGCATTGTGGAGGTGGTGTCTCTGGATGCCGCTCCAGCGGGTCCGGTAGTCGGTGACGGGCTGACAGGGGCTGATGTATTTGTCGTAGAGCACGTTGCCGCTGTAGTCCAGAATACTGCAGCGGGCCAACTCACTGCACCTCCCTCTGGGCCCCGTGCCGACCATCTCACAGTCCAGGGACACCAGCAGCGCTGGGCACGGGCAGAGCGACGGGGAACTGCGTCCGCTGGCCGGGGGACTGGCCTCGGACGAGAAGCCGCTGTCCGACTCCCAGCGCTCGCCGAGAGCTGTGGCCGCCCCTGGGCGTTGGGCTACTTTGTGGTGAACGGATGACGTAGACGCCTGGGAACCACGAAACTCCTGCCCGCTTTCTGATGCATCAGACCTTGTAACGCCCAAGCTCAGGGTGCTCGGCAAACAGGCTGGGCTTTTTTTGACCATAGTGTTAATTTCGAGGCTTTCTGAGTGAAATTCTGTTCTCTTCCTCTTCAAGCTGGTGGATTTGCTTTTCCACTGGCGTTTGCGATTTGGTTTGGCGGTCTCGGCCACTCCAAGCATCATGGTTTTCCTGCATAAATCTCTATAGTTATTGGAAGAAGATGTGCAAAGGGATTCACTCCGATTTGACGCTGCTTCCATTGATCAGTCGGTGCAACTGGTAATGGAGTCATATCTGCAGATAATAACAAAAAAGGTTCAATGAAAAAAACTTTGCTTTAGTCACAATAACGGTGTTTTCTTGACTTTTATACTGGTACATAGGAGCTAAAAACTTAAACTGTCAAAGAGTTGCCAGGAAACAAGTTTATCTTGTACACTTAAGTGTACAATCCCTTTGTACAAACAGTTTGACTAGTCACTTCAAGCACATGGCCTTACTCACATGTCCGGGACATGTATGAGCTTTACCTACTCACAGTTGGAGAGCAGCTCTGGTATAGCTTCTGTATATGGTCTTGGGTGCATTGAATAAATGTACACTGCAAAGTCAAAACATTTCAAATAACCTACTTTTGAATGTATTACATGGACCTTACATGTATTATTGCATTGACTCAACCTCCGTGTGGTGTGCTATGGCTAAAATAGTATTGCTTAAGCTGGGTTGATTTATATATTATATTTAAATTATTGAAATTTCATTAAAAGAGATGCAGTGCAATATTCTGAGGTATGTGATATTGTCCGGTAACAAGCGTTATCTCGATCTGAATGAGCATAGAACTGATAGTATTGGAGATTTAACATACAAACTCCTAGTGTGAGTTCTGTAGCACAAGGACGCTGTTCTTGTGCATTACAGGAGCAAGAAGTTAAAATGAGCTACGGCGTGATGTTTAGTGTCGAGGCCAAAAATAGAGGTAACGCTGACTAAGAGAATGACTGTAACCATTCGTGGCAGCCGAGAGTGGATGACAGCGAGGTAGGGTCCGGACCAATGGAACCACCAAGCGGGGGGTTTGGGCTGCTCACGAGGCCTTTAGGAGCCACGAGCTAGGAGGAGGTAGCAACTCAAAACTTTACCCTCACTGCTGTTCAACCAGAAATGTGAAGACACTTTGCTACCACCGTTTAGACAATTAATGTAAGAAAAAGTAAGGTTTTAGTACTGTATCCGTGGCGATTGCTACATGGTATAAGCTAGCTATTGACACATCATACAAAAAAGATACGTATACAAAGATTGTGAAAACTATACAACAAGGATCATATAACATATCATATCATATCTACAATTACAAACGCAACGTCGACTACATGTTTACTACAAGGTGTAATTTAGAAGTAAAGAGTCATACCGTTCTCGGAACACGTGTAAACAGCGAATAGCAGGACCGTTCAGGTTCTTTGCTTCGCTTGCTTGAAGTGTAGCATGTGAAATATAGATTGATATTTCTGCCACCTTTCGTACCGGAGTAAAATTGCACACATTGTTTTTATTTATAAATAAATCATACTACTGAAGAAAAATTCAGCACATTTCTGAAACCAATAAAACAGCACTAGAGTACAGTTGCCGCCTTTAACTCGCCACTTTGGTCATGCATACCTGGAAAGATTTAGAGCAAAATGCCTTCTGAAGTTCTGAAAAAAGCCATTATGATTAAAGGCATATCAGGTCTTCAACCATCAATCATTTTGCTTAACTTAATGTTTGGGATTTTAGACCATTATAATCCCTGATACAAAAAAAATAGAATCAAGTAGATCCACCCATGCAGATATGAATACTATGTGAATGTATATGATATGAATGATAATCCGATTCGATACTTTGCCAAGTATGTAGATCCAGATAATCTGAATTTAGTCAAGAAATTTAATGGTACGCCATTTTTATAAACCCCAGTTTGCTCAAATTCAAATAAAAAGAGGATCTGGTAAAGTAACACTAGCTCTACAACAGACGTTAGCTAAACAATATCTTCTCGTCATGGTCTATGGCATAGAACATGGAAGGGAGAGCAGTAGTATGGAGAAGTGAACAGGTTGGAATGCAACATTGAAACATGATAGACTTCATTGAGGTATGGTGGAGCACACGGAGGCATTAAATGGTGCAGGGACGGTAAGGCTTCGAGGTTGGTTGGAAGGGAAATCTCTTTTGGTTTCTTAGCTGTACAAGATTATGGAGACTGTGACTAGCCATGCACTCCAGTACAGTAGGTGGTGCTGTATGCACATTTTCAGGTGATAGCAACTTTCCTTTCGAGGATTGAATTCCTCTGTATGCACTCTTAAGGTGTCCCTTCAAAATGCATACAGTAGACTATGTGTACTCTTTGCCTCTCCAACCAAACCAAGTACACATTTATTTCCAACTTACCCTTCAAGAAGGTGGTTTTATTTGTATTGTGCCATTGAATCATTATTCACATCTTAGTCGTACCATTAAGTTGATAGTATTTTTGCAATGTTCTTTAAGCTGCCAATTATATCAAAAGGTGCTATACAAATAAAGCCTGTTAAAAGTCAGATTGATTGAATAGTCTGGCTTATCATTTATTTTGCCACAATACCCAATATGAGAAACGGAAACTCATCTAAAAAAGGAGAGGATTTATAAACACCAAATTACTCCAATCAACCCAACATTGTTTTGAGTTTTGTGGGCCTTTTATTTCCATGATCCTTCCAATGTACAAAAACAAAGACCAAGTACAAAATAAACATCAAATCACCATAACCAATACCCATTGTCAAGAAGAAGACAAAAAAAAAGCTAAAAAGAGATAGATGAGTGGAATGGCGTTTAACCAAAGTGCAGCAGTCAGAGGTGTAGTAGACAGACCGGGGTGAAAAATCAAAACATAAATCTCCAATTTGTTGCCAACTGTCCCTGTTTAAAACTAATTTTGCTGTTTGACTTTGGAACAGGCAGGCCCTGGCCACACAGTCTTCTCAACCTACCACAGTATTTCCAAGAGCATCCCCCAAAAAAAGGGAAGTTTGGCGCGGCATTCTGACTTGGCTTTTAGAGCATTTTGTAGTTCACTACAAAACTGGAATATAATTAAGTTCTTTCTTTAAGGACTTCCTTGGCTCCTCACAACGGACCACAGGGTTCTGGGGAGGGGGGATGGGGGTTCCATTGTGAAGGGGGTTTATAGCTCAGTGCTCTTCTTCTTCTTGGGCTCCTCTGCTACCACTAGGGGGTTGGTCGCCTCTTTCTTCAGGTAGGCAAGGAAATCGCTTACTTCTCGACCTCCCTGGAGCCAGAGCAGATGGAAACCATCAGTACACACACACACACACACACACACACACACACACACACACACACACACACACACACACAATTGTTTACTTCAAAGTTGCACGCAAAAAACATTTACAAACCTCATATTTCCTTGGGTTCTGTTTCTCTCCGGCTGGCACAAAGAATAATGTGGGGAATCTGTCGACATGTAAAGGATATACAAATAATGAGTCCAAGAGGGAGGGATTAATTAATAACCATCAATGCATGAAATCCTGACTGAGGCTGGAGCCACACTCACCCTCTGACATCATACTGAGAGGGAACATCATTGGCTGTGGCATCCATCTTGGCGATGACCACATGGGGATCATTGGCCAGCTGTCATTGCGGAAGAGAGAAACCATTGGTCATTTTTACACACATTCTAATTTTATATTGCGATATCAGTATTGAGCCAATATATCGTGCAACACGCACGCAATCACGCCTCACCTTTTCTCCCAGCTCCTTGTACTTGGGCTCCAGGCTCTTGCAGTGGCCGCACCATGGAGCGTAGAACTCAATCAGAACATCCTTGCTCTCATCATTGACAATGGCGTCAAAGTTCTCGGCTACAAGAACCTAGAAGGAGTCAGGGATAAGGTGGTGGTCAATGGAGACGGATTAGAAAAAACTAGAGCTGTTAAAAGTAGTCAGAAGTTCTTCATATGGATTCTGAGAAAGTTGATGGGGAAAAGTTTCCAAAGAAAAAAAAAAAAGATTCCCTATTTGGTCATTTCCCTCACTAAATACAAGAACAGTTTGGAAACTGCACGTTGGGATGAAAAGCAAGAAAATTGCAGCTCTACAGAAAAAATATTTGTTCTTCATAATAGAAGATGCCAATTTGCTCACCTTCACTGGGCCATCATTGTTTTCTGGGATTGGCTCCGACTTGAGGTAGCGCTTCAGATTGCCATCAAAGTAGTCTTGCAGGAAGCGCTCCAGGGCCTTTCCATCACGGCTGAGAGAAAGCAAATGGCATCATTAAAATAGTCTGCTCTGGAAATCTGCTTCATGAAAAAAAAAAGAAACAAAGAACTTAAGTACAGGTTGTGTCAAAGTCAGATCAAAAACAATCAGTCTAAAGTGTATTTAAGAAACCATTTCCATATTAGTCATCTTACATTGTCAATATTATCCGTAAAGCATTCTTGAAGAGTAAATTATCCTTTTCCGTGGTATTTTTCCATGACATCGTACAATAAGTCCCCATTATGGATTCACGACAGCGGCACCTACGTGAACTCCTCGCTCATGACGTATTTGTCTCCCTTGCTGGTGCGGATGCTGATGACGGGCAGCTCCCCGGTGCTGCCGTCCAGACCCATCTCAGCGATATCCTGGCTGAAGACATTCTTGCTGGCCACAGCAAAAGTCAGCGACTTGCCCTGATCCAGGAAGCTCTTGGCCACCTTCATAACCCTGAAATACACAAAAGGTGGGCCCAGCGATTAGAAGCTTCAGAGACCCAAACTTGGACATGGTTCTATGGCTCTTTGTGGTTTCAGGTTGGATTAAGTCTTCTAATAGGTTTTAGTATTCATATGTACATATACCATAGTATATACAATTTGGGTGATTTAAGAAGAACTATCCAGCAAATTAACTCATGGATAAAAGAGAAAATGGACTTGCTACATGTATTTTTTTATATATCCATTTAACTAATAACTTAAGGATGAAAAAATATAAAAATAGCATCCTCAAATAAAAAATAAAGAGTGATGATAATGTTCCCCAATTTAATTGTTTGCATTTCAAGTTAGTTTTTGTTTTTATAACCAAGTACAACTAGTCCACTACACCCAAGTGTGTCCTGGTAGACTAAAATAGCACATTGCTAACACAGCAGACAACTTCCAGCTAGGCTTGGTGCCAACCTGTTCCTCCAGTAGTTGGAACCCTTGGGGTTCTTTTCATAGTCCACATCGTAGTAGGCCACCAACAGATCCTTCCCCTTCAGCTGATCCTTGTTGTCTTCGGTCATATACGGGCATATTCCAAAACTGCAGAAGAAGGAAACCATAACAGCCATTTGGTTTCACTAAATGCTGTCTATCAACTTAGTGTAAGTACATAATGTTATTTGAAAAGATGGATTTACACACAAAAGCAGGGCAATGTTTAACTGGTGCTAACATTGTAATTTGAATATTTCTGCAGCCTCTAATCTGGGTAAATCTTTCTGCCTGAGAACCAGGTGATGATTGGGATTCTAGGAGTCAATTATATTGTTGAGTAGAGCACAAATCAGTGGACATCATACAAATAAGCTCAGCATTTGGTAAAAAAATAAAAAAGCATACATAAATAAGATTCACACACTCACATGTTGTCCTGGATGAACTTCTTGATCTTGCTACTGGTGAATGTATCCTCGCTGAATGCCACTGTACTCTCCTCAAACTTGTTATTGAGCACCGTGGGCCGGAAGAGGATCACTCCCCTGTAAAGCAAACAGAGTCAAGGCTCAACTGTTATTCTGCAGTCCTCTGCCAAACATAGAATGCTCCCCTCCAACAGGCCCAAGTCACATAACATTATCTGAAACTCATTTTTCAGAGAGAATGAGATTTAGAGAACACTAAATCAATATTAAACTGCAAGAGAAGTGCAACATACTCTTCCTGGATGCCTTGTTTCAGCAAGAGTTCCTCAGAGTTGGTGTGGGCAAAGCGGTAGGACTCCCTCAGTGCACTGGCCGCCTTAAGGAACTCTGTCTGGGCTGCACTTCCACCGTCAGCAAAAAACCCTGGGAAGAAAAGGAGATATTCAATTAGTGTTGCCAATCATCTCCACCTGTCTACCTCCTCATGCCTTGAACATAGCAGTATCCATGTTTGGAAAAGTAGGGGATTATGCATTTTTTATGTGAAATCACATCATACAGGCATATTGCACACATTGATGCACTAACTGATTGTGAATAGTGCCCCAGAAATGCTAACCAATTTTAAAAACTTACGAAAGTTAATTCCCGATAAATAGAAGTTGTAGTTTAGTAGAATAAAAGGCCAAAAATGTGTCAAAGTTTGGTTGAACTTCTACTGCTGACCCACACCCTTACCATACCATTTCAGCATTGCAAGTGTGGTGCATAAATAAGAAAACAGAAATTCAAATATTTACCAATGTACACATATTAATGGAATGTAGCAGTGGAAGATGGGAAAAGGCCACCTCAGCTACTCACCTACAACACTCGCGTCTTTGCCTGAAACCAGCTTGTCAAAGTCTGCCTGAGTCTGGATCGCCACAGAAGCCGGACCCGCCTGTTTCTTCAGGTGGCTAACGATGCCGTCTAGAAGGAGCCAATCAGAGGAAGAAGAAAACGTATTAGTGAGGCCCCTGGATAACAATAATAACAGAGTAGGAAAAAGGAAATACTATTGAAAGTTGGCACACAACATGTCTAATTATGTACGTGTTAATGGTACACAGCAGGGCTCTCAGGTAAAGCGTGATAGGCCTACATTAAGCATTATTATTCTGATAAGGTAACCAACGGTTCTCGGACAGTAGGCAGAGGGGGCCAGCCCCAAGATTAGAAGGCGAACGCTCAAACCGCCAAGGAAAATGGCTGGCAAATTAAAGCACTCTTAAGGGTTCTGAATGGGAGGTTTACCTTAGAGGACCTATGTCAACTGTTTTGAAAAATACATCCTAGTTCCTTAGAGTAATCAGACAGAAAGTCACCTGCAGTTCTGGGACCATCATAGCCACCAGCGTCCTCCCCATCCCTGAAGATCTTCAGTGTCGGGTACCCACTGACTCCATACTTGCTACAGATAGTGCTGCTGGATGTACAGTCAACCTTAAATATAATTAAAAAATAATGAAAATCACATAACATTGTCCCAGTTTGTCCATAAATGCAAAACAAAGTAAGGTTTAAAAGTACATCAAGTGATGCAATACCTTGGCCAATGAGACAATGCCCTTAAGGCGCGTGGCAGCTGCTTCAAACTCAGGTGCTAGTCGTTTACAATGGCCACACCTAAGTGAAAGAAAGGATAGGATTATCCGTTGTACACGATGAATACCTCAGAGGAAATATTTACTATGTGTTGAATATAATACGAAGATAATTTAGTTAGGTGTCAGTAATCGTGCAAGTTGTCAGTGATCATGAAAGCACGCCCAAATCGGACAAAATTAGTTAGTAAGCATAAACTTGACTGAAAATATTAAAGTGCAAGGGTAATAATATTACGTTAGTTAATCAAATGTGTTACTGTATTAATATACAAAGGCGTTCAAGCCTGTTCATGTTTGCCATCGGAAACTATATAACAATATAGGAGGGCCAATCAGAGGTGGCCAACAAAACTTCCCAGGCCAATCAGGACGTTACAACAGTGTAGGGCCGAAACACACTAACTTCCTTAGCATTCTCACGTCGTGGACATTTCGAATGCAATCTTTTACAGTTGACCTGGTGGATTAAAAAGGGTCTCTCACAATATCTACACTACGTGCAATTGGGTTGGATAATCATGGCATTCCTTTGCCGTGCACGTTTAATTACGTCTCCAACAGAGAAACTGGTTTTGCCATGGCATTAGCCGCTAAGCGGCTATCTGCAAAGATTGTCGTAGGAGTCAGTTCAAACGCAAGATAACGTTAGACCGCCCAAAAGGAAACGTTTCGTTTCTGCAAAATCGAAACGATAACAAAACTTAATCCATGGGTGGCATTAATTAAGCCATTTCTGACATTTTAAATTCAGAATGATAAGCAACGTAATAGCCTGTTTGAAGCACCCAGCAGTTAACAGCTCATTTTACATTCATTGCATGAAACCCATTTTGCATAGTAGTCTACTACTCACAGTACTAATTTGACAAAGCGCTAGATACCCATGACTTACCAAGGGGCGAAAAACTCTACAAGAATCATGTCATGGTTTCCGATCCTGCTCTCGAAATCGTCATCTGTAAATTCTAGCACGTCGCTGGCCTGGGTACACCCGGCAAAAAAAGCTAAAACGAATAATTTCAACATTTCAGTGATGGAGAACGTCTTTACGGTGGAAAACGCCGTGCAAGTGAGATACGGGTCGCCTCTATCAATGAGATAAAGCCAGACGGGGGTTTCCGTAAAGACCAAATGTAGGACTCGATAAAGAAAGAGAAAGCGTTGGTGAAGCTACAACAACCGGGGCCTCTCAAACTAACCAGAGTGTGGCATCCTACTATTGGGTTTTGAAGCTCGTCATTCTATCTCGATCAGCCAATAAGAAGAAGGCACACATTATATCCTTGTTTCAGTACCAATCCCAGTTCTTCAAAGTAAACATTTCTTGTGACGAAGTGATAGTAATCCTAGAGATTTATATTCATTTTAATAAATACTATGTCTATTATTATTTGTCACAAGCTTCGAAGTTACCTCATCAACTTGGCATGTTAGTAGAAGTTGGTTTGAAGTAAGGAAAGGGTGAACACCTTGATCTTTATTCTTTTATTGGATGTACGTTATGTTGAGAGTTCAAACATGACACAACCGGGTGGGATCATTTAAGGATGACAATTAAAGAAACCTTGCATATATTTCTGTGATAATACAAATGTAAATAACTATGTAGGCCTATGATATGAGATGCGGAGTAAAATACCAGTTAGATGATAATTTTTTTAATTATTATTGTGATGATAATAATAATAATGATATCCATTCAGTAATAATAAATAATAATAAGTAGCAACATCAATACAACACATTGTTGTATTGATGTTGCAACTTATTATTATTTATTATTACTTACTTTGTTATTGTTCTTGTATTGATGCTGCTATGTGACTGTTGAGGATCCAAGCCTAAGAATTTTACTCTTGCGTACTTGTACGTTGAGATGTAATAAAAGCAACTCTGATTTAGATTCAGATTCATTCAGTCATCTAAGATCCATGAATTCTAATTTGGTGATTCTATTCACGTTACTTTGTTGATTTAGTCAAATGTTATTTCATAATGTATTATTATAAAAAAATATCCATTGAAAATCAAGAACTGTAGAGAAGTGAGGACACAGCACAGCGTGCTTTCTGGTCCTTGGTCACGCTACCTGGTTGGTATTTCGAGTGTCCTTGGTTGCTATCTGTGCAGGAACATGTAATTCAGTCTCCCACGGAAACAGTAAATCTATGCTCCATTATGTACGCAGAATTCTAACTAAACACAGGTTTTAGATTACTTTGAATGGAATGGAAAATTAATATTAAAAAAAACGTACTATTCAGGACACGCCATCTGAAATTAATGTAACATATATTGGAATAGCTTTCTTAGGAAGGAGGATTGAGTTACTCGACGAATGTGTGTGGAAGTGGCACTCCTTATTTCGGTATAGGCCTATTTATTTAGCTGTGGGCAGTGTTGTAAGCCTACCTGTGTTTTTCACACGTAACACAGGTAGACCTTCCAACGGGTAGTGTTTTTCAAAAATAGTTGTAGCTCCAAGTGACACATATTTCAAATGGAGCTGAAAAAAATACGGAACAAGTTATTCTGGTTTTCATCTTCACACTAGTAGGTGTAACCTGATTAACTGGTGTCCGGTTGTGTGTTGTTTACAAAGTAGGAGGTTTCTTATTTGCTGTCCTAATAAAACGTAAAAGTGAGATGTAAATTGATACTCTAAAAGATAACAATCGTTTTGTTTAGGAGGCCTACAGCTACATGACCACCTATGCATTATATGATGTAGGCCTTTGTAGGTTATTCATATATGATATCAAAATGTTCACATGCAAATATACAATGTTGATGCAATTCAATAATGCTTAGTACATTGTACTTATAACGTCAAACCTATGGCTGCTTTAGATTTATTTGTGTTTCTGTATTAATTATTTGGCAGGGACAGTACATTAATCAACGTTTTAGTTTACATTTAAATGTAAACATGTCAGAGTTACCAAAGAAGCTAATTTACAAAGAAAATGCATATCTTAAATTAACTTTGGACCTATGGGTGTGTTTGGCCCTGCATAGGCCAAACACACCAATACAAAATCAACTACACTGTGTAATAAGCAAACAGTGGCTACACATGAGGTTGACATGTTCTCTGTTTGATGTGTTCTTTAAAACGAAATTCCCGATTAATTATTTCTCCAGAATAAAAGTAAATTTAGTAATTTATCAGAATGTCCTTCCTGCCCTCTATTATGTGTGATATTAGGCTAGTTAAATCCTAGGCCTATTTTAGTGTTGATGGTTTTTATCATAAAGAAATCAGGAATCAGTATTTAACGAATTAGTGAAATACATTAATTAATTCGATCATCATTGTTGTAGTAAGATGTTTAAACCACTAGAGGGAGCGCTCTCTCAGCGATACATGTAACAGTTGTCTTGACTTAATGAACAATATAATAGGCTACGTTGCCTTTTGATTCAAACAGCGTTGTCGTCAGTGATCGAAATTGAAGTCAGGAGCAGGAATACAAGTGAATGTTGCTAGTGTAGCCTATATTGTATATCGTATTTGTAATGAATCCGTAATTTGTCAGCTAAATTGTAAAATAAAATAAAAACGAATTAAACACTGCACGGCACTGCGAAAAGATAAGGTCATTAACAGCAGCACAAATTATTTTAAGAAAAGCCCTTTATTTGTGTTTCCTCAATTGAAGCACAATACTTTAATTGTGCCTCTCTAAGATCATATTTGACTGTACAGGTCCCTTGGCCAAGACCTTGGGCTGGCAACTGATCATTTTAATCTCTTAAGAGCTGCCCTTCAGACTGGCTCCTGTTTACAGTAAAGATACAGCTGAAGAGGAAGTCCAAAAACCATACTGAAATAATTAAGAGCCAGATTCAATGTAGCCTGGAAAATTATGGCTAGGATGTGACTGTTGCTTACTGACAATGCTGTTATGGCTTTTTTTACTGTTTTAACAGATCCCATTTGTTTCATGATCTACATTTCAGGCAAAACCTTTTGTTATTAGCCAGTACATGTTTGAGATGGTGGGGTTTTTCTTTGTGTGTGTGTGTGTGTGTGTGTGTGTGTGTGCCCCAGATAGGAGAGTTATTCTTGGTACCCCTTCATTCTTGGGTTGGAGTCCCTGTTTCCTCCTTGAGATGGTTGTCATGGTAACCCAGTCTTCCATTTGCCGTGCCAGAGAACTGAGGTTCACGTTATTATTTGCATTGGACGCTCTTATAGGAGCAGACAAAAATGCACGGTGTATTCATCTGTGAAAGAACAATATAGAGATTTGAAAGAGAGGAACAGAGATAAACAGAAATTGAATGAGATGAAATGTGATTTAGAGGATGAGAGAAGGGCAGTGGTGGTGGTGGAGGTCCCCTTCATATCTCAGCTGTGTGTTGCATCTCAACACTAAAGGCCTTGTTGTTTGTGTGCTACAGTACAGACAACAACACAGTCATTGTGACGGGAGACATTGCTGTGAATCAGAGCATGCACATGCCACCAGATTTAGTTTGATTTAATGCAAAACTGCTGGTGTCTTTGTATACAGCAATACAGTAACACATGGCCATATTTCAAATGCATACTCCATACTAGAGTACACTAGAACTTTGAATTGGGTTTTGGTCAAAACTTTTATAATGATCCTGTTACAATAGGACCTTGTTGAGAGTACAGTATTGCTATAGTTCTTGGTTAATATTGTCACAAGACACCGCCCATGCCTTAGTTATCAGAAACAGGCTGCTGGGCTTTAATATCCATGGTTACAGCAGTCCACTCCAACCTTTTAAAGTTTGGCCTTAGTAAATCCGGGCAAAGTCCGCTCAGAAACAAATAGCGGTATCAAATGTAGCAATCATTTAAGAAAACATTGTGACAAAAGGACAGCCAGGACAAGTATACTGTTAAATAGATGGTTTCTTTAATAAAACAGGCTACATGAAGATATTCAATGGTGGAGTTTAAATTATATTGCTTCCTTAGCATATAGTGAGTCCAACCCAGTAAGCTTGTCGTAATTTGTTTTTAAATGACTACTTCTTAAGACCCCGTTGTTGTTGTTGTTGTTGTTGTTGTTGTTGTTGTTAGAGCTTTGCTAAACACCTCCTGGGTGACCCTGAGTCTTAGTGGTCGCTCTATTCAGATCGACCTGGGATGGTAACAAGAAACACACACACACACACTTCACACAATGGAGATCAAAGAACAAATTATTTAAAGGTGCTATAGGTACGATTTAATTTTAATTTAATTTAATTTGTAAGAAATGCCATAGCCATCTGTCAGCTATTACTGAGTGAAATGCATTGTGAGAATATCTGTTCTGGTTGCCTCCACGCCTGCCTCTCTTCCCTGCAAGATGGAATCCATCTTGCCGGTGAACTGCGTGACTGCAACACTTGTCAATGGCGGAGAAACGTAGGGCGGGAGGGGAAGTTTTTTGGGTTGTTTAGTTTCAATGTCTTGATCTCTTCTGCTCTAATATCCTGCCCTCTCTCTTAAAAATGGTAAAATCGTACCTACAGCAGCTTTAACTATACAATCACAATGTTATAGATGTCTTCAAATGTAAGTTAGTATGTCCAGTTAATACAGGGCATTGAATAACACACAAAGTATAGATCATGCTTGAGGAGAGATTATAGGTGGGGGGGGGGGGATTGAGCCACACAAAGCTTGGTAAATGACCAACCATCTTAATTGATGCATCTTTAATGTATGAATGGTTGCCAAGACAAAAGTAGTCTGTTCCTCTCAGTGGGTTTGGAAGCATGGCTGTATATTAATATTACATTATATATAATGATATACTGTATATATATTTAGATATAATACCATCTAGATTATATTACAGAGGGGTGTACAATGTAGAGATCGGCCAGGTATATAGATAGCCACCATGACTGTGCTGCAGGCATGGTAGAACATCTATGGGCGCAACCCGGGAGTGTCTGTGCATGTATGTGTTATGGGGTGTGGTATTCAGGGGGGGTGGGGGGGGGGGGGGTCTAGTTCCCTTTGGGTGATGGGGGCACTTTGATGTCTTGGCCCTTCTCCAGTTTCTTCTCACACTCGATTAAGTAGTTGACCCCATCAACTACTGTCTGCACCAGCTGGACCTGAGGGACAAACACACAAACACACACACACACACACACACATATTTGTGATACACAAGTTACACAATGTGAGATTTGACGGGGGTTTGCCATGTCTATGGGTTCAAGTTCTCTGGCCAATAGCGTAAGTGGCTGAAAGGGGACAACCTTGCCTTGTCCCTCACTGCATACTTGATAAGAATGGAAAACCACTCGAGGCTTGATTCTCAGCATCAGTAATCAATTTGATTTGGCCAAACGGTCTCTTATCCTTCATCTCTGTAACTCTTCAGTGCTCTCTTTCCGTTCCTGACTGAGAGAGAGCAGAGCAGAGGACTACTGGGACGTCTAAAGATATTTTAAACTGTGAAATTAAAGTGACAATGTTCCAGACAGAGGTTGGCAACTAGTGGCCTGCCAGCAGTATTATTTGGCCCCCCAGATCATTTGAAAGATGAACTGTCCCAGCTAGGTTTTGACACGACTCTAGCATGTGGGCTTTGGCTGCTGGTTGTTAATGAGTGATTGCTGGCCCCCGCAGCAAGTGGGGAGGGCCGTGATTAGCCGCAAAGCAGTTGCAATGTAATTTTAGTTTTCAAATTCTTCCGGGTAAATGCTAGCAACCGTTAGAGGGCGAAGATTTTACACATTGTCACTTCAACTCGGTATGATTATAGTCTCACAAATCAGACTTTACATTAATATCTAAAGTCTGATGGCAGACAAGCTCAAATCTGGGCAAACGGGGGTTTCACATTCTTTGTTTCATATTTGTTTAGACCAATCATGTTGCTGGAGGCGGGGATCTGTAAGCGTGTAACTGGCAAACACAAACTCGGCCAGCAGCAGTAAACTGTAAAAAAGTGTCTGTAAAGGTTTCAAATTAAACCTGTTTAGACTGGCCAATGTAGAAATACGCTTAGTAAAATCCCCTTCTGGAAGCCTCATCCACTCCCGCAAATGTGTTTCTATTCGGTAGAACTTTCCATAACGATAAAGGAAACAAGCCGTAACTCTGCCCCTTGCTGGTTCCGACCCAGGCACTGTGCCAGCCCCCGTCCCCCCAGAAGTTCTGCTAAAACGTGGTAGAACTGCTGGATCTGAAATTAGGCCGATAATAACAACATCATTATTTTGTACTGCCAAACCAGTTGTTTTTTCAGCTTTAATAATTTCATTACAATAGGATTATCACATATTATATGTTCATACGTTTTCTTTTGAAAGTGATTCACACTACATTGCTCTGTCAGTATGTATTAATGTGTGTGCACGTGTGTGTGAGTGTGTGTGTGCGCGTGTGTGAGTGTATGAGTGTTTGCCTGCGTGTGTGTGCTTGTGTTTGCATGCGTACATATGCCTGTGTGTGTGCCTGTTTGTGTGTGCGTGGGTGTTTGTGTACCTCGGACTGTCCCAGTCTGTCTAGGTTGGAGATGTCAAAGGTGCTTCCCACTGCAGCGGTGTCGACTCCTCCTGTCCCACGCTTCTGCAGACGCAGGTTGTCCAGGATTTTGCTAAAGCGAGGATCCTGGGGAAAACAAATACAGCCAGGTTGAAATAGTTTCATACTACTTCATCCACATGGGCAGGAATACACTCATTTGTATCAACTGTTCAAACAACACTCAACCCAATACCCTTTAAAAATAATTATCAAAAATCCTTGATAAGAATTAGAGGGACTATCATCACTAAATCAAAATATCATATGCCAACTTTTGATCATTTTATATTTATTTCAGATTCTTGCCTAAAGTTTAAAGTTGTTTAAGATCTTTCCCCATCTCCCTTAAAAACATGGCTGTTCTGGCACCGAGAAAGAACTGGAAAGAGTAGAGAGGTGACTGTGGCTCATTTTAGAATGAGCCACACATTGGACAATCTGCTTTCTCCATCAATGCAATGCAAAAATAGAACTCAATCAGCCACAGAAATCATAGACTCCACATCTCTTAGCAGTTTTATATCACTATTAAAAGGTCTGGCTTAAGAAAGCCTCTAGCCAAGAATGTCTTGTAGGCATTTCATTTGTGTTGATTGGTCATGTTTTTATTTCAAGTGGGAGCGGGGTTGGTTTTGAGTGTTATAAAAACAAAAATACTACTGTTACTATATTACCTTTTCAGTTTCCTTGTGTTGCATTTTATCATATTGTATTGTATAGTCATCTTATATTATTGCATCCCTGCCCAAGGACCACAGATGTAAACTAGCATGAAGCTAATTGTGGTGCAATTGTGAATTGTTCAAGGTCCTTCACAAATAAACAATAAACTTAACTATACAAATTTAGCCACTGTGCATGTGCCTGCATGCATGTGTGTGTGTGTGTGTGTGTGTGTGTGTGTGGGGGGGACCTTGCTGAGTCGAGGTAGGTTGACGTGGACCCCGGCGCGGAGCCCCGTGCCTAGGTTAGAGGGGCAGGTGAGTATGTAGCCCAGCTTCTCATTCCACATGAACTCCCAGCCCTTCTCCTGGATCATCCGCTCCACCTGGCAGAAAGGCACAGAGGAACAAGAAAGAAAGATAGAACGAAATTGATGTAAATATAAATGGCAGTGTGTGTCTGTGAATTATTGATTCATTCTTTTTTGCTAACTATTTACCTGTAGTCTGTGTAGAGTAGAGGTATGTTTATTGATTTATTGGGAGTCAAAGTTAAATGAAATAATATATTAAAAAGTATATGAAATACATTGTGCTCAAGCCAGCCACACTTTCCTTGGACCACACATGTGTACATTATCTTGGACTCTGTGTGTGTGTGTGTGTGTGTGTGTGTGTGTGTGTGTGTGTGTGTGTGTGTGTGTGTGCACTTGCGTATGTGTGTGTGTGTTTTTGTCTGGAATTATAGGATGTGTTACTTTGATGCAGATACCTGGAAAACACACACACACACACACACACGCACACACATACATGCACAGAGACACACCTCTTTGAGGCCCCTGCAGAACCTCTCAAACACCCTCTTCATGTTCCCCCCCTTCTCCATGGAGATGACCCTGGTGTGATCCTCCTCATTGATCCACACCAGGAACGTCTTCTCGTTGTTGTGCCTACAGAGGAGCACAGCATGCAACTTGCTCAGCACTTGGTTTTTATTCTAATCTCTATTGCAAGAGAGCCCAAATATTGATATATATAAGTAATCAAATATTGCAACCGAGACAATTATAAAGTCACAATCAGCTGAAATCACGAAATTTGATGTTATCAATCAACATTTTAAAGTACCCCAAAAACCTTTTGCCCTTGCTGTGTGCCCGGTATTACTGAGGAAGGAGATTATTGATGAAGGATTTGTTATTCAAAGGATTTTGTTTACCCGTCGCTGATGGGATTCTTCAGATCAAAATCCACTCAGAAAATACTATCTATGTATACATTACATAATACATTACGTTAGAGAATATCAACTAAACAGTTTATTCTTGACACCAACAGCCCCAGGTTGGTTGGTAATATGTTGACATGACAGATCAAATAAAGCTGGTTGGTTCTTGCAACCACTGCTCCTCACTGCATTGATTAAGATTGTATATGCAAAGTTGATCTTTAAAAGTAGACTTGTTTTAAAGTGTTTGTGCATGGTTTAGATAGATCCCTCTCTGACATTCTGAGCCATTCAGTGGCTTTATTTGGCTGATAAACTCTTAAATTAGATAAAGATAAACTCTTAAATCATCACAAGTAGTTGTTTTTAAGGTACTGAAGGGAGGTTATGGGATTTTCTTTCTCCACTAAGGAGATTTTGAGATTAGTATGCCAAAGCAGGGGTCGGGGAAACCTTTAGTCAATGAACTGGTTTGTCAGAGATGCAATCTTTTGCCAATGCCTTTTCTATATTTTTGTTTATTTATAATACAGTATAAATAAATAAAAATCAGAGACACATGGCTGTTATACAAACACTTCCCCTTCGATATGACAATTAACAGCGACCTTCTAAAACCTTTTAGGGTTCTGGAGTGATGGAGAAATAGAGGGTAAGAAAGGAGTGAGAAAAGAAACGGGTTTGTGTTAAAAGGAAGAAAGCAACTAATTGATATTGAAAGATAAAAACAAAGCTGGGCGGCTGGATGACAACAGCCTGAAAGACTAGATAGCCATAGAGGGGAGACAGAGAAAGAGACAGGGAGAAACATAGTTCCAGAGGGCGAGATATGTATGAAAGATGATTCGATGTACCTGTAAGGTGATATGAACAAAGTGAGAGAGAGACAAAGAGGGGGAGACAGAGAGTGGGAGCAAGAGAGAAAGGGAGACAGGGGGAGAGAGAGAGAGAAAGTGAAAGAGAGAGAGAGAGAAGTTGAATTATTCATAAGGAGAGACTGACATTCACTAAGTGAAGGAAGGTTGGTGGTGATTGATCCTGGCTGGCCCACAGGTAGCGTTGGGGTATATGTGTCCGGGTGCCGAACGCTGACAAGGCAGCCTCTGGCTCCTGCAGCCAGAGGCTGCAGGAGCTGTTCATCTATCATTTCGATCGCTTGGAACTATTCTGAATGTTGAAAGTGCTCTTACCAAATTCCACGGGCATCTGGCCAATCGCGCGCCATACCCGCGCATGTCAGCAGGGGGGACACAGGCTTGTCAAACAGGAAGTGGTCCTGATGTGAACACAGATGGACACACGCGGAAATTAAAACAAATAAGTCCAACTGGCCTTACAGCTTAATTTTGTATGATGTATGGTTCAGTAAGATGAGTGTAATAAATAGAATATATATATATGAGGATGTGACCGAGCGGTTCAGTTGAACTCACATCAATGAGCTGCTGCTGCTCCTGGTCCGTCATCTGTGAGAGGCTGTAGTACTTCCCGGCAAGATCCGCGCTGAGGCCAGCCAGGGCGTCCACAACCACCCTCTCCACCTCCCGCCGCTCGGCCCGGGTGCAGACGGGGGGCAGGCTCAGCCCGCGGATGCTGCGGCCTGTCCGCACGCGTGATGACAACACGTAGCGCTCGTCAAACCGACCCGAATGGAGCTGTTTGGGGGAAAATGTGTATTCTTACTTATTTGTTTTATGATGATAATGGTAAGCTATGTGTCGGGATCAATGGTACCGTTACTTCATTTGGTGCACATGTTGGTTGGCCTCCCCAAAAATATCAGTATCTTACAATTTGCTGTGAATTTTTTTATATCCCATTGCAAAGTAGCAGTTGTAGTAGTATCAGGAGTGGTGTGTTCCAGTTCCACTATACCTTGCTGGAGTCCAGATCGGTCGGGTGGGTCATAGTACGAGAGTCATAGCCATTGTGCCTCTCTTTGATGATGGGATCCAACAGGTCTGCAAATACCTGAAACCACAATTTCATGAAATTGTACGATTCATTAAAATAAATGCTTTATTCCATCAAATGATCTTTCGGTAATACTTTATAATAATGTCACAACACCACAATTGGGAGTGTCCACGCAGGTGTGTGATGGGTAAATCAGCTTAACAGCCTATCCAGTGGACTGTACAAACTTGTCGGCTGATCTATCCGTCATACATCTGGGTGGACACTCGCATTTGTGATGTCACTAGAGGGTCGATTTTGACATTGCTTCTAATGGCTATATGACTTATGAATAGACATTATTATAAAGTGTTACCGATCTTACAATATAAAACACGTCCAATACAGCTGAAATAGTGTAATTGTGTGAACCTTTTACAACATACCTAAAAAAAACTAAAACTTCAATAGAACGATCTACCAACTATGAATAACTGCAGTGTTCATTAAATCCCCATACATTTGAAGCCTTAAGAATTCAGCAAATGAGGTTCCAGGCAATGAACGGCTCTAATGGGTCTAAAAACAGCCTTCTCTCTGGCGTACATGTCCTTGTTCTAAAACTTGACAGTGAGGCTGAAACAGGACGAATCGGAGAGGGAATTTGTTCTTTTAACAGTGAGGCAGCAAGATCTAGTCAACGACCAACTATCAGAATACATGTGATGGCTAAACCCCAGCTCTGGTGAAACACTGGCTTGCTGAACTTGGCTGAAATGATGCAACTGCTAATCAACTGGCAGTGATTTGTTTTTTGGTTTTGTGTTATCACAGTACCCATCCCCCGGAAGGCTACGGAAGTGGCAAAAAGAGTTTGTTAATAAAAGTACCCTGACCTCATAGGTCTCCTCGTCTCCGGCCACCATGCCCACAGTCTTGATGAAGGGGTGGCCTGGGTTGTCCACCCCAGTCTGGATGGCCTGGTCCAGGGTGTAGCCGTTGGGAGTGGCCTTATCACACAGCTTGGCGTAGATGGCAGGTGTCAGGTGACTGGCCATGCAGTTGTTGTGCTTGCGGAGGTCAGGGTACTCGGCACTAAATTAGACACGCCGTGCCAGATAACATGTTACTTAGGTGATAGTGGCACGGCTGTACTGTGGGATAAGAACCGCGCACCGGTGGTGGCAAACAGCAGGAAAGGTCAACATAATCTGCAAATACAATGGCTTGTGCTTTTTGTCCATACATGTTTTTACATATGGACATATATCTGTTTTGCTGTTGGTTTTTTCACATTTTGAATAGTTGCCTGCACCGTAATGATGAGGGAGGTAAAGGAAAAAACACACCGCACTGCACTTTGAGGACAACCGCACACACTATATAAAGTATGACTCATAGCTATCAGCGGTCATCCAGAATGCTGTTACAAGAGGTTGTATTAAGAGATAGCAGACCATGTCACTCCAGTGCTGCTCTGGCTTTCTGTTTGCAGAGAATTGAATTCAAAATATAAATAATGGTTTGTAAGGCGCTAAATGGTTTAGCATGCGGGAAGGTGCAGTCCATAGGCCTACTATAACTTTTGTCGGTCAACCTTAATCTAGCTATATGTAACAGCCAGGTGAGTACAACAATTTGTTTATTTAGTCACAAAAGGGAAATTACTTATTTTAAAATCTTATGGATATGGGTGGATGATGCTCAATAAGTCCCCTGGACTGATCATTATGTCATGTAGCTTGTGCTGCTAGGCTAGAGTTCAATGTCATTGAAATGTCGTTGAGGAGGATGAACACAATGTGGTGCAATAAAGTCGATGTAATATACGGCTCTTACATGAATATTAAAACATGCTGTTCCCTGGCAGGTAGGCTATGCGTGTTTGGGTTATCTATTATGGAACGTGATTAGACTGCTGGGTGTGTTTTAGTGAACATTGCACAACATTGCTTATCATTAAACAACAATCACCTTTCCGCGACCAACGGCACGTAGGCATGCGCATCCATAGGCCAACATGGAGAAGAGCATAGTAAAAACATGCTCGTCCTGCAGTGCATTGGATTGATTTCTCAATAGGCCTGCGGATAATCTATCCTATAGGAAGAAATTATTCTTACATGACTGACATAGGCTACCCCATATCTGCATCTCCATCATCTACAATAATTCATACGACAACCCTAATGTGTTACATGACTGGTGGCATAGATTTGCTTAGTGTGGTCTATGAAGCAAACAAATTAAGGATAATGCGTGATTTCCCTTTTTGTTGATTAGAATGTTTTTGTTAATAACAATAGTCTACGTTAGCCTATTAGAACAGTATTTTGAAGATGGGCTATTAATGAGCTGCTAACGAATTCAAACAGGAGAGTTAGGTGTGATGGTGATCGACGGGGTACCTGGCTGGGTAAGATCTTCGTACGTGCGCACCGGCGACGACATGTTCCCGGCGAAGCAAAACAGCCACTGTTACAGATCCAGCTCCGACTAAGGACAGGATGCCAACATTGCGTTTGGACGACAGGATTCGGTAGAAGTTGCTTGCCATGTTGCCCTCGTTAACAAAGCCCAAGAATGAGATAGCCTACAGGACGATGCGAGCCTCTTTGGTGTGTGTGTGTGTGTGTGTGTGTGTGTGTGTGTATGTATGTGTGTGATGCTTTGTGGTGTGAGACTCGTCTTATGGAATGAATCAGAGAGAAAGGCTGGAGGAGGCGCGCGTGATGTGAATGCAAAAGGACGCGGGCAATAAAGCAATGCACACCTGCTTAGGAATTTGATACGCCTACAGGAACTGGGTTGGTCCGCGTGTATATATATATTTTTATAGCTTAACGGACAAGGCCATATTATCATTTTTATGAAAATACCAATATGACGTTGACGAGGATTTGATATTGGTTGGTATCAAACGCAATATGTTATACTTTTGCACTCCAGATTGTTCACGATGGAATGTGATTGAAGATTTTGTGTCAAATGCCAAGCAAATATCATATTGAAGCACCGCAAGCGCACCGTAGACCGTGTGGCGGGATTAATTCGACAGGGCGGCAATGAACGAGTTTATAACGTCATATGCCATCTGCCTAAAATATTGTAAATTTTCCCATCATAGCCATAGAGTGATTAATAACATAATTTATTAATAGCATTTATTATAAAGCAACCAATTCTAACATGTCAACAACAGTACAAATATAAACAAATTGTCTATCCATCGCTGTCACTTCGTACAAGACCGAGGCTTTATGTTTGCACTACGGCCCGTCAATCAAAAAGGGGCAAGCACGAAACAAATGGCTTAAAATAACACTTATTGCAGATGCGGCTGAGAATTTTGAGTGGCAGCAGCTTCAAATCAATAATTAAAAAAATTGGGTTAACTTTTAATGGAATTAGAAGTCAGTTATTTAACATTCCATCATTTTGTTTATCTGAACACTATGGTGATGGTTTGCAGTGTACAACCATTGTACAATTTGCGTACATTTAAATTTATCGGCGAGAAATTTGCAAATAGGGGTGGACGATCAAATTAAGGATTATCCTTTGGAAGGCCTAAATTGGTGTTCTACCCCTCCAGCAGAATATGCAAAGACGCATTGAAGCGGTTATGGCTGCCCCACAGCTCACCAAGTCAAGGGATAAGCTATCTCAAACTGAGCAAGCCTACGTCACTTGAACTTTTCCCTTTTATGAAGTTGGGTGCGATAGTGTTTTTAAATCAAACACTAGGTGAGCACAATTCATCTTTTTTTTTAAAGAAACACCGTTGCCTTTTATTGATCATTATATTATTATCATTATCAGCGCATAACTTGACCTATTTAGAGAACATCTGTTAATTAAAGCAGTCTTAAACTATCATTGAAAGTTCAACATTGATAATGGGGAAGTGTAAAGGGCATTTTGCCAGCCTTGCCCTAATCAGGCTGGTATCGGAACACGCCTAACATGCTTATCTGCCAGCACATGCCAACAAAATAAAATAAAAGTCAACGTCCATTTGGTTGCTGCACTGCTTGACACCACTGAAAAGTTAAATTGTACGTTTTATTTACAAAAGACTGACAATATATATTTACATTATACCCAATCACTACTTCCCTTTCCTTAAAAACCCAAACAGAACAATGTACAAATAAATAAACAAGTCTTAAAACAAATATACATTTCCAATTAGTTAGAAAGTAGCCATTTGATAATAACGAGGGTTGGAATTAAATATAGATAATAATCGTTACGGATAATTTTGAGACCATAGACATTGGCAAAAAAATTTTTACATGACGCGTCATTTCAAATGTTTGAAAGTTAGGTCAAGGATCTGAATCTAAGTTCCCAAACTTCCAGAGAGCAGAGGTGTCCTCGACAGCCTGTTCAGGACAAAAGTCTCTTTCTGCTGTACGTCTTCCCCGGCTGACTGAATGGAGACGTCTCCTCATCAAAACCTGCCATTCTTTCCATTGCAGCTTCATCTAGAAGATCAGACACATATTTATGATCATTTACTATTGGAAATTGGAAAAATCTATTGGAAATAAAGAAAGCCAAATAAGACATGCCATGTTAATACATTATGCATTTCTAAAGAGGATTGTGACTTCAAATCATATACACAACCAAGTGTCTTACCTTTCCCGTGCAGAGTTCTCTTGCGAGCAGAACCTGTCTTTCCCTTGAATAAAAAAGGGGACTGCGTAAGCGCCAGAATCCCACTCGCCGTCACTGTTTTCCTCATCTTTGAGCTGGGAGGAGCTACAAAAACGACAAAAAAAGGAAGTCATGTTTTGTTTTTACTTCTGTGCATTTATTTGTGTGTGGCATTTAAGCAAAATATTTTTATTTTGGTCTGTCTAAAGTTCTTACTTGACTTAACGTCTTCATTTCCAGCTGCCCATATCCCGCCATCTTCAAATGTCCTTGGCTGTGCTTCATCAGCTTGGTGGTCCATATAAGTCGAGAGAGGAGACTCATCTCCTCCAATAAAAGGGAACTGCGTGAAGGTCATGCCTTGTAATGCAACTCTTTTGCCTGAACGCTCATCAATGTCCTCACTGTCCAGTAACCTGCCTACTCCAAGCTCAGCTTCTTCCAGTAGCTCCTCCATCAGTGGTTCTCCCCTCAGTACACCATCTTTGCCTCCTATAAGTCCAGCTTTGGCTCTCCTCCTTCGAGGCCAGCCATTTAGGTTGTCTGGGGTAGATCTACCTGTCCTCTGAGGAGAAGGCGTTAAGGGAATTAAGTCTGCTAAGGCAATTGGAGACATTGTTCCTGCAGTGTGGCGTGTAGGGGTGTAGGACTGGCAGATATGGGTTTGGATGCTTCCACTTTTGCCAGGTGTGCATTTAGCTGGGGTGACACGATTGCAGAGGGATGGTGAGACACACCCAGTCTCTTTGTGTTTGGAACAAAAAGCCATTGGGCTTTCTAAGTGCCTCACGACAACTGTAGGGCTCTGGGTTCCTGCTCCTGGACCCCCTTCGTCAGCCAACCCTCCTGCAATAAAGGAGTCAGTGCGTCGGAATGTGAGCTTAGGAAGCCCTGACGTTTGCATATCCAATTCAACTTGGTACGACAAAGGCTTTGGGGCAGCCTTGTGTCTTCCAGGGGTCGCAGTACTCCGAGGGGTTGAAAACCGAGGGGGTTCATTGGCATAGCCTAAACGTGCTGCCGCTTCCCTCTGTTGCCGGTCAGGTGTCAGACGGAAACCGTAGCTTCGTCCTGGTGTCTCATGGTTTGGCAAAGGCTGTTTGGGAGAGGTCTCCGTGCAATTAAATACATCAGACTTTGAAGGCTTCCTGGAAAAGCTTATGTTCATTTTGAGACCTCCAATAAGTTGAGTCTTTACAACAGCGGCATCAGCTATTTCTATACTATCATCTTCAGAGGTTATTGTGATAGCACTAAACTGAGAAGAGTCCACTTGTTGGGATTCAGAATGGGAACTAGACTCAGCTTCTGAACATTGAGAAAATACAACACAAAGATTTTCCTCATGTGTTTTTAAACTTATGCCATCCTCCTCAAAAGAGTCACTAATCACTGTACAACTAGGACTTACCTGGGACCTCAAATTGGACCTAATTCCACTTTTAACTACATGGCTAGACCTGGTTCGATTTGCTGTTGGAGACTTTGGAATTATTTCCAATATGGCAGCACTAACTGTTGATACAGATTTAGATGTAGATGTTATTGAGTTTTTAACAGGAGTTCTTTGGGAGCGAGTACTTATTTTGTGTATAGGGCTCTTAACTGTTGTTCTAGTAGTCTCAGATGGGGAAAGGTCTAAAGGCAGGTTGCATTTTAGAGGGGTTACCATGGGACTAAAAAGTGCTTCAGTATCGCTGTCCTTTTCAGGTGTGTTTATGGTGACAAGTCTTTTAGAAGATCTTCGGTATCGACCGTTTATCCGTGGGGCCGTTTCGCCACTGGGTATTTTTTCAGGAGTCATTGCTGAAATTACTTGACAGCCATGGGCTATCTGAGATGTAAATTTTTCTGGTGTCTTAAAACCAACAGCCTTGTTCTTATGATCTTTGAAGGGGCTGTTGCACTTGTTTGGTGTGCTCAGCAATGTTGGAGCGCTTTGGGCAGAAGTGTGGGGTGAATCAGGCACTTTGAATGTGGCATCATTTCCCATCACTCTAGGGTTCTGTGGAGACGGTGACCAAGTGACACTTTTCTTAGGAGTCCTACATGTTGGGCTTATTGTCTGGCAGGATCTGGAAGGTGATAAGCACTGTTGAAGGTCTTTGACTGGAGTCCTAAGGATGCCCTTCAATGGGCTCTTTACAGGGTCTTCCTTTTGTGGAGTCTCTAGGACCAGTGACCTACTGGCTGGAGACCTGAAAGGGCTGCCCCTCAGAGCCACAGCACTCTGAGACCCACCAACCCTGGGGCTTTTTGTGACAGAGAGCAAATGCCCCCTAAAGTACTGAGGTCCTTTAGGAATCCTTGGTGCAGGAGGGGTCCTTGCTGCCTGAGGGGTCCTGGGTGTCTGGGGGGTCCTAGCTCCCAGAGGGGTCCTGGGTGTCTGGGGGGTCCTGGCTGCCTGAGGGGTCCTCGGTGTCCGGGGAGTCCTGGGTGTCTGGGGGGTCCTGGGTGCCTGAGGGGTCCTCAGTGTCCGGGGGGTCCTGGGTGTCTGGGGGGTCCTGGGTGCCTGAGGGGTCCTCAGTGTCCGGGGAGTCCTGGGTGTCTGGAGGGTCCTGGGTGCCTGAGGGGTCCTCGGTGTCTGGGGAGTCCTGGGTGTCTTGTTTCCATGAGCAGACTGCCCATGATTACCAGGTGACTTTGCTGAAGTTTTCATTGGACTCTAACAAACATAATACAGAGGAATTATTTATAATTACTACATTATATGTTTAATAATTCATTGGTCTTGAAATTGACTTATTCAAAGCTTTACCTATAGCTATAGCTTCTCGACACCCACTTGAGCTAGTGTAAAACACATACAACTTGCCTCAAAGACATCAGCGTCCGTGGATAGCTGCCTTCGACTGGCCCTGGTTGTGAAAGACCCAAAGGAACAGCCGGGACGTGAGGGGGACTGAGTCGCCCCAAAAAGAAGACGCATTGGTGAACGGACATTTTTCAAGTTAACTCCGTCCATTTTTCCTTTGTCCAGTGTGAGCTGGGAGGCTGAGATCGCCTTCTCCAGGTTCCTTGAACGAGGCTGAGAACTTGAGTAAAAAATGGTTGAGTGTCTTCTTGCAAGCTTCTTTATCCTTGGGCTTCTTCTAAGGTCTGTGATACAAACAATGCATAATCAGAACATTATATAGGCATAGTATGCCATTAGATTAACATGTATAATGTGTATGTGTGGCCTTGTGTGTGGATCATAATTTGTGCGCAATGAATTGTACATCTTGAAGATTTGACAACAATGCATCTTTTACTAAAGGCTCCTACCCACTAGGCAACAAACACCCAATAATGAGTATGCCATCTCAGTCGGGGAGAGGGGTAGTGAACTTCACTTTGATATTTATCGGGCCTGACTAGCGTAGTGTGGTGGGGACTGAGATGTAAATTGGCGATTAAGGTGGCAACAGCTAATGGGAAGAAACAAACGATGTTCCTGGTACATAAACCCAAGATTTCCTTCCTCTTAATTTCAAATAGCTTAAACTGCTGCTTAACTACTGATCAGAGCGACAAGTCTTTTTGTCTAATGTGCAAAAACGCAGGTTTGAAATGTTTCAGTAGTAATGATGGCTGCCTTCGTGTATGAACCCCTTCATGTTCCTAGTCTCAAAGAAAGACATTATTGTTATTTAAAATACCTTCTGCTAGTTTAACAGGAGACTCCTCCACAATGCAATCCTCTGCTGGGGCAGATCGCCTAGAAAACAATTGTCAAACAGTTCATTTCAGATGAAAACAAAACCCATTGGATTCTTTTAAATACAAAACATACTTTGAAGAAAAAGAAAACGAGCAAAAAAACTGCAAAAATAGCAAAGCGAGATGTACCTTCCCATTCGTTGTCTGTACAGTAAGCGGCTGGACACCTGCTTGTGAAGGGGTGTCTCACACACTTTCTTGGTAAGCAGTTTGTGGCGTTCTGTTAAGAATTCATTCAGAAATGACTGTTGGTGATATAAGGTCTTCTTGGCATGGAAAAATATATACATACTTTGCTTTATCTGTTGTTCTTCTTACCTTCTAATTCCTGTGTGCGTTTGCGCTTCAGTCCTTCCACAGCAGACACAGACTGACTCCGTGGAAGCTTGGCTCTCTTTGAAGGAGAGACGGTCTCTTGGTTGAAAAGGTTTCTCCTCACCTTAGTCACCTCTGTAAAAATTCACCACAAAGTATGCATTTGACACTCGCATTGCATTGGCAAACATAATGCCATGTTTTGAAGTGAATCTGAAGAAAATTAATATATAAAAAGATTTCAAGCTATTCTAGTTAACATTTATGATCAATATTAAAGGATTTGGCCGGTTTGTTAAGACCCCAGGATAATTCTTTACATTGTCTATGTCGAGATGTAAATAAGCCATGATTTTTGTTCAACTCACCTCCTCCTCTTACACTTACCACGGCGACTTATTGAAATGTTGCTCTTCACTCAGATTTCAGAATGATCACACTGCCTATAATGCAGCCACTATCTTCGCACAGAAGCGTGTAAACACAGTTTGTTTTCGGGCACTATTGGCAAAATCTACCTAGCCAGGGCAGTTTGTATGCGGTTACCTGGGTTGGACAAAACAAGATACAGCTATGGGGGCTGCTAAACACTCATTTGGCATATTATTCGATGTCAATTGATGGCCAACTGCGCAATTTCACAACGCATCTACACCGCAAGAGGGGGTGAGTTGAACAAAAATCATGGTAGATTTGAATCTCGACATAGACAATGTTAACAATTACCTTGGCGTCTTAACAAACCCACCAAATCCTTTACCGTTGAGTCTGAGGGAAGGGACAAACCTTGTGTTGCTTGCTTCTGAGGTGGTGCCTCTTCAACTGGCTGATCCAAAGAAACACTGTGCTTCGATTTGGTCTGTTGAGAAGAAAACAACAGAACTAAATAACAGCATATATTTGGGTGAGTGCTGCTTGGCAGCGCTCAGCTTCTTAGGTTTTATTATTTCTTTCTTATTCTCTACAGCACCAATCTACTCAAACAACTTTCCTTTTTTTTATCAACACTGCTACTTTTCTAATTAAAATATTGTATACTTTTTAAAATATTCAATTTTATAATGGAAGTCAATTACTAAACTTTTGAACGGTTCAAATATTTGTAATTGAGTTCAGCTATTCAACATTTATATACGTCTTAAACTGTGTAGCTTTATTAACATATCTAAGTTAATTTTACACTAAAGCACATTCATGCTTTAGTGTACACTATCCATAATTCATTTCTAAAAACATTTCTAAACTGTTGTAACTACCCAACTACTGCATGGAATCGGTCTGTCTCTGTGTGTATGTATCCGTGCATGCATGCAGTAGCCATGGGTGAAGTAACATCACTTTTTATTGATAAATGGATTGGGAAACTCACAGCTCGAGTAGCCTTTTTGGGTATCTCGATTTGCCGTAGAGTCTGAGATGATTCAGTCATGCTGCGATGGCGGGTCAACATCCCACTCCTAACATCAACATTAAAAAGGAGTTGGGTTGGTTAAACAGGGTTTTCAGAACTAGTTTTAGGTCCTGTCATCTCTGCAAGAACCCAATGAGAGTCAAGATGTGGTGGACATCAATCATCAGCTTTATCAGTCATCAGCATTATTGGCTAAGTGTGTGTACACATTCAAGGAATTTGACTCAAATTTGACCATTCTTTTCTCACACAGAATATACATACAGCTAAAACAAGGACGACAACGCTAAACACAAACATTTAACTACTATGTACAGATATAAATATATATATAAATAAAAAAACATGGATGAAAACATAAATGGTGTTCGGAGGCCAGGCTGCGTCTCCACAAACCTCCTGTTGGTGGCAGAGCGGTTCCGTAAGTACTCCAGGCGCTCCCCGCTGTCTGAAGCCTGGCTGTAAGAGACGGAGGGGGGCAGTGAGGAGGCCGCAGGGGATTCACTGTCCTTGGCCACCGATTCGTCGCTGAAGAAGTCCGACGGCAGCACAGCCAAGAGGGCTTCGGGGAGCTGGGTGCCCAGACTGTGGTAGACGTCGGCCAGAGTCCTGGGAATGGAGGTCAGGCACCTAGACCGCAATGAAGAAAAAGCACAAGATAAGATCAATGTGAAAGAATTGGGGCTGTCTGGTACCGTCGATGTGTCAACCCCCCCCCCACACACACACACACACAAACACATACCCTGGGAGAATCTGATCTTGCATGAATCTTGCGAGGAAAACTGGATCTTTAGTCAGGGAGATGATCCTCAACATATCAGCCACCTGTGGAACAGGAACAGATTGACTTAAGATGTTAATACATACAGTAACAGTGCTAACCTTCTGGATTGCTGTTGAAAATTATTTCAACAGGATATTAAACTGCCTACTTGTTCAATTGGTGTTTTGACTAGTATTTTATGGAAGAACAAAGTAACTCTATCAGTGTTGAAGAACCACCAGAGACAACAGGTCGTACCTCTTCTACCATATGCTCTGCTTCCGACGAGTCCAAGTGGTTTGTAGGGAGGAGCTTAAACAACTCTAGCCTCAGCAGTGCCTGGAGCTGGCACCTAGAACACATGGCAAAACCCTGTTTGTGACAACTTACTCCTCATTTAAACAGTACGTCCAAGACATAAAACGGTGGTCATCCACTTCTAACCAGTGTCCACTCAGCATTTGCATTGAAGAATTTAGTTTTTTTTTTTTTACTAGTAATTGTGTATCTGTGATCCATCAACAGTGACTCAATATTCGTACACAGGCAATGCATTGCAGCCAATCAAAATTAAACCTGTTGTTGGAGAGCGGCTCATAGGATTTCCCAATGTTTCAAGCCAGATCTCTACTAGGCTCGAAAGCACTCACTCTTTGACTTTGCTCTCCTCATCGGGAGCGCTGCCATAGAATTGCCTGATGGATTTACTGGTCTTGAGAAGGTGCTCCTGGACGAATAGGGCCATCTTTACCTGTGAGAAAACATTCATTTTATTTTTCAATCTTATTAATAAATGTTTATATGTTTACCTTTTTAATCTAACATTGGTGATAAAAATACATGGCCCACTAAACAAGCAAGTAATTTTTTTTCTACAAAACAAATATAACAAAAGTTTTCTAAAACCATGATTAAATGGTTCTCACCCCTTCCTCTGGCTTGGCAGCGTGGAATATTTTGATGGCAAACAGGAGTTGCTGGACTCCAGTGAAAAGGGATGAGCCTCCCTCTTCCACAGTCTTGTCATAACTGGACTTGAGGTGCCTCAGGAGATCCAACTCACTCTTGAAGTCTGTAGGAAGAGTGGGGTATATTGTCTATTCAGACTTCATGTTGTTGTGATCATATACTTTCTTGATACTATAAAACTTATTATGGTATGTACAGAAGAATCAGTGTTGCCAATAATACATGTGTTTTTTTTAATAACAGGTCATACATGTGTGCCTGGATAACTAGGCTGGAATATCATGGCACAAATATTACTACACACTATATATAATTTCCTGACATGAGGCATGTCTTGCAGGTGCTCTTAATTAATTTCTCCAGAGTAGGCCTTGACACCCCTCCATCAACACCTAACCACAAATGTTTTCCTTTGAACTAATACACAATGATCATTTAACCTCATTATTCATATTGTAGTGACCTAGGAACTAATAATAAACTATTATCATTTAGCATCATTATTAATATTGTAGAGGCCTAGGAATTAATAATATACAATGATTATTGAGCATCATAATTCTTATTATAGTGGCCTAGGAACTTATAATATACAATGATCATTTAACATTATAATATTGTAGTGGCCTAGGAACTAATATTATACTATCATCATTATTAATACTGTAGTGACCTAGGGACTAATATAACACCATCTTCATTTAGTGTCATCATTAATATTGCAGTGGCCTAGGCCTTTAAAATGGAGGAAGCTGTACTGTACTTCTACTTTGCAGGTATAACAAAGCAGCAGCTACACTTTTACAAGCACCCCCTGGAACCAGCTCACATACTCCGGCTGGGAAACTCAGCTGGAAAACAATTCAACATTTTCCTTCACAAGTCTAAAATCCAAAGTAGTTCTACATACTATAATGAAGACCCAACACTAAAATGAAGACACATAAGTTATAAAATGCACAAGAAGAGATGAGGCTTACTGAGATGGTTCTCCACCCCAGGCTTGTCCTTGTCACCCGAGCGTCTCTTCCCGTGCCTGTCTGGTCCCCGGGGCTCGCCCGCCTGCAGGTCAGCCTCCCCCTGGCTCTTCTGGGCCTTCACATTGAGACGGGCCACATTAAGCATCTGCAGGGACCGGCTCATGGTCTTCATCTTCTGCCTCACAGGCGTGCGTTGGGTGCCACCTGCAGGTCACAAGTTGCAAGGTGGGCAAACCTTTTATTTGGCATGGGACGACAATTATATTTATTCTTACTTCCATGTAATACAATATGAATATTCAAAATCATACATAAGAATATTAATATTCAAGACAACCAACGTGCTACCTATATGGTTATATAGACATTTATTATATTGGTATTACAATTTAAGAGTTAGAGACATATCAACAATCAAATCCATGACAACAACAACCAAGACCTTTAACCTCTTTATCACTAGGCATCTTTTTTATGTTTTTGCCCAAAATAACATGCCCAAAATAACATACCCAAAGTGAATGGAGTATATCTCCACAACTACAAGGGCTATATTATGTAATATAATATGTACTGTGACAACCCGGCTCCAGCACAGTGCCCCAGGCGGCTCAGAGGAGCGGTGGTAGAAGGACTTTACCACCGCTCTCCAGAGTTAAGCCGGGTTGCCACAGTACCAAAAGAAAGATAACACTTGTGGGATTGTTGCAAAATAACTAGTGTGGATGCTACTTGGTCAGAGTGAATAAGGCTAGAACAAAGCATAAATGGAAGGTTGCATTTCCGCATGAAATACATTTCATGTTTTAGAGTGAATACCACCTGGATTATCCATTGGTAGCCCTATTGCACTAAAGGGTAACAGTTCAACATTTGATGAGTACCTGGGTCAAGATTTGATGCTAATAAAGTGAAGTAAGAGTCCTCTCGGGATGAAGGGGTTAAGGATGGACACAACGAGATGCAAGAGTCTTACGTTTCTGGCTCCTCTTGTCATCACCGCCCTGGGAGGTGTGGTAGAGTTCAGCCAGACTTTGGACCAGATCCTGTTGGAGGCCAGACTGCTGCTCTTCCTCCTCTTCCTCGTGCTGCTCACTGGCGGCATGAAGCAGCCTGGGAAACAAGGACAAAGTGGATCCTTTTCAAATATTGGGATAGTCTGGCAAAATGTTTTTACCCTCATGTGGGGGTTAGTTTGCATTCCATATTCTGCTGGAGGGTTGAGCGGTATACTGGTACTGCCCAAGTCCACTTAATTGCGTCATTTTCTGACAGATACGCACAGGAATGGCACTGGGAAGCACTGGGATGAAGCGCTTGTGCAATGATTTTTTGTATGTGCATGTTTGTTTACTATGACAACTAGCCACGTTAACTCCTTAGCGCCAGCTTAAAGCTGGTCGCACACCAGGCACAGTGGGTCACGTAGTAGAAAATAAACACACCACTGATTTTAGGGCTCGTTCTGTGTTTAATATAATGGGTGGCAATGGATGGCGCTGCGTGGCACCAGGGTTTTGAGCATAACCGGAAGTATTTTGTTGCCTATTATATACATTATATATTGTTATGATACGACAACATAGAAATCTTCATACTTCATTGACTCCATTAAATGTGAGCTGACTCCTGATTGGTCTGACTGAGGAAACCAACTCTCCACCAGCCCGGTCTTCATTGGACTGGAACACTGGCTGAGCTCCTGTTGGGCCCATTCAGGAACCTGGGCTTCATTTAGAGGGGCTGCAATAAAAGCAAACAATTAGATATGTACAGCAGTAGGCCTGTCACGATAATTATAATATAATAATACTTATAATAATAGAATACTTTTGTTGAAAGATATATTGTCCCAGAAATAATTGCAATAAACGATATTGTCAATTTAAGACCGTTTTATGCCACTGATAGAATGATAATATAATAGCATAATAATGCAAGTACACCCTTTCAAAGACAGTTACCATGGTGACTATGACCAAGATATCCGATTGCGATTGGCGAAAAATTATAATTGCAACAAACAATCGCATTCAATGTGGAAGGACCTTTATATTAACAAACACATGTAAACACAATGGGCAATATCGAGTCCAACAAAAATGACCACGGTCATATCCATATATTTTGATGAGTTGATAAAGTAATTATCCTGACAGGCTTATACATTACAAACAATCTGGCAGGACACCTTTGTAAATATTATAAACTATGAGAGTGATCAACTACTGTACAACACTAAGTAACAATGAAACCGCTCACTTCAAACTTGTTGATTTTTTACAGAAGTTTGAATCTCTGAACTACTCATTTGAGGTGATGGGATGTCTCCATTATAAATGAAAATACCAGTAAACAAACACCTGCTAGGAGCCAAGCTTGATGCTCACCATCTCTCTCCTTCTCCATAATGTCGCACACCACTCCCAGGACACTGCTGACCACCTGCGGGAGCTCTGCACTGCTGTCTTCAGGGGCAGGGGCGACGGCATGGGTGCTGAGGAGCCGGCTGTCTGGCCTGGACACAGTGAGCAGAGCAGTGCAGGCCGACAGCGGCGAGAGGATGGCCATGCAAACCAGGTCACCGTCGTTCACTTCAGCAAACTGATGGGAGCATTAAAACACAGCGATCAGCCAAGACAAGTACAAATCTGATTAGAAAACACATGTGCGTCATGAATGGTGAATGCTGCTCCACTCACCAAGCTCAGATTCTGAGCAGAGAGCTCCATGAGGAGGTGCTGAAGGGTGGCCTGTTCCTGGCTACTGGTGCTGGAGGACTGCAGCACCCAGGCCTCCGAGGCAGCAGTATGGCTCAATGATACGGAGGCCTCCCACCCCTGGAGCACCCCCCGGACCACCAGAGCTGACGGCTCAGGGAGACGTCGCTGACTGTTGGTCACAGGTTCCATCCAGACGCTGCAGCTCTGGGAGACGTGTTCTGGTTTTGTGGGACATGAAGCACAAATAAATTTGATTCCAGCAGGTTTAATTTAAAGTTGCATCACATATTTGTGTGTGAAGCAAATTGAACATTTTGATACCGCACCTGCTTGTCTTGTTATGAGGCGCTGCAGTTTAGCTTTGATATTCAATACATTATTGTGCTTATGCCTTTTTTTATAGACAAATTGATTATATAATAAGCAATTGCTTATCTATCGTATAATTATTCAATTTGTCAGGCAGCGCTGCCAAGACGTGAAGTGATTTCAGAAATGTTTTGCTATCAGAATACTACATTTAAAACCATTGTAATTGAATTATATTTTGTCTTCTTCAATGTCCATTTTACTTTAAAGAAAAAAACACTAAACCCATGTATGCATTATTGCTGAGTTCAGGGATGCATTTAAGCATTATATTTGTGTTTGGAAAAATAAAGTTAACTTGTGTTAGTTAACTTTGAAGATCACTGCCATCTTACAAACCTTGTCCCCAATGTAGTGTTCCTCCCACAACAGGAAAAGCTGAGCGGTAGAATTGTTGGGATGACAGCAGGTATCCGATGCTGGACTCCAGAGGGAGGGTGTCCCTACTGGGGCCCCATATCCCATTGCAGGGCCGGCAAATGGAGCCAAAATTCCAAAGCGCGTCCATGGGAATCATTCTACCGCCCGAGTGTGACAGTATCTCCGCCAGCTTCTCAGCACCAAGGTGGTCTGTGCAGCCCATCAACTGCAATAAAGATGAAGGATGAAAATTGAGATGTTTTCCCCTTGTATGGGGTTGATGACCAGAACATTCATCTGCTTGAACACATCTCTTGTTTAAGTTGAGCATTTATTTTCTATTGGATTGTTAAGATGACAAACTGATTATGTATCCATCTCTTGCATCATATCAGTAATACTACATAACTAACAGTTATGGAAAATTCAAATAAACACAGTAAAGCACAAAGCAACCTCCACTGTGCCACATGATGCCCCATGGCATTAGTTGGGGTGTAAAGGGGGTTAGAATTATGGTTATCTCGTACATTTGTTTGCCATTGTATCGTATTACTAACCCTGCGATGTGAGCTACTGTCGATCCAGTGCAGCACAACTTTTCGCTGTGCCAACATTTCATGGATTCCTCTGGATATGACATTCTCCGAGAGGTCCGTGTCCATGTCACATAAAGGAATTGACAAATAGTCCGCAAACTGCTCCTTCGAATGTGGACAATCCGAGACAACAAACGCCACATTTCTGCCATCTCCTGTTGTATCGTCCTCGCTGGAAATCCCAACCTTGCCCCCTCGGTTCGACCTTCTAGGTCTCAATGACAATTTGGTTGGAGAGGTAATGTCCGGTCGGTCCCATTGGAAATCCAGAAGAGCCTCTTTTACTGCGTTTTGAACCATCCCTGATGCGTTGAGGCGATGCCTTAGATGTGTTGTGATTTTCTTAAACGTCATATCCAACCTGGTATCAAATTCCATTTCAAAGTCCTCAAAAGTCTTGTCTCGGAGTTCTTTGAAGTCTGATACCCTGGATATGAGGTTCGCATTGCGACCAGTTCTTGACTGGAAGAATTTGTAACCCCAACGTATCTTCTCAAATCCATACTTTAAGCCAAAATACAGAAGAATGCGTAGAAGTCTACGTTTCACTGTGTGCTTTCTGATGTCCAGGTGTGCGGTTGAATCTTGATCTTCAGCGTCCACGTCAATGACGAATACTAAGTTGTGCAGGGCCATGGTTAGTCTATAAAGCTACACGAAATTATTACTCATATATGTAGACGTATTGGCCAAACACAGTGCCTTTGCTAAACAAACTATACGCTTGCTAGCTTGTTTACCTAGTTGCATGGTTGCCATTTACCCTAATGTTAGTTGACCTAACATTAGCGTTAGCTCACTTTCCTAGCTGTATTTAATTTGCAACATGGAGAGACTGCAAATCCATCGTTTTGAACTCAAATCAAACGCACAATTATTTAAACGTATAATTACATTGTTCTTAAAATAGTTATTGTTATACTTAAGGTTCATACGTTATCAAACAAGCTAATAAGATAGGTATTCCGTGCTCGCCATTTTCTTGTTTCTTTTTTAAACTCTTCGCGCTCCTTGTGGTGAAGACCTACCCCTTTGCTGGGATAGGCTGTACGGACAGTGTTATCATTGGTCCAGAACATGAGTACAACTCACGGACAATTTGACATCACTTCCTTTTCAACTAACTGATTGGCTGCTAAACAGTCCGTCACTCAGTGTGCGACCACCAGCCATAACTAGAACCGGTTGATTGACAAGTCAGCCTGCATTTTAATAAATAAAAAATCATAGACTGCAACCAGGGCAAGCGCATCTTCAATAAAGTCCGGGAAGGCATTCGTTCTCACACCACAGTTTATTGGGCTCACGTGGATGGGCATACAAAATCAACCTTCAATTACATTATTATTTTACATTATTATTTTATTTTACATTATTTAAAAGAGCTTTATTGGCATGGAAAATAAACATTTGCATTGCCAAAGCCGTTTAAAATGAAACAAAGGAAAAATAACAAAGCGCTATAAAAAATGGTCACCTTCTTCTCATCACAACAGGTGACAATTTGTACTGCTGTATTTCCCCCAAATGATATGGCAGTTCTTTCCTATTGGGAGTGTTTTGAAACTCCTTGCAGTTCGGTGTAATCGGAGGGAGGTAGGTGCTCCTGATGTCATCGTTTAATTTGCAGGAGGTTAAGGAATGCAGTTCTGTTACCAAGTCTGTGCAGTGGATGCACAGTCAGTTAACCATGGACAGACATCTCACTCAACCAGTAATAGCCTATAACGTCTCCATTGCATTACAATATATCCATGTGCAATCACGCACACAACCCATTGCTCTAGCCAGGGGTGTCGTAGTGGGGGGAAAAGCGGGACTGTGTACCCAGGGCCCCAATGGGGGGCGGGCCCTCGAAAAGCCTGGGATGAAAAGTTTTTTTTGTTTGCAATTTTTTTATGTCTAAGACCTGATGTCACAGCTGTAGGTGACCCAGGAGTCACATTCTGTAGAGGAGGGGGGATGCAGATGGCAACCTAGGTGTGTATATGGAGGTTGTTGTACTGAAAGACATCCACACACACATCCACACACACACCACCAGGGACCAGTCACACACACATACACACACACCGCCAGGGGCCCGTCACACACTCATACGCACACACACACACCACCAGGGGCCGTCACACACACATACACACACACACACCACCAGGGGCCAGTCACACCACATATCCCACATGCCACTAGGGGCCCGTCACACACACATACACACACACACACACACCACCAGGGGCAAGTAACACCACATATCCCACACGCCACACCCCTCATTCTGTCGGGGGAGGAGCCAGCATCTGTCTTAAAGAAGATGACTCTAAGGCACTACACATACTTCACAAACAACATTAAAAAATATATAGACATTTAGAGAGAGAGAGAGAGAGATTTATACATACAGCAAGAGAGAGAGAGAGAGAGAGAGAGAGAGAGAGAGAGACAGAGAGAGAGAGAGAGAGAGAGAGAGAGAGAGAGAGAGAGAGAGAGAGAGAGAGAGAGAGAGAGAGAGAGAGAGAGAGATGGCAGACAGAGAGTAAAGAGAGAGAGATAGGATTGATGATTAAATAAGTATGGTGAACGTTCTGGGCTGTTAAGGACTGACCATTGTCCACCAACATACTCTATTCCCCCAAGGCATAACATGGGAGGCAGGCCAGGGACCTGTGTAAAAGATCATTTGGTTGTGCTTTCAAACACAATTGGGTTTTGAAAGACCATTTGTTTTTGTTGTTGTTGTTGTCTTTTCACCCAAATGCTCATTCACAGGTCATTTGAAAGTCACAAGTCAGATGAAGGGGTCAAAGTTCATCAGCATTATCCATTAAACATCACCTTTGTCACAGTCTGATTCACTTTTCTTTTTACATGTCCACTTCCCCCTATAGTGTATTACAAATGAACTTGGCCTGTCCTGCCATGGCTGACTTCAGCCTTGGCCAATCATTGACCCTCCACAACCTTTCTTTCCTTTGTTGTTACTCCCCCTGATGTGAAAGATTTCCTATATGATGTACACAGAGCATTGCGCATGGTATGTACAAAATACACACTTTTTTGTGTAAAATTACAGAACCAACATCAAAGACACTTCTCTTTCAAGCATGTCATGTTACATCCTAACCCTATTACTAAATTCGTTTTGTGCTTTAAACATATATAAACAAAACAGAGTGAGTTTTTGCATGTGAAACTGATTATGCATATATCTGGGCAAAGAGATGTTAGCTAGGCATCAGGCCGCAGTCACATTTTTAGTCTACCGCAACACTATCACTATGGCAACAGTAGAAAATGTGGGTTGAGAAAACAGAAATCAACAAGAACATGTAATCGGTCACTCCGTTTTCAATGAGTGTGTGTGTGTGTGTGTGTGTGTGTGTGTGTGTGTGTGTGTGTGTGTGTGTGTGTGTGTGAGTGATAGGGAGACAGAGTGAAAGAAATTGCATGAGAATAATCATTACTGTAGAAGAAAGAAAAAAAGAAAAAAACAATGAAAGAGCTAAGCCAGTTCTTGTGTGTTGTAACCATTTGTGTTTTCATTTCAAATGGCTAGTATACAGGATGTGAGAAGTCATGTTTGTTTCCACCCCAGAAGTAATGTTTGTGCAACATTTGTTGACTGCTATGCACAATTTTGGAATTCACAGTATTGTATTGAGATCCACACATATGCCTACAAGAAATAGTGCACAAATTGCACTGAAGTCACGCTCTCTCTCGCTCTCCTCATTCGCCTAAATTAAACTGCCGTCTTTGATGATCTATCTCTCTGTCTCCTTACATCCCCTGTATCCCTTAGCCAGCCACCAGTTGTATAATTTGCTACGACAACACTCAAGCCACCGTGGTTTAGGATTGATAGACATATTCTAGCTTATATTGCCTTGGCTTCAGGCCAATCCAGCTGGTGCCTGACTTCTGTTGTAAAGCTCTGCTGAATGGGTCTGTAAATCCTACCCAACTTTTAACTTGTTATTCGATTACTAGACTAGAAGAAGAGGATCGTGTCAGTGTGTGTGTGTGTGTATAGGAGGGGGTGGTCTGTTGTTGCCGTCCACAATTGCAGTCTGAGATGCTTTGGAGTGCAACATGTCAAAGTAAAGGTCACACATGCCTTGAGCGATATATTGCACAATTTGTTATGCAATCAACATGATTTTTCAACAGTGAATTAAAAAATATAAACAAAATGTGACTCAAATGCACTTTTCAATATTTATTACATGATACAAACTATTACTATTACAGTAAGTGAAAAGTGTGAAGGCTATGTTTGAAATTGGAAATTACAATAAAAATAACAATTAAAAGGTTCCACTATAAACGTTTGAAAATAATTATATTTTGAGAAGGCGTTTGCTTATAAATAGAGGCAGAAGATACAAGATAGACAGCTCCCTTTTAGTAGAACTAAGTAATGTACTGTGTTCAGTACTTTACTTTGTAAATGCATGTTGGTGTGTCACAACGAGCTGATGGGAACAGCCCGCACTTGGCTGACTGGTCACTGAGAATATCTGCTTCAAAAAAAGAAAGCAATGTTTACATTTGAGAAATACAACCCATGCCTCTTCCACCATCTTTATAAAGTTTTGCGGTGATCCACAGTAGAAAAATAGGAATATATATTAAAAGAGTATTCAAGCATCATGTCGCCATGCTAATTTACCCTTAGCGTACTTTTACAGCAGTCACAGCATAGCCAAACCAGTGGAGCTGGTTCAGTTTACAATTCTGCATCAATTAGTGACATACATCAATGTGTTAGCACTAATCTAGCTGCATAAGCACACTTCCATTTTAACGACTGTTGCAGCTACACATGGACATAACAGTCCTGTTGGGTTCAGCTGGCCTCTATCTGAAGCGTTGTCAGGTACAGCAAGGGGGACCACCAGTAGTGGAATGTCCTTAACCCCTCAGATGTCATCACTGAGCAGAGTCTGAGTCACTGGAGTCCAGGCTACCCTGCAGGGACGTGCTGGTGGTGGTGCTGCCGTGGTGGTGGTGATGGTGGTGGTGGCAGCTGGCTGGTGGACAGTGCAGAGTTTGGGTGCTCCGTCGCAGGTTCTCCAGAGACTGCAGGAAGGAGCGGCGAGCCCTCTCCTCTTCCAGTGGCGAGGAGCCCTCCTCCTCCACCTCCGCTATCTCTGCGAACGTGACGGGCTGCGTCTTGAAGCGGGCCTCTCGGGGCCGGCGGGAGCGGCTCTTGCACCTGGCGGGGCCCTTGGGGACCGGCAGCTGCTGGGGGAACTCCTCGGTGGCTGAGGCCAGGAGGTGGGCTGACAGGAGGTGGGCTGGCAGGAGTTGGCAGCCAGAGGTTTCCATGGGCCTCGGACGCACAGCAGCCATCGAACAGGATTCTTCTTTAAAAAAAAACTAAAGCTCTCAATACCACTGCTAAAATAAAAGCTCTTCAGCTCTTCTGCACTTTTTCCACCTTTTCAGGTATTCTCGGTAAAGAAGAATCCTTTCCTTCCAAAGTCAGGCCCAAATGATGATCATCGGAAAATGTCCAGTGAAAAACACAGCCAATGAGTACATGAAGAAAACAAAAGTTAGTCTGTCTCAGTTTCTCAGCACTTGTGTTTTTCAAAACATGCTTGGTTTCAACTCTCTGTCTCTTCGGTCTCTCGCTCTCTATTTCTCTCTCTTGAGCTCAGTACCGCATGCTAGAACTATTGCTACTCACAGCGCCAGTAATACGCTCTTTTATAGATTTTAGAGACAGCCCAACTCAGCACACTCTGGTCCATTAGGCTCCTCCCTCTCCACCCCCACCATACCCTCCGAATGACTCCATCTTCACTAGCAGTCAGCCGATCACACAGTCAGATCCCAAAAATAAAGAGAAACGGAATGGAGAGAGAGAGAGAGAGAGAGAGATAGATATACACACACACACACAGACAGAGAATGCCATAAGGGAGAGGAAGAGAGATCAATTCAAAATAATTATGCTCAGCGAAAATAAGACAGCATGACAACAAAAGCTAAATATTTAGATGTAGAGGAAAGTAAGAGAGAGAAAACTAAAAGTATAAAGTAATTGTTAACCTGTGGTGGATATAGTTCAGAGGAGGTAGACATGTCAACGGTAAAACTCCAGAAATTCAAACTCCACTTGGGTAAATGGAGTGTTAACAAATCAAATGTTCAAAATGAATACCGCACCTCATGATTTTAATTTACATGAATTAAAACTTAAATTGAAGGGACAAACAAAGGCGAGTGGCTGTTGCGGTCAAAACTGTGCTACTGCTTACAGTGTACACACTGGCAGATTCCTTCACTTCAGAGTCAACAGAGGCGGACAAAAGCTGTGGGAGAGTCATGAAGGTGCCCGTGTTTCTACATGAAACGCACCTCTCACCTTTTGCACGCAAAACACAGGCATGCATGTATCGAAACACACACTCTCTAGCACATAAAGCTAGGCAGACACACACACACACACACACACACATACACACACACACACACACTCACACAAACAGCACTTCTGACGCTACTAACTAACCAACTAACTGGGTTGTAGTACGGTCCAAAGGGACTACCTGTAGGATTTGATGTGTTTAATCGCTTTGAATTGGCAATATATGAACAGCTTGTAATGTCTCTCTATGTTGTGTAGAATGATTTCTACGCAGGCTGATTTCTATTATATTTTAACTGGGCTGGCTTTGCCAGGAAAAAGGAAGGAAGTGACGTCTACACGGATAATGGCAAAAATGCCAGTTCTTTTATTTATGATAACTAACATTATATAATTGTTATTGTCTCATCCCACTGACCTCGCACACCAGTGCTCTGAAGGCACAAGTTCAAGCAGACTGCAGTTCACTTTCCAGCTAAAGGGGCCACTAATGAGAAGGAATTTCTGATTCATTTGATATTGTGCTGATAGAGCAGCTATATTTGCTTATCAAGAAAGTAAAACACCACTTAACAACACTGCTGTATCAGAGACTATTGGGTTTGTTGTGTAGTAAGTATTCACACATCTGAATTCATCTTTGTTTTATGTCATGTATAAGTAGATGCATTCGGCAAAACACATGTACTGAATGGCATTTGGGAAACGATGAGTCATTTGAAAGAAGGTTATGTGATCGCACACAGGCCTCGAATACTTCTCATAGGCAGTCAACATAGCTGTCGACATGGTAGCCCACGGGGTAACACAAGCAGTGATACCACTATCGTAACCGTACCCACTAAAATTATGTCATGGTGTCACCAGTGGCAATGTCATTGATTGTGTCGCAACACATCCATGCTGGCTGAGCTGGCACGTGCAGCGTCAGAGTCTGCCGAGTGACGGAAGACTCTGAAATGGCCGCTGTTCTGTCATGCATTACGACCATGGCATATTCCGAGATTCATATGGCGAGCTGGTTGGCATACATGACACACACGAACACACCCACAAATGCACACATGTACCTACCAATTATAGCTACATATAAAAAGTGGTATACATGGACACATACACACACTGAAAATGTCCCTCTCTAACATGTATCCTACACACACACAATTCCTATATGCTGCTGTATTGACAAATACACACATATTGTACACACAGACTCACTTGCTGGGATGTAGGTTGTTAAATACCCCTCGGATCTATTTCAGTTTAAGGTGACCCAACCAAGCTTTCAGCTGCCGGTCATTATCACATGACATTTCTATTAGCTTTTAAATGTGTGGTGGTCGTTACTGTGCATGTGTGTATGAGTATTTATGACGTGTGTGTGTGTGTGTGTGTGTGTATGTCTTTGTACCTGTGTGTGTACCTGTGCATGTGTGTGCATGCGTATATGTGTGTATGTGTGTGTGTGAGTGTGTCTGTGTGTGGGTGTGTGGGTGTGTATTCAGGCACAATTTAGTAAAGAGAGGTTCTAGTAATGTTAAGTTAAAGTTAACTAAAATGGCAAGTTTTGACAAAATATATGTAGTTATAACCATGTCTTATTTATATAGCCTATGAAATGAGTTGCCTCGTTTTTCAGATTATCGGCCATCAAGATGCTAATGCACAAGGGCAACTGAGATCAGCTCTAAATAACTCCTAGTAATCCCACACTTGTTTCTGACCCTATGTTAACTTATCTTGATGAATCCAAGGCCCTCTTCCTCTATTATCATGTATTCTTGTCTCATTAGGCCTCAAACAGCTGATGTCATGGAGCATCTGCATAAGCAGTGGCAGCTGGGAAATAATCATCCAGGTTTTGTAGCATAGAAATAGACTAGCTTTAAGCTTCCATTCCTCACCTTGATAATCCTTCAGGTTCAGACAAGCCTTCATATTGCGGGAGTCAGACAACCAGGTGATGTCCAAATAGGCTGGGAACAGGAGATCGTTGTGTAGTATACAAATGATACAAATGCATATCAGATGATATTCACTGTTGAATCCTATGAAGTTCTTTCCGGCACACTGGTCGGAAATACTTGCATCTGATATGCATCGAGGAGTTGTGTGCTCGTGGCTGTTCTCAGAGCAGAAATGCTAGTTTTGCTTATATTATAACAATTTATATTAGAGCATATTTGGTTTCACGGTGAATATCTATGCATATGCAAAGTTTCCTTTCTCTAGCATTTACTATCTCAATGGAGTTTGAGACAACGTGGCTGGAGACAAACAATCCTAAACCAACAGGACAAAAATAATGTTTCAGCTAATAGTTAAGGGAAAGTGTAAGTCTGCCCAGTAGAAACAGAGAGAGTGGACTATTTGGAGTTTGGTTAAATATTTGAACAAATCTCACTTGTGCTGTTGTTGTAGAGTTGTTGTGTAGTGCTAGAGGTAACCTTATTCCATGAAACAAAGTTTAACATCTAGCTCTTTCCTTGACCTTTCTAATGCATGTCTACAGTCAAAACACCAAAAGAGATCATCCACAAGATTTAAAAAATAGAAATAGAAATAAGGTTGATAAAGATTAGATTAGTGTGTTTTCAGGACAAATTCTGAAGAGAATATAAATTGTTCTGGCCTCAATCAGTATACAAAACAATACACATACAATTCATTTCTCCATTTAGCTTCATTGCTAGCATATATAGATGTAGATATATATCAACAAACCAAAAACATTTAAACATTCATAAAGCATAAAACTTAGAGAGAGAGAGAGAGAGAGAGAGAGAGAGAGAAAGAAAGACAGACAGACAGACAAACAAAGAGACAGAGAATGCCCATAAGAGAGAGGAAGAGAGATCGAGAGCAAGAGAGAGAGAGGGAAAGAGGGAGAATGACCTAGACAGCCAATAGTCCAGGTCCATGAGATCAGACGGTGAGGAACACGCCACAGGCTACATTACCCTACGCTACCTACTGCCTCACTACCGCCTCATCTCCGTGGCATTGGCCCCAAATGTCAAGGCTGCTGGTGAACCTTTTTATGGGGATGGGGGGGCTGCTGTTTTTTCAGTGGAATATTTATGTGTCATTCTAATAAGAGTGAGACCTTTCATTTTTTTTTCATTTTCATGTTTGTTGACTTTTCTAAAAACACTTATCTGAACCCACTTTAGATGTAGATGTTTTGTTTACTCCTTATGGATGTAAGCTGAGTAGACTGTTGAATGAGTCAATGTTCAAAACAATATACCTTACAAAAGCGTTTACTGCGAATGTAAAGATGTTTTTGCATCAACAAATTAAATATTGCACACACCCGCACAAGCACACAAATGAAATGTGTGTATTCGTGGTAACAGAACCCATCGAAGTTAGCCTGAGAACCAATGAGTCACTGTGGGGAAGAAGTCTATTTATAAACAGTGGATTGGCATTAAACAACAGAGCTGTTTGCCAGTCACATAGCTATGTTTTGAAAAGGCTATATTTGACCATATCAAAACAATCAAACATGTAAATATATTGCAAACAAGTGGAACTTTCTCATTCTCATTCATTAGTTAAGGACGCAGGGAAGGGAGGACAAAGGATTGGTTGATCTCCACTGCTGTTTCTTTACTGCACATCACAAGGTAACCCAAACTCATGTTAAAGTCTACCCGTTTGCCTAATTAGCCTCATGAGACAAGGGTCTCGACAAAAGCAATGGCCAAAATCAAACCTAACCACTCTGACAGCAACCACTTAGATCTGAACCACCTGACCTCATCGCCACATGAATACCACCATCAGGGAGAAGGAGAATAAACTCAGGGGTGTTTCTAGGCATAGGTAACCTAGGCGGTCGCCTAGGGCAACACCTGCAAGGGGGGGAGCCAATTGGGCGCCTACCCCCATGTAAATATTTGTATTATTAAAAAATAATAATAATAAAAGCATAGGATTTGTTTTTACCCCATTTTCTCCAAATGTTAGTAGTGGCCAATTCCCGACTTATTTAGTTATCTGTGAGATGAAGACGAGACAGTGGGGAAGGGGCCAGGTGTGGACGGTCAGTGTACCAGTCTGCATTTTATTGTCTGCATTTGTTGAAATGATCTGTCGGTCTGACCTGACCTGTAGCCTACTAAATGAAAAGATCAAAGTCATTGGGGGCGCATTTCAGGATGCACTTTTAATTATTTTGTGACGTGTTTATAGTAGTACAATTATAAAGTGTTATTTCCCCTGAATTGGGAGGGTTGGAGATCTCGCCTAGGGTGCCAGAAAGGCCAAAAACGCCACTGAATAAGCTACATCTGTTTCAATAGCGATGCCATGCAATATCTCTGGGATATAACCAACCTGACTGTAACCAGCGTGCCAGGACTTTCAGAAGGTCACCAGGGTAAGATGGCAGAGATCACACAGAAGGGAGATGACTTCGGTGAATGGGAGGTCTTCAAGGAGACAGCAACAAGAGAGACACATGAATCTGACTTAAGTCATACTCTTCCCATGCACCTATGATTAGTGCATGAATGAGAACAAGGTTAACACATGAGAGGAGTGACTGGAGTATTGAGCTCATCAGTTTATGCTCATGTGTTTCTTTTCAAGAGTGAAGATCCCGTAGTAAAAAGTGAGTTCATGCAATTTCAAGTCCAATCTTTATTATTATGGCCAATTTGTTTGAATAGCCTTCGGATCATTGGGAGAGGGCAGGAAAAATAAAGAAACAAAGAAAGGTGTTCTATTTGGTGTACAGGCTATACGTTGTGATAACCTGATGTTGTATTTATTACAGGAGCATGATTTTATTCATTTTACTATTCTACGTGACCATAATTGTACATTTAATCACCAGCAATTGCATTGCTGATAATATTCTATTTTAGGGACTTTAATATCTTTGACATATCTTTGACATTTTCAAAATGCAAGAACGCACACAGATCAGAGAACTCTGAACCGAGAGCGAGGTGGAGAGACGTCATGCTAGATGGAAGGTGAAGAGAGGTGAAGGAAGGAGAGGAGAAAAGAGGAGGAGAGTATATGAGAGCCAAAAGACCTAGGGGAGTGGGAGGCCAGAGCGTATCGGTCAGATCGTTCCCAGGCCACCTTCCCACCACAAAAACCAGCAGGAGCCTCAAGCTGGTCGCCATGGAAAATGAACACACACACACACACACACACACACACACACACACACACACACACAATTGGCTGTCTAGAGATAGTTAAGGGACGTAAACATAAACCAGTACAGGTGAGTGACAAAAAATGTGGTGAGTCATGAGTGTTTAATTGAGTACCAGCTATTTACAATATAGACAAAAAGGGGTGGGGGGGAAGGACTGAAGGTGGTGCCAAATCAAAGAACGTAACATAACAAAACAAGTCTTCCTTAAAGAAGAGGCAACTAGAAATTAATGAAAACAAACCTTCCTACTCTCCACTTTAACAAAAATACAGGGTTGGCACACACCACTAACCTAGTGTATTTAACAGAGAAAAACCTACGTGATGCACATGAAAAGTGTACCCCAAACGTACCTAGCCCTTTACCGATAAGGGAAAAAATAAAATGGACAGGAGAAGTTGCATAAACGAACTAACACAAGACCAGCACTAACTCTGTGGCAATGGCAAAATGCTAGCCCCCTCCAACAGGAAATGCACATTTATATACTATCCTTATCAGTTGGAGCTGATTGGCCATTGAGGAGTGGTGGACCAATCATGTGGGTGGCATCCGGAAGAAATCTGTATTTCCTGGATTCTGTGGTGGCAATTAAAAGGACAAACACACACAGCATACAATACAAGTGCAGGCCTAAAGCACTGCATGTAACAACAATGTTGAACGATGCTTCCCACGGGAGCTGAATACGGACCCAAGGAAAGGTTTCGGTCCTTCAATTCTTCCACGGAGAGAGTAGATTAGCACACCATGGGTTAACATCCCATGAATATGAACAGCACGATGATTACATGATACATACATACATACATACATACACATACATACATACATACACATACATACATGAATCCAGTAAATTGTCAAGCTCGCTCATTTAGCTATTTTCGCTCATTTTGCTATTTTGTAGGAGCCGAATACATCATACACATTGACATGGTGTAGGGATTTCTGTGTAAGCTATTTGCATAGAGCCGGGAGTGAAACTTAATTTGCAATAAAACAGTAACAGTACAAACTGTGCTGGGGACAATCTGCTTTGAGATCATAAGCATATGTCTTCTTAGTGACAGATCATGGGCCCAGGACCAGAACAAGGTGAAAACACCTTATGCAATATGTTGTTCTCTTTACAGACAATAGGTGCCAATGGGGAGCTTCACAGTTTGACATGAATGTGAAAAAAGCGTGTGGCTCAGTGTGACGTGCTCCTTCCCAACACTGGGAGCCACAAAAGACCCCCTGACCCCTTACACAATGTGCTAGGACCCCTCCTGTTCAACCGGTGTCTCCTCGGGTACACCTGCATACAGTGTTTCTGCGTACAGCGCACGAACATACGGATTCACACACACACACACACACACACACACACACACACACACACACACACACACACACACACACACACACACACACACACACACACACACACACACACACACACACACGCCAGATAATGAGGGTGATGTTTGCTGGACAAAGAGCAAAATGGCCACAGAAATAGACATTTCATAAATGTATTACAGCATTCATGAGAAGTTGATTCAGGACCAAACAGTCCATAAAGGATGTAACAGGCACACAAATACTTCCGTTTACTGCAAAATATATTTAATTATGAGAAAATATAAAAATTATTAAATATTAACATCTTAAGTAAAATGATCATATTGGGTTAAAACCCAAGATTCATGGATTCCTGGGATATTAGCAATAACCTGCAATAGATTTGACACCAATTCCCATTTATTGCACATTCTGGAACACATATAAAATGGATTATTACAGAATTGTATCCAATTTGAAGATATTTGTAACAACTTTTCGATAGCCATGGGAGCAAATTTCCCTGTCCAATATCAAACCTGTAAATGCCTAAACAGAAAACCATTACCATTACTCACAACACATCTCAATATAATCCATCTCTACATCACCCGTTTTCTGTACCACAACATTTTAGGTTGCACCAAAGGAACTCTTACTTCTCATACACATAAACACATAGGGAGGCTTCTTAAAACCCTGAACCACCCCCATAAAGGAACAAGTCTATGCTTAATGGGCTCCAACGCCCACTTTAGTTTGCTCGTTTACTTTGAATAGCAAGCCTTGTTCCGTCTGAAATCACTTATGGAAGAAAAACAAGCCTTGGGATTGTGTATATTGTGGTCGCTTAGCAGATGAACTCAGCCTGAGGGAGTGACTCTGGTACCACGTGGGAGTCCACAGTAAAATACACATTGTCCTGTTGTACCTGTCCAACAATTAACAGGTAAAAGATAACTTAAATCAAACCGTGTGACGTGAACTTCCATACAAACCGTAAAAACCTTTCTACAGTAACATCCTCACCCCCTTATTCCTTCACTGGGCCCCTTCCTCTGTTTTGTAGTATTCTTTACACATCAATCCAAACTGCTCTGAGTGTTTGAGGGGCTTCCGCTAAGAAGAGGAACATTCTTACCCCCCACTGTTTCAGAGTCCACCACTCCTCGCGTCTCATTAGTCACTCGTCAAGGGTTACCAATGACGGACATCAGATGTGGCCATGTCTGAACCACGAGTCTGCTGCTCCTCCATGGCTGGCGTTCTACGACGGGTTGCCTGTGAAGCGGAGCTTGGAACCCGGCATGTGACCCTGGGGTTCAGGGTAGATGGATCGAAAGGTGAGGTTGATGCGTGGACCCCGATCATGGTACTCTTTAGCCACCTGATGCTGTTGAACAGAGAGACAGGGGAACATTTTTGTAGATTTAACCCCAAACCTTTGTTCACATCCATATGGAAAAATGGAATTCTACTCTGAAACCAGCCCGACTGCCCGTGTGACACAAGTACAACCCTCTTTGATGCATCATTCAAAAAAGCTGTATGAATATATGTATTGATGTGGAACAGTTGTTAGTTGTCTTGTGTCACTGTGTAAAAGCCAATCGGAACATGTTGCAACATCCCCTATCTTTACAACACACCGAGGCAGACAGACATTTAGACAAACATTTAATCGCCAGGTAGAAACTCATCCACTCAGTCAGACTCCACGCAGACTTTGGGTGGTAAACTCCCCTCTATCCTCTCCAAACGTCCACAGCCCTCTGAATGCTAACTTTGAGAAGGGCAACCAGGGCCTCTTTCAATGTAGTGTGACACAGAGACATCCAAACAAATATCTTGAGTCAGATAATATTGAGTATATGGGGTCAAGGCCGGTTGGCGGTGCATGGATATGCAAAAAGGATCAAGATTGACACGCAGCCATCCACTGGTGGTTTTTGCTTTGCCACTGGGCAGCTTAACACTTCAACTCATACAAGTTTATCACAACTGTCCTCAAGACTGTGACACATCTGTATAACCAGTATGGCCAAAGTACAGCCAATGGAAAAGAGAAGATGGGCACTTCAAATGCTTGTAACCCAGCTGGATTTCCCTCAAACTCTTAACTTTGAGTGTTACAACAGAAATCCACAATGACAAATAATACAGTAATTCCATATACAACTCTACATCAGCTGGTTTCTCTAGCATCACAGCATGTAGGTTACTGCTGTTTCCCAAAGGAATGCCTGTACCAAGAGACAATCCTAGTAGTAGGTCACAAAGTTATTTAGTTCACTTCTTAGCAACAGAGCGAATGGAAAACATGACGTGTTTATCAGAAGAAAAATGTACTAAAAACATTTTACAACATTTATATAACAAAGTACAAACATACTTTTCTCACTAATGTTAACAGTGACAAATGGTCTCAGAGGAGGAGTTCAAGTGCCAAGTCTAAACCATCTCGAAATCCCCCGACAACACAACCACACATGATGCATGAGGACAGACAGACCCGGCTAAATATTTAACTAAACATTTAACTACCATTCAAAACCTCTGGCCTGGACTTATGTTTGAGCCATACTTCGTATTGGGCTGGAAATAGGAGACTTACTGCCGGATAGTATTTTTCTTTTTCCGAATGGTTTCTTCAACGTTGTTGGAGGATTTAGGAGGCCTCTCCCCTAACTGTCCCCATAAAACACTGACTTTCTCTGCCTGTTTTCTTTCTCACTCTGGCATGTAACAGAATCCTTCCATTGCTGAACACCTTTTGCCTTTTTCAAATTGGCAAAATTTGTTCAAATTTCCTTAAAAATAATATAGCAGTATATATTCAAAACACATCAAATGTATTTAGAAATGTCCTCCCCTTGAATGTATACACTTTTTAATGTTTGAGGGAGGAATTTGCTTTTTGAAGAGAGCCAACAACCATCATAATCAATAATCGATAGGAACACTACACTTATCCATGTCAATATGCAACAGTTGTTCATATCACAGTTATCATCATCATATAAATGACTTAAATGCTTTTAAATGAGAATTGTATGGTTGGTTGCTTTCTGTCCGGAGAGAAATCCTGTTGCCTCCCATAACTGGCAAGATATAACTTATTACTGTAGCTATATAATTCAATTTAATGAGATGTACTTTGTTCAGTCATTTGTGAATAAAGAGGCTCACTGAGTTACCTGGTGACAGGTTCATGTGATGGTTCTGTGCTATTCACAGGGCACATGCACTGCCACCTCCAGTGGGTGGGGGTCAGATAAAGAGGAGAGAGATAGGGAGAGAGATATGGGAGAGAGGGAGATAGGGGAGACAGAGATAGGGGCTAGGGAGCACTGTGCTGAAGGGATTTGATAGGAGAATGTGGGGTGTGGCTCTGAGGGAGCAATAGGAGGGGGCGTGGCTCTGTCTGTAAGAAAGAGAGAAGGGGGCATGGCTGTTTATAGGAGAGAGGAGGGGGCATGGCTCTGTCTATAGGACAGAGGAAAGGGTGTGGCTCTGTCTGTAGGAGCGGAGGGGGCATCGCTCCGCCTGTAGAACCCCTTTTACACATAGCTCCCGGTAAATTACTGGGATAACATTGCAGGCACGCTAATGATTTACAGTTCAGCAGATGGCGGTAATGCAACACTTATGGATGCCAGCCGTCATAAAATTTGCGGATTGAGAGGAGCTCCCTTATTTCGGAACCTGTCCAGTTTCCAGAAATTATTGAGAAAGGAGCTTGAGAAGAAGCTGTATTGATATTGTTATTGAATCACCCAAAAGCATTGGCTCATTAAGATAAACTGTCACAGATTAAAATACATCCTCAGCGGAGTCTTGAAATTGGTTCGCTCACTCTACGTGAAAGCGTCTTACGTCAGACGTAACCCTTTGCATGCCTTTTCTGGCAATGTTCACAACACAGCCGTACCGGCAGTGACCGGGAAATGTAACTAGGTCTTGAGCAGGCAAATTGCCAGTGCAGATTACCCGGCATATCGATCCATGTTCCCATTCACACATGCCCACATGCAGAAAATGTTCAGGAACATTACAGGGTAAGACAGAATGTATAAAAGGGGCTTTGGAGAGATACATGGGGCATGGCTCCGTCTGTAGGAGAGAGGAGGGGGCGTGGCTCCGTCTGTAGGAGAGAGAGAGGAGGGGGCGTGGCTCCGTCTGTAGGAGAGAGAGGAAGGGGGCGTGGCTCCGTCTGTAGGAGAGAGGAGGGGGCGTGGCTCCGTCTGTAGGAGAGAGAGGAGGGGGCGTGGCTCCATCTGTAGGAGAGAGAGGAGGGGGCGTGGCTCCGTCTGTAGGATAGAGAGAAGGGTGCGTGGCTCCGTCTGTAGGAGAGAGAGAGGAGGGGGCGTGGCTCCGTCTGTAGGAGAGAGAGAGAAGGGTGCGTGGCTCCGTCTGTAGGAGAGAGAGAAGGGTGCGTGGCTCCGTCTGTAGGAGAGAGAGAAGGGTGCGTGGCTCCGTCTGTAGGAGAGAGAGGAGGGGGCGTTGCTCCGTCTGTAGGAGAGAGAGAAGGGTGCGTGGCTCCGTCTGTAGGAGAGAGAGGAGGGGGCGTGGCTCCGTCTGTAGGAGAGAGAGGAGGGGGCGTGGCTCCGTCTGTAGGAGAGAGAGGAGGGGGCGTGGCTCCGTCTGTAGGAGAGAGGAGGGGGCGTGGCTCCGTCTGTAGGAGAGAGAGGAGGGGGCGTGGCTCCATCTGTAGGAGAGAGAGGAGGGGGCGTGGCTCCGTCTGTAGGATAGAGAGAAGGGTGCGTGGCTCCGTCTGTAGGAGAGAGAGAAGGGGGCGTGGCTCCGTCTGTAGGAGAGAGGAGGGGGCGTGGCTCCGTCTGTAGGAGAGAGAGGAGGGGGCGTGGCTCCGTCTGTAGGAGAGAGAGGAGGGGGCGTGGCTCCATCTCTAGGAGAGAGAGAAGGGTGCGTGGCTCCGACTGTAGGAGAGAGAGAAGGGTGCGTGGCTCCGTCTGTAGGAGAGAGAGGAGGGGGCGTGGCTCCGTCTGTAGGAGAGAGAGGAGGGGGCGTGGATCCGTCTGTAGGAGAGAGAGGGGAAGTGGCTCTGTATATAGGAGGGGGCGTGGCTCTGTATATAGGAGAGAGGGCGTGGCTGTCTGTAGGAGAGAGAGGGGGGTGTGGCTCAGTATGTAGGATAGAGAGGAGGGGGCGTGGTTCTGTCTTGATGATCAGGTCTAGAAAAAAATGCCCACCAAACCTGAACTGGTTTATTATGAAGAAAGACTCTTTATAGCCATGTTTCAGATAAGCGAAAAACATTTGTTTATTTATAAAAACCATAACAATTTGTAGTGTCCGTATTTCCCTTATACTTCCCCCTAACTAGTGTTCACAATATAGAGATTATGAATGAGGGCCTATTTGAACACAGCCTAAGTATGTCTCATCCATCGTAAGTGTGTGTGTGTGTGTGTGTGTGTGTGTGTGTGTGTGTGTGTGTGTGTGTGTGTGTGTGTGTGTGTGTGTGTGTGTGTGTGTGTGTATTTTGTAGTTGTAGAAGCACACACAATGGACAATATGGCTGACTGCCATTTGAGTGAGGTGCAGATTGAAAATGCTGCAAATGTAAATCATGTTGTCCCCAACTAAACCCCCCTTCAAAATACATTCTCTGGCAAAAATAACAATCTGTCAACTATGTTGCTGTTTAAAATCTCTGTTGCTGGCTTGTTACTAACATAGCAACTGGCAAAAACTGCTTCCAGGCAGAAGTTAAAATTATAGGCTCTTTTAGTCCCAGTACTGTTGTGTCTCTCTCCCCCACTCTGCTATATTCATGTAACGAATAAACCAGGCTGTCACATTACTGGAAAAAGATTATGACGGAGACAAAGCTGAAGTACACTGTTTTCGAATAACAAGACAGGCCGGATTGGATTATTCTGCTTATACCACAGTTACAAAAAATTATTAGATATCATTAACCTTATATTATTCGTTTTTAAAATCAGCTGAAATTTAAATACTGCAGCATATTTTTTTGCTGCATTGTCAAGCAAACATCTGGTCGATAGTTCCATTCCACCGTTGTCTTTAAAGGGGAGTGACCTCAAAATATATTTTTTAAACGTGGTAATGTCTTATATGACCTTCAACATAGTAATCTATGCTATTTTGTCAATGTAACTAAAATAGGACCGTCATTTAGAGAACACAGGTGTAAAATCCTATGATTTTGCCAGTCTCCGCCAACCAGTTTGTGAACGTTCTACTCTGCTCAAACTCAAGTTGCGTTCTTTCGTGACGTCGAAGTGCCTTGTGAGGAGCCCTGTCTGGGCAGCGGTTGATGATGACGGCCGCATCCAAGAGAGGGTGAAGCTTCTTGGACACTTATAGAATAACGCTGCGGTGTGTGGCACATTTCATATATAACATCGCTCAATACAACCGTCAAACACAACGATGGTACTAGCTTAAGAAATTTGCCATGGGTTGTAACCATGGAGATTACACGCCCCCCCCCCCCCCCCCCCCCCCCCCCATCAGAGTATTTTTCTAATGCATTGATGATGGAATAGGTTACCAATAACACAATGTAATGCACTATAAACGTAGAGTTGAGATTAGCCACATTGTACCTGCCAATCATCCTGTGTGGCTCCATCCATCACTAGCAATGTTCCATGACTCAGAGGGACCCGAACCTTCTCCACATAAGTATAGTCGCCGTTCTCTTCCTGGAGCACACACGCGCACACGCACACGCACACACACACACACACACAAAATACAGAATAAGTGATAGTCATTCTTGTATTGGTATTTCCTATTTGGCATAAAAGTATCACGTTGTCACAGGCACACACCTCCTCTTCTTCATTGAATTATTAAATACAGGCACACAATCAGGTATTATCAATGGTAAACCAAGATCATAGATTGTACCATCTAATAAAAAGTGCTGTGTAGGCCCTTTCCACTTTTCTCTTTAATATTCAAATATTTTCATTATACGAACATTACAAAAGGAGATGAAGGAACACAGATGCTGCAAGCCCAGAGCGGGCTCCATCTCACCGGCAGTGGCTGTTTGCGGAGGCTGAACACCCGGGTGTCTCCCAGGCTGATGGAGGCGATGGTGGGTGCAGGCCCCAGGGAGGCCTCGTCGTCGCTGTGCCAGCCAATGCTGTCCTTGCCGTTGCGGTACAGGTTACACAGCAGAGAGTTGAAGCTGCTGCCATCGCCGCACGCCTCCTGCACTTTCTCACGCACACTCAGCAGCAAAGGGTTCCACTGAGTGAGGAGTGAGCAGTGAGTGAAAGGAAGAAAACCCATAGATATGGCACATACTTCAATAAATGTGTGTCGGTTCCACCTGTGTGTTGGCAGCCATTGTTGAGTGTGCGTAGGTGTAGGGCAACTCTCCGAACCAACAGGTTAACCGGGGCTCCTCGTACCCTTCACCTGAAACCACATACACTATTAATGGTCTGGCACACGTACACACACGCACACACATACAGTCTCCATTTTAATTGTCTGTGCTCTCATTCAACTGCAGCCGACTAGCAATCCTTAGCTACTTGATGAAAGTGGCCCAAAAGTCTGAATATTGTGCTTACTTTGAAACACGGATTACATTTGGCTGGTATCATTACAGGCTGGTCAACATCCAATGTACACAACCTGATTTCAACTCTCTCACTCTCCTTCTTTGGTCTTGTTAGCCTTATCTGTGTCTATCTTTCTCTCTGGGAAATGCATGACCTCTTCCAAGAACTAGTGGCTGCTCTGCCAGTTCATGATGCTGTGATGGTCTGGGAGGGGGCCCTGAGGTGGTAGGCTAGCAGCTTGTTGTGAGAATCTCATTAAACCATCAGGAAAGGCTTTACTCTTGCCATAAAGAACAGATGCAATCATAAAATAAAGACACTATTGGCTATCATGATGTTGTTGGAAAAGGCGAGTCAATATGTTTAGAAAGAGAAAAGTAAAAATAAATACATCTGTTTTACAATATAACAATATATATAATTGTTCTGGTTTATTCGTTTATGTAAATGTGGTTTCCAACCTTGTCTATTGTTGGTTTTCTGGGACCAGGGCAACTCAGCTAACAGCTTACTGAAGATCCAGTCAGCCTCCTGCCGGGCCAGAAATCCAGGAACCAGACGCAGTCTTCCCACACACGCACATGCACATATGAAATCAGTAGTAAACGTTATGTCACATATCCTTTTACTGGCAGTGGCACTCTTGAAAAACAAGCTGTTGACTCCTACTATAGGGATGAAAATAGCTTTGGTTGGTTGCTGGATTCTAAACCTTATCAAGTCAAACTACTTGGTAGATGAGAAAGTCAACTGACAACTCAACGGACTGATGGTCATGAGCATACTTCTAATGTTCAGCTATGTATTGAGAAAATAAATACAAAATATGCATAATAGAGATGGTTTAAGAGATTAAGTTTAAGGTTGAGACAACAAACTAAGACTGATGTTACTATCCCTAAGGTAGAGGTACTGTAGAAAATAAGCAACACAGTGTTTACATGTTCATATCTATCTGTTACAGACAGATTTCTATAGTAAAACTGCTTGAGTGTATTTTGCGGTAAGACATTGTCCTACAGATACTAAACAACACATACAACAGGGAATACAGGCTGTGGCAATAGACATAGCTTAATAAAAAAGTGATGACTGCCATCTAGTGGAATAACCTCTACTATTACAACAAAGTTGACAACAGGATGAAGCCAGACCGCTTCATCTGATTCATCTTCATTGCCATCATCATCATCATCATCATCATCATCATCATCATCAGTCTCCATCATCACAGTCACCATCATCATATTCATCACAACCACCATGCTTTCAGTTGGGTAGAAGACAATTTGTAATTATCTTTATGTTCCACAATTTTGAAAATACAAAGTTTTGTTGTCCTTAATATTCTGGGAATCTTTGTATTTCTTGGTATGCCTTTTGAGTGTTCATGTTCTCTGCATGTCTTTGTGAACACTGCACTCACCTGGAGACACCTGAGGGTCCATTGCTAATGTCATAATCACCTGCATGACTGTGTGCAGAAACAACATGTTAATTAACAGTAAATAAATATACAGTTTAGTATGAGCATGTCAAGCGTGAAGTAGTAACATCTGACTCTTACTCTATCAGCTTCTCAGCTGGAGCTTCTCTGACTGTCTATGACAAGGAAAGGGGAGGAAAAAACATTTTGTATTTCACGTGAAATACAGACATTACCCAAATGGTATTTCATCTCCTTTTTGAATATGTATGTTCTACCTTGGTAGGCTGTTGAAAGTCAAACGCTTTTTGCTTTGATCCAATCCCCCAAGATGCAGGGGAGTTTACATTTCTGGTTGGCAGGTTGTTGGGTACAGCTCCGGCTGTGAAATACATATTTAATAAATCTGGGATTGTATCACTGGATCAGTTTCAAGTTAACCAGGTAGGTAAGTTGGTAGGTAGTCTTCAACCGCCCCAATAACACAGTGCAGTCTGTGAACCTACCTGCTACTCTGGGTTGTTTGGGTAACTGTTTGGCCCAGGACCCCTGGACTCTGGCACGCTGGCGCTTATCAGACATCACATCTATAGAGGTGTGACGTTAGCAGATAAACACGGATACGTGAAATATATCTTATTGACACAAGTGTAGCTAGCATAGCTTGCTTTTAATTACGTCATTTTGATCAATCTAACAGAATAAAAGCAACAAGACTCGCTATGCTTAAATGCGTTTGAATCTGTAAGAAGAAAACCTCGAAAAGAAACAACTTTCATAATAATAAACATAGCTGGGTAACATGTTACATCTCTAGGTCTTATTTTATACATTTTTTGTGAACGTCACTCCTTGGTTATGTACTAGACTATACATTTAAACGTTTTAAATTACCGTTTAGCAACTTGCCGGTTTAAGAGAAACGGCTCTTGAGATTGTGTTGACTTGGTTTGACACTTATGCTGGCTTGCTGACTTCAGGTTTGCTTCGACAGTGGTAGGCGTGTTACAAAAACATAACTCCGACCCGGAACTACGATTTTGGAGCATGGTTCCCGTTCATAGAAAATCCCTTAAACAGTTGTCATGATATCCATAACATTACTGTCAATGACTGGCCCTAAATTATAATTAAATAATAAATTGATATTCCAAACGTGTTAAAAGTACAAAAGTTTATTAACGACAATTATGCATATTGCCTATTTGTGAACACATTCAGAAAAACCTCAGACTACACAATAACTCTTCATAAGGCCTCTTTGAATAAATTCAAATAAGGCTTTTTCTGGTGTGCAAAGGCCATGTTAACTGCTTCAAAATACCTTTTGCATAGATGTACAATTCATGAGAAAGTAAACAAGTTGAGCAGTACCAGAGTAGGACATAAAACAATCGCTAACTGAGGAACTTATGGGTGTACTGGAGTCTCCTCCCTTTTGCAAACAAATCTGACAATCATCACTGTAAAGACACGCAATAAGGCATTATTTAATTCAGACAAAACAAAAGCTTGCAAAAATCAGGGAATTCAATCAGCACAACAAAAACCCGCCACTTTCCATTTTTGTAAATACAGGACAACATACGAAAAGAAACCAAAACAGGATTACAAAACTGCCATTAACGAAATAATCCCATCTATATGGTTTGTTCTTTCAGAAGCAGCATATTGTTGTGTGTCAATATTTCAAAAACCAAATAGAAAAATAATAAATACATTTACATTTCTTAAACAAAACAAAAAATCCACCACCACATTTCCGCTGCTTACAACAGCAGGTTAAATACTAGTCACCTTTTCTTTGTGTTCGGCCTGTTAACCGTCTATGTCATACTTGGTCATACAATGTACCACAAACTCCGGTACAAACAAACTAGTATTTAGGAACAGAGGCCAACAATTTGTTTTAATTTCACCAGTAGAAAGTAGTGTGGATCAATCTCAGACACACCCCTATGAAAATATACTTTCTGATCCAATCATTCTTTGATGGGATCGGATCAGAGCAGGACAAGGCAGGTGACTTCCTGCTAGTCGTTCTTCAGGCTCGCTCCATTTCTCTCCTCCCTCAACCGCCTCCGGTTCAGGTATCCGGTGCGCTGCACCCTGTTCATCGCGGCTCCCAGGAAGATCACAATGTTGATGGGCACCACCTTGGTTGTGACCCACCCCTGCGGAGAACCATACAACAAACACTCCATTTTAGCCAGATATGATGTAACTATTACGGAATGCTCACTTTGCCTTAAAATGTTGAAGTGACTGTCACATTTCAAGTAAACGTGGTAATTTGTCTAAAGAGCAATACAAATGTGAGTAAAAGGGGGTGAGAGTCTAATGTGTAATAAGTACTGTGCCAACCCTCTCGTTTAAATACAACTGGCAGGGAGTGATGGAACTACACAAAAGGGAGTCAATGAGCTTTCTAATTTGTTTTTAACTGAAACTCAGGGGATTCATTCACAAATTAAAATAACAAGCAAGCACCCATCTCTCCCTACCTTCTGACATTCGCATTGCACTATGAAATGATCCACCGCTACGTGCTTGTAAAAGCTATCCGAAGCGTGAGCAGAGCCCTTACCATGACCGCGTGGGGGAAGTAGCCGTTGGTCTGGCTCTGCAAGCCCACGGTGCTGAGCTCCGCGGCCACGTAGCGCTCGGGCGTGGGCTTGTCCAGGGTGGGCTTCTTGATGCGAGTCATCTTGGTGACCACAAAGAAGGGCAGCACACTCTGCAGGGAGGGGGAATGACGCGATGGAATGACATTAATAATAATAAACTTTTTGTATAGCACCTTTAAAGATAATGTAATCAAGCTTAATAAAAACAAATAAAAGCAAGGAAACATTAACAAGACGAGAACATAGGACATATCTGATTAGAAACACCGTCCCTATTTCTAATACAATATCATTCCTATGTCACACAGCTCAACAACTTAACCCATTGATTGTCAGAAGAAAAAGTAAGAAATGATAGAGGTGAAGATATGATGAGCACTGTGTACGCATTTACAGTTGGCCAATGTTGCCTCTCGAATTTCGTTTTCACCTCAGCATGTGGAACACTGTGGGCATTGACATTGTCACAAAAACTCTAAAAACGTACCCGTAGTCACATATAACCAGTATGAAGCTGGAAAGTATGAGGACATGAAGTCCTAGTAATTTTTGTATCATCTATTATGTATTTCTATTCAGGCACAAAGCCAGGTGATGATGGCAATATAGTCTGGTAGTGGATAGTGGCTAAGTTTTTGGGTTTCAAAGGGTTTGGTGGGTTTGGTGCCCAGACTATAAGCTTTGGAATACACTGCTAAAATAATTTCCAACAAGCCATTAAGTATTAGCCATTAACACTTATTTCATGTGTAGCCACGTAGCTGGGGCTTCGATTTAGTGATTGAGTAGCCTGCCACCTCTCTTTGCCAATGTAGGTCACTAAAGTCTCCTCGAGTAGAGGCATGGATTATTAACATACATTTGCTCCGAGCTTTAAAGACTCCCCTCATGATTAATCAATTCAGATTTATGAAAATCAAAATATGAATTGGTTGTAGTTTTAGGATATACTCACTATACATAGTGAACTTGACCAAGCAGAGTTCAACAATGTCAACAAGTCTCAAAACACTTATTTGCCGACACAGTAGGGAACAAAACAAAACACACCTGGATGATGATGCCCTGGCGTCTGTACTCTTCCTGGAGACCCCGAGAAAAGAAGTCCACAAAGGCCTGGAGAAAAAAAAAAAAACGTGAGAAACCGCAGACAAGACACATCCACTGCCATGACAGACACACATCACATTTCATGGGTTCAACGATGGGACTCTGTTAAGAGGGCACCATGGCCACTGTTTCAGCAAACACAATAAATACACACCACATATAACAATCTAAAGATTAAAGGTTGGACCCAATACTCTAGACCCGTGTTTTTCTACCTGCGGTACGCTTCCCAACACCAAAAAATTAAGAAATTTGTAAACTCGAAAACAAATGTATAGATAATTGAAAATAAATATAATATCAATATTGTTCAGTAAATATAGTAATATGGCTTGTTATTTTTTGTGTAAATTTGTGTTACACACTGGGAGCATAAGCAGCGTTAATTACTTTTTCTTTCCACTGTTTCCCACTGGCCATGGCCTTCTTGTCATAATAATTGTGTATAAAGGGGGCACTAGCACTCTTTGCTCGGCGACTGCATGTGTATTCATCTATTTTTTACCGTTTGCATACGAGATGGTCCACAAAAGGTCTTTGATGACAATTTGGTGGTGCACCTAAAGTCAAAGGTTGGGAACCACTGCTCCAGCCACTATGATTAATGTCTGGACTTGTACAGCTCTAGCAGTACTACAAGTGCCGATGGTAACCAAGCCCTTTGTTTTGTGTGATGATAAAATAACAGTGGTGCCAGTGACATGGGAGGACTTGGGGGACTGAGAGACTTAGGGGACAACAGTGCAGACTTTATCCGCACTGTTGGGCTGGATAAAGTAGGCCGGAAGCACGGGGATTCACACATACCTTGGAGGCAGAATACACTGTCAGCAGAGGCACTGGGTACATGCCACTGGCCGAGGAGATGTTCAGAATGACACCTTTGGACCTGAGGAGATAAATACAAAACATTTGGAAGGAGCACAGTGGTATTTAGGGCTGCACAAATCATACTTAATACTACATACCATATTTACTACACATTCTGTCTTTCAGAGCAGAAGCTACAATAATAACCTTTTTGGGAGGGGGTGGGGGGATCCATTGTATGAAGCACACAAAATGAAATGGTGAATTTGAAAAGTGTTAATTTTGTTTTATTTAAGCCGAAAAATAAGTAAACGGTTAACGATGTTGGTGTAGGGAAGCATTGCAACTAGGGTTACATCAGGATAGCAAGTCCAGTCTCCCTGAATCGTCAACGATTATAGGTCTACTCAATCAATATATAGCTGTAATATCTCCAGCCATATCTCTACCTTAATATCCAATATCAGACTCAATACACAAGTCTGTTATTTAATAAAGTGCTTTGAAAAACAAAGTCTCAACACCTCGGCACTAGTACATCATACATAACAATGCGTGTGCACACAAACACAAAAGACAGAGTGGTGCTGGCACTGGCAGTGGCCGTGTGCGTTGCCATGGCAGCCTGTTGCTGCAGTGGTGTAGCGGAGCGACGCTCCGGGCTCACACGGCATCCAATGTGCCTGCAACGCTATTGGACAGGAGGGTGGGTCACATTGAAGCAGCGCAGCCAATCGGGTGGGAAGAGCACTTTGTGTGAATTGAAAGCTTGTCAGCATTGTGAACAAAGGAGGAGAGGGGAAGATGGGTGTAGTGAGGGAAAAGCCTGGTGGTGTCTTTATTTTTTATTTGAAGTCACCAATAAAAAAAGATGGCACCCAGGAAGGCTCTTGGAAACTCAAATGGACCTAATTTTACTTTGAGGCATCATTCTTCGTTTGGCCGTGCCTCGATCTCTCATTAAATACATGCATTGATACTTCACAAAACACAAACCTATTGAGCAACTCACCTTTCAGCCATTCTGGGAAGCACAAGGCGCGTCATCTATTAATACAGACAAATAAAATATTAACTTTGGTATAGAAGCACACACAGAATCAACATTAAATGAGAAAAGAAAGAGCATAAAAATGCAAGAGACAAGGACACTTCAGAAGTGGAAGACCAAGAGAGACAGACACAGAGAGAGAGAGAGAAAGAGAGACAGAAAGAGAGGAAGATGTGGGCAGAGAGTGCAGACAGCGTAGGTGTGGTCTCTCTATGCTTCGGGAACAACTGCCATTTGTTTCGAGAAGCATGTTAAAGAACAAAGACTTAATCCTCACAGAACACTGATTTGAAAAAGGCACAAGCTTCACATTGTCAAAAGACAGAGGAAATGAGAGAAACAGACTGCAAAAAGTATAGTGGGATGTGTGGTTGAAAAAAAACACAACTGACAAAATAATCAGGGAATGGAATCTCACCTGGCACACTGAGGTTATATTGACGTTGATCATATACGTGATGAACTGAAAAATAAATAAATTGTGACAGTCAGACTGAAGACTTCCATCTCAAAGATTGTGTATTAGTCATGCCCACTAGTTGTATGTAAGAGTATAGTTATGGAGATTAAATAGCCATTTTCTGAATACATTCAGGGCCAAATGAAGTACTCACATTGTCCAGATCAGGTATGTGGAGATAGTACTCAGGGTATGAATAGGACACTCCCACATTGTTGACTGTGAACAATAACAACGACAAAACATTCACCACTATCAAACTTTAAAATGTTTTACTTGGCAACAGATGAGATGCAATTGTACCACTAGGTGGCAGAAAAAAAAAGAAAAAAAACTTCATAACCACACCTTGCAACCTGAATAGTACATCTTGCAAATCAAATAAAAAAGGACAAAGAGTTCCTGTAAGGTTCCACTTAAGGAGCGACTGTTGGTACTGCCTAAACCCATTATAACCTACATGATCAAACATGACACCAACAGGACAAAACAACACACATTCTGTGTTACTCATGAGAATGTTTGCTAGTTTCTTTGAGCTCTTATGAAGACTATAGCTGAGACTTAAGCTGTGATAATAAAATGTGGCCCGACTTTTTGATCTTCAAAAAAAAGCAAGTCACCAAACAAGAGCCAAGAACAGACATGCCCAAGACCTTTGTAAGAATTTGGCCAAAACAACTGAAGGATGGAACATTATTTAGTTCCACGTTTCATCACACTCGTTTGAAAGTCACCCTACAAATAACAACATGATAGTTGCTCATGACAAGGCCTTTTAACAAACTTTTTTTTTATGTTGGAGGTTGACAACTAAAATTAACTTTTACGTGTTCCGCTTGAATCACTTTTTTTTTTTTAAAGACACTGGTGTAGTCTGCAAGCCTCCTGTGCCATGGTAACTGCATGTTTCACAGAGTGTGTGATGCAGAGTAGAACATTATTCATGCATTCCTATGTTTCCACTGCCTCGGTCTGCCAATTAGAAACATAAGATGTAAACTGTCTCTGCCAAATTGTGCCTGTAGCAGGAAATCAACACGGGTACTAGGGAGCCTTTTGATGCACTTCAAATGTGTAAATTAGTTTTATTTTCACTTGCTACATTATCTCTGCTCCATCATCTCATTGTGCGGTTTATGGTCAAATTGGGCCTAGCTTTACTAAAACGCATACACAACGACAAACATATCCACATTAAGATAAACCAAAAAGGCATTGTAGATTCATTGTAGTTTCATATTTGGAGCAGACAGACAGACCTACCACGGAACATATGCCAGTGGAATGTCCAAGACAAACCTATACTGCAACAGTTTCACAAAAAGAGCTTCATGCGTGCATGTTGTTGGATTTGAAAGCAAGAGAAAGGAGCCCTTACCAAGTACACCGATCTCAAGTCCAGCCAACCCTGCGTCGATCTTCTCATAGATGTCTGACCGGCCAAAATCCACTGCAATAGTCCTGGTCTCCACTTTAAATTGATGCTCTGAGAAAGTTCAACATTTTATTATAAATACTGTACCATCGTGAAAGTATTTTGAGAACTCTTTCCAAGAAATAAATTGTTCTCCCCATGATCATTTTGTTATTCCGAATTGGATACTTTTGCCGTCTTCATGGGTAACACACATAACAAAATAACTTTAATAACATTGATCACATGCGCCATCTCAACACACTTAAAACATGTATGGTTGAAAACAAGGTGTGTATCCACACTGTAATACCATATTCCAACAGGAGGAGGCACTTCATACTAAAAGATGAAGGAATCCCTTGGCTGGTCTGAAGAAGAGTGAAAAGACTCATTGGTCTTATAGGTGAAAATTAGGAACAAAATGCCTCAGATGCAACTTCAAGAGTATTTATTTATATGTGTAAATGTAAATGGGCAGGAGTAGAGCATTTAAAAAGGGATAATTTAGGAAACGCAACAGAAATAAAATGGATATGCTTTGGAAACCTGCATCTTTCTCTCCTTGGGCTATTTTTAACCATTTTAAAACATAATCAAGATATCTGTCTAAAGTAGTGCATGGAAAGAGGCTGGCACAAGGGAGGGCTAACCAAGGGCTCGTGCTTCTCTAGATTTGCGGGGCTAATTGCAAGGAGACAGCATTTGGCGTGCTACACCCTGCTCGTGACTACCTGCCCCCCTCCCCCTCCCTCTACTCTGGTGGATTTGAAGCACGACAGGGGGAAAATTACTCTGGGAGATATCCAGTTGGGGGAAAAATGAATACAAAAAGAAAAAATAAGAAAGTCGTGAGGGGCATTATTTGAGATGGGGGGTGGGGGGGGGGGGGGGGGAGCAACCTCCATTATTTAGAGTCATAGTCCTTTTCTTATCCATTCATTCTTACTGGTCTAACCTGATAAACCCACACCAGTTTCTCTTGCTTACCCCCCCCTCATGTTTGCTCTACGTTAACGTAGAACAACATGTTCCATTCCTTTGAGAAATGTTCGTCCAAATCCTCACTGGATGGGATGAAACCTTATTGCTTTCGATCTTTTTTTAAAGGGGGAAAGAAAACAAAGGCGAATTCCTTTCTAGGTTACCCTATAGTGGAAAGGACACACACACACACGTCATCAGTCTACTCATGATAAGCTTTTCCATGATGTGGAGGATCTGTACAGCGTATGCAGGGGGTCTCTTACCGAGGGACTGCGCCACATCATCCAGCTTGTCCTGCGAGCGACTGATCAGCATCATGGAAAATCCTCGACGGGCCAGCTAAAAACACAACCACTTAAATCTCATGACATCGCATGGACAGAGCATCTTCAACACTAGCCAGGCCCCTTGGCTCAAACTCATGAGCAGATCACACACATGCAGAGCTTATTGTGAACTTGATCTGCATGACCATTAACCCCGTGGGACTGATGCTGAAAACTGAACATAGCCAACATAGAGTGTTAGTGTTTAAATCTCATGATGCCATGTGGCTAGGACTTTATGGGGATGTTCAATTGGTTTAGTACTCAACTCTACCAACATTTGTTATGACTGGATAAACTGGGCCTGCCATTTGTTTAAAATGGCCAGCAAACCAAATTACACCGGGAACTCTGAGTTTTGATCGACATCTGGCTAATCTGAATCATTTTAGTTTGAGAAGCATTTCACGGTGAATATCTATGAACGTGGAAAGTTCTAGTAATAGAGATCTGCAAAATATTAATATGACCTGTGAAAAACTGTCCGCTATAATGATTTGAACGTACGTGCTTGCGTGCGTGCGTTCGTGCGTTCACATGAGTCACGGCTTTCCCCGTGAAGGACATGGAAGTGAGGGGTGCCCCTCAGACGACTCACCTCTTCAGCGTAAGATTTTCCAATGCCATCGGTAGCACCCGTGACCACTGAAAACAAAGACAAGCGCAACAGGTCAACACATGGTTCTAATAATAAAAACATAATATTACATCAACCTCAACACTGGCTCCACCCACCTCTTCTGTGGCAGTACTTTGGCCACACCCAACTAGGTTGGACCACCGCTAACAGCATTTACCATTATAGAGATTATTAAGACCCGGTAAGATGACATGGACAATGCTGCAATGAGGTTTCAAAATGGCTGGTAAATAAGCATGTAAAGGAGAATGAAAACACAGCCGTCAAGTAGTTTTGGTGAACACTTAAGCTAAAGTTATGTGAACAGACACTGCTGGCAAAACCAGGCGACTACAGGTCACAGTAAGATGATATGATACACGTATCCTGTGTCCAACATTACATGTTGGCTTTTGACTAATGCCAAGTGTGCCTATACGTGTTTTACAAAGCAACAGGAAGCAAAAATGGGAAAAACCTTAGGGGGTGGCTGTGCAAGGCGATAAAATGAACATATAGGCCTAAGCAGAAGTGATGTGTGTGTTTTCAAGCACTCCCTCTACCTTGTGTAGAGGAGAAAATCTATTTTTAAACATTTATTGTCCATAAAAGAGATGAAAGAGAGATCGAGAGAGAGCAAGAGAGAGAGCGAGAGCTAGAGAGAAATAGATTAACAAACTAGGGGGGGTGTGCAGAGAGGAAAGGAGAGGAGGCGAGTAAAGAGAACACAGGAAAGAAAGAAGTTTGTGTGTGTGTGTGTGTGTGGGGCAGGGGTGGTGTGCAAGTGAGGTGCAGTTTTGGAGGTTCACACCCATACCACAATCAGTTGTGCATCGTGAATACATATTCCTATCATGGCACGCTGAATAGAGACACAGACAGACGGAGACAGACACAGACACACACGGAGAGACATAGACAGAGAGAGAGGATGCTGGAGAGGTGGTGGGTGATGACGAACATGGAACAGAAGAGGAAGGGGAAGGGGGGTGAGCTGGGATCCTAGGGGCAGCTAAAAATAGCACGGGAATGAAGAGAGGGAACAAATGAGCGGAGGGGGAAAGGAACAGGGGGGACAGAAAAGCAAGGGAGTGAATGAGAGTGCTGCGCAAAGTCAAATGAAAGAGAATGGAAGAGAAAAAGGGAGAAAGAGACCCTTGTTATTTTTAACCTGCTTCTCCCACGTATTAAGAATGAAAACTCCGCGGCAGGAAAGCCTCAATGGGCGTGCAGGCGCTACCAAACCAGACTACAGCCCTGCACAGGGAGATACCGCTACCGACATGACGAATACATTAACCGCAATGTTGAATGATAGAAAAATGGCTGGATTTTAATTCTACATTCAAATAAGTCCGATTATTAAAACGCAACCTTCCGAACGCAACAGTGAACGAATAACATTTAAAAAAAAGTTGTGCACATGCATGACATGATCCTTGCAGAGTTATCTTGGAATGCCTGTTTTCTACACATCTTGTCGCCCATGTCTCAAAAACACATTCCCTGTGTTCTACAGCACTAACGATCCATGACGCAAACCTCTGCAATGACCACATTCCAGCCAGCCATTTGAGAGAACACACACACACACACACACACACACACACACACACACACACACACACACACACACACACACACACACACACACACACACACACACACACACACACAATCTGTACATGTTGTCTTTGTGTGTGGGTTGGGTGCTTTCCTTGCATAAACATTGCAGAAAGAAAGGAGGCAAAGAGGCAAGAAGGGCTACATCGCTGGCCGATATGCAATGATTTAGAGGCCTAATGACTGTTCCCTTGAATGTGAAGTACAGATGGCATTTAGCATGTTCTATCGCAGTTGGTTCTTATGCGCGTCACGTCATTCTAAAACAACTAAGACTCTTTTTATCTAAAGTAGTGTGTGCCCTTTTGATGAAACCACCGTGGTAATGCTTTTTTTGGAACAGCATGCATCTCTAGTACATCATGCTGCCTCCAAAACGCTCTGACTAGGGCTCAAGTGCGCTGTGCCTTTGGTGTGCGTCACATTCAGAACTCTTGGCAAAGCCCTCCTCTCCTCTGACCCCCCCCCCCTCCCCCCACCACAGCAACGGAGCAGCCCCTGCCTGCTCACTATTCCACGGGTCTAAAAAAAGCAGGACGGGTAAAAATAGCAGTTTGCCTGCACTGCCTCGTACGCGCGCTGCCTGCCTGCTGCAGCAACACCTGACTACCAACACCAGCCCTCCATCACCACCGCTGGGCACCGCTGCACATTGGCCCTCCAGAGCCTCCAAGAGGCTTGGCTCTGAACCTGCGGTTCTGCAGGAGAGATGCTGTGTGTCTCCAATAAACAGTAAGGGACAGGGGTGTGTGTGTGTAGCCATTAAATTATACTGGTCATGATGTGAACCAAAATAACCGAATTCAAACGTGTCCATTTAATATGGGAGGAGAAAATAAGGATGACCTTTATTTAGGCCCAAAATTTGAACTACACCAAAAACAGCTCAAAAACCCGAAAAGGGGGCAAAAGCTTGACAACACCCCTCCCCTAAGCTCTTCCAGGAGAAGATCCTCGGTCATTGTAGGCCCCCGCTGCAGTTGTACCGTTACGTAATCTGTCGCACTCCTCGCTTACCCAGCAACCAACGGCGCGCACACACACACACACAGAATGATTCAGTATCAGAATGATTAAATAAGAGAAGTTTTTTAATACTTTGATGGTTGTAAACCAGACAGTGGTGGATGCAACTGTCCCAACATGGCCATATTTGACGAACTTTAGTAATAACATGTTTGATTGACGTTGTTCCAGGACACCACGGCTTTCTTAATCATTTGAATTGGGAGAGAGAGAAAGGCTGAAAACTACACTGCTCAAAAAAATAAAGGGAACACTTAAACAACACAATGTAACTCCAAGTCAATCACACTTCTGTGAAATCAAACTGTCCACTTAGGAAGCAACACTGATTGACAATAAATTTCACATGCTGTTGTGCAAATGGAATAGACAACAGGTGGAAATTATAGGCAATTAGCAAGACACCCCCAATAAAGGAGTGGTTCTGCAGGTGGTGACCACAGACCACTTCTCAGTTCCTATGCTTCCTGGCTGATGTTTTGGTCACTTTTGAATGCTGGCGGTGCTTTCACTCTAGTGGTAGCATGAGACGGAGTCTACAACCCACACAAGTGGCTCAGGTAGTGCAGCTCATCCAGGATGGCACATCAATGTGAGCTGTGGCAAGAAGGTTTGCTGTGTCTGTCAGCGTAGTGTCCAGAGCATGGAGGTGCTACCAGGAGACAGGCCAGTACATCAGGAGACGTGGAGGAGGCCGTAGGAGGGCAACAACCCAGCAGCAGGACCGCTACCTCCGCCTTTGTGCAAGGAGGAGCAGGAGGAGTACTGCCAGAGCCCTGCAAAATGACCTCCAGCAGGCCACAAATGTGCATGTGTCTGCTCAAACGGTCAGAAACAGACTCCATGAGGGTGGTATGAGGGCCCGACGTCCAGAGGTGGGGGTTGTGCTTACAGCCCAACACCATGCAGGACGTTTGGCATTTGCCAGAGAACACCAAGATTGGCAAATTCGCCACTGGCGCCCTGTGCTCTTCACAGATGAAAGCAGGTTCACACTGAGCACATGTGACAGACGTGACAGAGTCTGGAGACGCCGTGGAGAACGTTCTGCTGCCTGCAACATCCTCCAGCATGACCGGTTTGGCGGTGGGTCAGTCATGGTGTGGGGTGGCATTTCTTTGGGGAGCCGCACAGCCCTCCATGTGCTCGCCAGAGGTAGCCTGACTGCCATTAGGTACCGAGATGAGATCCTCAGACCCCTTGTGAGACCATATGCTGGTGCGGTTGGCCCTGGGTTCCTCCTAATGGAAGACAATGCTAGACCTCATGTGGCTGGAGTGTGTCAGCAGTTCCTGCAAGAGGAAGGCATTGATGCTATGGACTGGCCCGCCCGTTCCCCAGACCTGAATCCAATTGAGCACATCTGGGACATCATGTCTCGCTCCATCCACCAACGCCACGTTGCACCACAGACTGTCCAGGAGTTGGCGGATGCTTTAGTCCAGGTCTGGGAGGAGATCCCTCAGGAGACCATCCGCCACCTCATCAGGAGCATGCCCAGGCGTTGTAGGGAGGTCATACAGGCACGTGGAGGCCACACACACTACTAAGCCTCATTTTGACTTGTTTTAAGGACATTACATCAAAGTTGGATCAGCCTGTAGTGTGGTTTTCCACTTTAATTTTGAGTGTGACTCCAAATCCAGACCTCCATGGGTTGATAAATTTGATTTCCATTGATAATTTGTGTGATTTTGTTGTCAGCACATTCAACTATGTAAAGAAAAAAGTTTTTAATAAGATTATTTCATTCATTCAGATCTAGGATGTGTTATTTTAGTGTTCCCTTTAGTGCGCGGACACACACACAAAACCAAAGTATAGTTATTTTTGCGTGAGCATCGATGGCTCACATAATACGGGAGGCTGGGGGCTCTAGAAATAGAGAAAAAACTGAAACTTGTTTATGCATTAACTAAAATTTAAAAAGGTAAACAGCAATGTGTACTGTAAAGTTTCAAATTGGGAGAACACAATTATTATATGCTTATAAATTGAGGACAGAATTGTTCGGAGAGGAGTGATTTCCTTCGGACCCAAATCCTGAAAATGTTCGGATGAGACACGCTTGACTCCTGCAATAACTCGGTTTCTCCACTAGAGAGCTCATTCAACAAGAGGCAATGTCCCTCGATTGCAAAGGAATTCCTCAGAAATCCCCAAAACTGCTCTGAATTCACTGGCTATTCTGCACTAGCAATTACACCACCAATTACAATCAGGCTGCATGCTTAGAATGGTGGGTTTTTTGTTAGGTCATGAGGCGTAACTGGCCTAACAAACTTAATAAAAAAACATTCTGACAAGTAGGAACACTAACGTTTAACGGTCGTAGTGAACTGAAAGACTGAAAACCGGTCGTAGTGAACTGAGAGACTGAAAACCGGTCGTAGTGAACTGAGAGACTGAAAACATTCTATGTGAATCGTGCTGACTGCAAGTAAAAACAGATGCACTAAACTAAGCGTTGCTGCAAACGATGAAGGGGGGTAAGGGTTAAGGCATTATTGGCGTGTTCGAGCCACTCTATGTGCGTATGTACACGCGCGTGAGTGTGTGTGACCGAGTGAGCAGAATCACGCCATGCGCAAAGTGGTCAGACCTGCATAACCTCCCCCTCCCTCCACCACTTAGCTTGTTATAATCTTAGAACGGAAGGAGTCATTGTAAAACCATGACCGCACGAGAGAGACGGGTTCGACTGGTTTCTGGGAGTGGCCTCACACCGTTAAGACTTGACTTGCTGTTGAAGTTCAACTATTGCCTATACTCCAAATAGGGACCTGTTTATCGTATTTGGCCAATTTTAAATTACATTTATTTAGCAGACGCTTTGGTCCAAAGCGACTCACAGTAAGAGGAGGTATAGTGCGCAACACAATACAATGTCAGCTAAGACAACCTTTATGAAGAGGGAGGGGGCGGGGCGCTATGGTTTATCAATGGGCGATGAGTTACCATGACTCACCTGCGCGGGGCAGAGTCACTGGAATTCTACCACGCAGCATAGGCTATTCTACGCATTCCGATGGGTATTGTACTTTTGCCACACACACACACACACACACACACACACACACACACACACACACACACACACACACACACACACACACACACACACACACACACACACACACACACACACACACACACACACACACACACACACACACACACACACACACACACACACACACACACACACACACACACGGAGGCGAGGGAAGAGTGGGTCAAGACCTGACAGAGCTATGATTATGAGCCCTGTCTGTTTCACAACAATACTATATATCTAAATGGTTGCTTCTTGGAAGCCTTCATTGAGTCATGGTCGTTTTAAGAAGCAGTGATATTGTTAAATACATTGATAACAAACATCCAACCCTTGTCCAATATAAACGTAAAGAAATTAAGAAACCAAAAGGATGACGTGCGCCACAATACGACTAGATGGCTGCATTTAACGTTGAAAAAATATTGAAAGAAATCACTGTCCTATTTATTATGCATTTCCTAAATTGCGTAACATATGAAATAGACACCAATTTCAATTTCATATGTTTACGTATAAAACGTATAAAAACAATGTTTCATCAACATTAACGACCAATGATAACATCGTAGACGTATAAGGGTATTGGAGTCTGGGGATGGATGGAATATAGGGCTTTGTCCCACATCACGCGACTCATTTGGTTTGGTTGAGTGCTACTGGAGGAAACCTCAGCCTCAATAGGACTTCTGGAATTACGCATAGCCTGCGCAATTTGGGTTATGGTTCATCACCTATATGGGGCAAGGCATGTCATGCTACAACGTGGGTAAAGATGCACCCATCATGGCATGAAGAGGCGACGGCTAATTGGGCTAGGAAGAGCCATTATCTCATTTTAGAGTTAGCCTACCTGCGCCTGTTACGCAACACTCATTGAAACGAGACACAAAAGTGGCTCACAACGCAGTTTCCTCGCGCATTCCCATTAAGTTGAAAGAGGAAAACACAGCAATTACGTTTACCACGTCGAATGAAGATCTCTTTTTCTTTTTTGAAAGTAAGCCTCCTAAGCAGGATTTGCATTCCATGATAAGGATGTTGTTAACTCACCTGCCCATTTGCCAAGCTTGGGAGAAAGCAGCCCTCCATTTCCCAAAACCCAAATCCGGATCCCAGAGAGGAGTCTGTAGAGCAGCCACAGAGCCAAGGAGGCCACGGTGAACGCGCCGACCCACATCAGCGGCGTTTCGGCCCGTCGCAGCACGTCCTCCACGTTATTAGGCGACTGCATGGTAGCGTGTTAGTAGTAGCCTGTGCTAGACACCTCGGCTGCCAGATAATATACTCTAGAATTCCCAAGCTGTTCGGCGTTCAGAGTGGTCCCTTTATATGGATCTTCCTCTTCTTGTAACATCACACACATACATACATAAACACCCCCAACTCCCTCAACACTTGTCTAGCCTGATTTTTAAAGCGCGCCGCCCACCACCTGCTCTATAGACACCAGGCGAACCCTCCTTCGTACCACATTGGCTACGGAACCTGTCCAACAACTCACGTGTCCAGTCGTTGGGCGCATTTGCATGTCAATCAAAGAAGACACTGATTCCCATTCATGAAATAGGGCGGGTCAAAGGAGACGAGGATGAGCTTCGATTGGGTCAACATTACGGCAGCTCGCAAGCGGGAGTGTGTCATTGGTGTTGGCTGGAACAGGTATTTCAGCTTGAGTGATAGTATTACGACCCTCGAAGCCCACGCGTTCGGAAAAAAAGAAAACGGGCCACTCTATTTTATGAATGAAAGGATGTTCCCATTGGACATCGCTTCCAAGAGCATCCCTCCCTTTCATCATCTTTGGGAACGAGACAAAAATGGCTAAAGAAATAGTAGTGGCGTCACTGCTCTCCAGATATGACTCATACGTGTCTATCTGAGGTCTGCTTCGCTGCACCATTCCTCCCGCAACGACTGAATGGGGTTGCGTATAGCCACTAGTTAAACCCGTTTGTGCGCCCTGTATTCAGTGTAGAAAACGGAGCACACACGAAATCTGCCCATAAAACGACAAGATCCATAATCCACCTGGCTAGGCTAGTGGTAATCTCGCGATACTATGTCATAACCACGCATTCCCGTTCCAAAACATTCAGGTGTATTTCATATGAAAATAAGGCTACAGGATTGCAACTTGCCATCGATTTATTTTGAACACGCCAGGACATTCGAATATGTTTTATATTTTTCTAGCTCTATTATAGTTGTCGTTTTTCTAGAATGATGCGCTCCCCTTTTCACAAACACTTTGCTAGGTTGTTGTTTTTTGCCTCCGTGCTAGAGCCACGACCACCCTAGACTAAACATGAAATACAAATCAAACAGAGGTCTTTGATACAAAGTAAGTGCTGCCATGTACTCAGCACAGGTTTAAAACTATTAAGAACACATCAATATCATACCAATGACAATACAGTTAATCGTATTCCTCAACATAAGTTGATGACCAAAATAAACATCATAGACTTTTGTTTTTTATGTTGCAGTGAGACTAAAGTCCTGATAACTTTCAGTCACATATACACTGACGGACATCGATTGTCATGTATAGGCACAATCTGACCAGCTTTGTTAATGGCGTAGGACGACTATTTAATGGAACACACAATTGATCTTGTATATTTATGAAATCCATCATCAACAAATATAACATTTTTGACATACGAAGCCATTAATAACCAGGGATTTCTCACAAAACATAATAAACATGTTGCATAACATATGTCAGGCATAGATAAGTCCTAACCACCCAAAACAGCACAAAATAAAGTTGCATTGCGCGTATAAAATATTTCTAACGGTTTGCATCCAATGTCCACACAGTGAGATATTGCGTGAATGCTCCCAGTCAAAAGCTGAAAATAAAAAGAGAGGAAACAATATTGTATTTAGTTTATTAGTCGTGTTTTGTGTCACATAATGTTCTCTCTTGCACATATAGTTTGAAGTCATTGTCATTATAAATATTTTTGCAAATACAAAGGAAACTCACGGGTGGATTGTGTGAAGTAGCCAAAACAAGACATGGAAAGTGAATTTTATTGAAAACAAGACTTTTCAATGATAATTCTCTACTTCACCTCGGCCTAGTTTTGAAGCCTTTGAAAAACAAACATCTCGTACAAACACAACGTTTACTGTTATTGCGAATGTAATGCACTTGTTTCACGCATTGTTCTAACAATTATCTTGCACTGTTCTCAAAGGGATTTCTGGCGTAAAGACAATGGCATCAGGTTACCCCTCCCAGCAGGCCTATGGGCGTACCTTGTTAATGCAACACAACGTTTTCAACGAGCTTTCTAATATTATACAGCACAATGATAACATTCACTGTAGAATTCGTAGGCCTCATGAATAGTTGGATAACGAATAACTTTGTTTTGTACATTTACAGATAAATGGACGATTCGTTTGGACGTCAAATGAACATTTCAGCACCACAGCCCTGGACACAGACAATGAGCCGGGCTTCAGTCAGTCGTGTTCCTACCTCTACTCAGAGTAAGAGTAATTACAACATCTTACGAACAGTATCTCTATAACATCTCCAGTTAAATCAGAATTGACATTGCCATCCAAATTGGGACTAACAACAGTCTACATATGACTGTAGTCTGTGACATAGGCTACTGAATGTAGTTAACTGTGCAAATTATGATATTATGACATAGCGCTACAATAATTATCTATTTTATTAAATGTACTGCAGAGATGGTAAAAATAAATCAAACATAACATACTTCTCTCAGCAGCAAAAATCCAACCCGTCTACAAACCAGCATGAATATATTGCCAACATTTTTGCCACAGTAATTACATTGCAATTTCCAAAACAATTAAATCCAAACATTTTCTAGGTAAAGCATCAAAAAGGTGTACTAAAATTGAACATGTTAAAATGCACTTTGATGAAACAATTTATTTATCTTAGGCTATAAGAATCTATGATGTATTACAGTTTCAGTTATATATATATATATTGTGTGTGTGTGTGTGTGTGTGTGTGTGTGTGTGTGTGTGTGTGTGTGTGATCCATAATTACCTGTAGCTGTAGGGGATCGTAGGCAGACACGCAGTGTGGTTTGTCGTTACATCGTGTGTTTGTATTCATTCTGCAAGATAAATAAAACAGTACATTTCACCATGTCTTCCCCTTTTCTTGCACTTATCCCATAAGGCCAGTCTAGCACTAGCAATGCAAGGGGACAGATTATGTGAACATTTATTAACTGTTGTCTTAAGAAACATCTGCTTCATCGATAGCTGTCAATATGTACCTTGAAACATGAAGTAGCCATTTTTGTAACAAAAGTTTGATTTTATGTTATACACAAATGAAAACACATCAGTGGTATTGTTATTAAATACTATTCAAATAAATTTTTATATAATAAATGTATAAGCAGTATAATACAGCATATACCTGTGCAGTGAAATAGGCAACAAGATGTGTGTAATGTTATCACCATTCTCTTTCAGAAATAGAAGTCAATAACAGCCAGACATTTGAGCTAAGAAAAAACATGAACACTTATATTTTCTGTATAAAAAACTACGTTAAAGTATACACACAAAATATTTTCATAATTTTCCACATTTCAAAGTGAATTTGCTCCACAGTTGAATTGAATTGAAATTGAATACACTTGAATACACAAAATGGATACTTAATAAAAAGTCATATTTTGATTTACCAATCAGCACATGCTACCATACAAGCATATGTCTTATATGCTACACACACACACACACACACACACACACACACACACACACACACACACACACACATACACTCGCTGATTGATGCATACATTTATTTATTTGCATTAGCTCCTGTTATTTCTTTTCATTACTACAATACCATGTTTACGTTAAACAAATTCAGAAAAATCATTTATTTCTTTGTATGTTGTATCTTATTTATACAACCAAAATCACCACTGGGAGAAGGTCTAATGGTCTACTTGTCTTTGTTTTAAATACATTCACATTTAACGTATTTTACTATCTCAATGTTTTGTTTTTCAAAGCACTTCATAGCACAAACAGTACACACAAATGTTGTGCATGGGACCTTTAAACCTTTTCAAGGTGCTGATATGGTATGTTCGGTCAGTGTGGCTTCATGTATCTCATGTCATGGGTTTTGTTTGAGTCTGTTTGGTTTAATATAAGGATTTGTGTTTTGCTGCAGTGGAGGGCTGGGATTTGAATGTGCCTCTATTTCAAAATCCATCCGCTTGTGACAAGGGACGGTCGTCCACCGAGGTTTCTTTGGTTAAGGAGCTCCCAGACCGAAAATCAGGGTTCACAATTTTCCCCCTCTATTGCATTATCTCACTTTTTGTTTTCATGTTGTTTTTCTCATTTCCCTTCCCAGAAACACACCGTACACACACACACACACACACACACGCACACGCACACGCACACGCACACACACACACACATACACACACACACACAAACACACACTTATGTACAAAATGTACCCATGTTTGTATAGAGATTTAACTTTACACACTTGTGGGTACTTACGGGCAAAAGCACTACCTTCACTGTCAGGAATGCTCACACAGAGTAACACAAAGCGAATGGCTTGACTCTTCACCTGGGCATACCTTTTAATAGCGGATACAACATATATAACATATATGCTACCAAATATCCTATGCCACCAGATATGAGACTGTCAAGGTGGCTCGTAGCTGGTACTTCAGCAGCTTGGTTTTAATACCTGGTCCAAGTCCACCTCTACAAAGTACCACCTCTACCAAAGTGTGGACCAAAAAGCGTTTGCGTAAGATAGATACCCATTGGGTTTCATCAGGCACTGAGTCAACAATGTCATCACGGCTGACCACAATCAATGTACCACTACATTGATCTACCTCAGAATACATGATGTTTTTCAGGATACTGAAATTTCATTGAAAGGTTGTACACACACACACACACACACACACACACACACACACACTCACACACATACACGCACACACACACACACACATACACATGCACACACACGCAACCAAGAAAGCAGGCAAAGGGGGGGAGACCTACAATTGTATGATTGTATGTCCAGCATGAACGTGTGTGTGTGTGTGTGCTCCATTATAACCTGTATCTTTTGGGGGTTTGCAGGCAGACACAGAGTCTGGTGTTGAGTGTTGTTTTCCCCCTGCAAGATAAGAACACACACATATTGATTATTATAAACATTATTAATTCAAAGTCATCATGTTTTTATTGATGAAATGCACAGTATATCAAAGGTTCATTCTGGCCGATTCAATTGTTATTCAACTACGCAATGGATATACATTGGACCTGTAGTAACTAACAAAAGGGCTGTGACCTAGAAATGTATGTGAACTGAAAATATCTCAAATTACATCTCCACATGAATAATTATTATTTTGTCCTATATTTCTACATATATATATAAACTCTTCATATACTTATATAGGATTTGCTGAACCTCTCCCCTCCCCCCCACAAACACACACCAATGAATATATCATTACACCCTCCTTGTCTATGAAACAAAACATGGCTCTAAAACCAGACTGTATTTGTTCTCTGCCTTTACCTCTTTGGCTACAGCTGATCACTCAGACATTTTCTCTCCAAAGCTGTATGCGAAAAATATGTAATCATATTTGATTGAAACAAGTTAAACAAGTAGTGGTCAGTTCTACCTCAAGGTTGCACAGATACGAATGCATCACCAAATTAAGCCCTACACAGAGCTGGATGTCATGATACATTTGTACATTTGTTGCAAATGTTGGTGGCTGAGATACAATGACAAGCAAATGTATTATTAGCACACAGTATGGGTTTGATTGCAGACTTAGAGAATTGGTGAATGGAGGGACAGACTGACAGAAACCATGACGGACAGTATTTAAATGATAAAATGTACCTGTAGTCAACTAAAAACAGACCTAAAAATGTCTACTACCATTTTTGTTATTATTATTATTATTGTTTAGTTGATCAATGAATAAATCACCCATTCAGTGAATCAAAATGCATAATACACACATGACTAACACACAAGGGTGAGTGCACAGATGTGCAATAGAAACCGGGTGATTTGCAATAATATTTATAATGATAATGATAATAACTATTTCAAACTATATGTGCAAGAGAGAACATTATGTGACACAAAACATGACTAATAAAGGACTTTTACTTTTGAACACGGCAGCTGTTTTTTAAACTAGTTCGAAAAATGCATCATTACAAGGCACTTTTTTTAAATGATACAAACAAGAAGAAAGAGGATATTACCGCTTATGAAAGCATTTCTTGTGAATTGTATATTATTCAGGCTATAATTTCAGGGATTTATTTGGATTTGTTCATTTTGAGATTTATAACTACAAATCAAGATGGAGTAATCTTCACAAAGTCTGAAGTTTGTGAAAGCTGAACATTACTTTTAAGTGAAACCATTATATATTTCATTAAACACTTAAATTATGAAATCATTATCAAGAATTAAGTTGACCAAATATGTCTCAAAACAGACAAAAATAGAGCATATTTTGAAAATGAATTAACGTTGTGTGTCTCTGGAGTTTCTCGTCTGGGATTAATGAAGTAGTATCTTATCTAGCTGTGTATTTGTTTAAATGTGTGCATGTATGTGTTTGTATATATGCAAGTGAGAGAGGAATATTTATTTTTCAGTAAAAACAATAATAATCTATTCTAATAATAATAAGAACAATACTTATTATTATTATTATTATTATTATAATCATAAAAACATTATAATAATCATACAAATAATAATAATAAAGTTGGTTTAGTGAAAAAACGAGGTTCTAATTCTTTGAAAAGTTTGTTTACAAAAATAGCTTGTTATGTGAATGTATATGTGTGAGAGAGTGAGAGAGACCGACGATAAGTGTAAGTGTGACAATGAGTCAAAGAGTGTTAATAACGTCATAATCTGAGGGAGAATGCATTCGTGAATTTGATACAAATTGTCACACAGTGTGTGCGTGTGTGCATGGGTGTGTGTTTTTGAGTGTGAGTGTGCACTTGCGTGTGTGTGTGCGTTGGAGGGAGCTGATGGCAAGTGTAGACTGCTCTCATTCATGATTACGTGTCAATGAGAATAGAGATGTGTATTTTTGTTGTATTTATGCTCTTTTATCCACTTCTGAAAAGTCAAAAGAAGCTTATCTTCATCTTATTTAACTAAACAACAAAGTTTTTACACTGACAAAACTATCACAGAAAACAATTTTGCTTACACTTTCATTCAAATGGAGTTGTGGACAACAGGCTGAAGCCCGCAGCCATAATAGATTTCTAAACTAAAGTGAATAGAGGGAATGAATGGAAAGGGCCCAGGGATAACAGTGCTACTCCGTTAACTTAAGACTCTGCCTTCCCAGGGAGCGACTGTGGCTTATCTCTAATTGGAGTAGATTACTATTAACTCATGCAGCACCACCTAATCTGGTCCGGAGCCCATTGTGAACACACTAATGAATCAAAACTAAACCAAGATTAGTTTTAAAATGGATAAATACTTCATTCACAGCCAGAGGGGAATCCAGGTGCAACTGCAGCACACGTTTTAAAGGACTATAGAAATAATGATTAAAAATACTAGTACGGGAAATGACATCTAATGACGTCTCCTAATAGGGGAATATGAAACTGCGGACAATCCAAACTGTTTCTCTTTCTGTGTGTCTGAGTGTCTCTGTATGTCTTTCTTTTCCATTTCATACTCTCTGACAACAGCCCAGTCACATGCATTTGACTGTGTGTGTGTGTATGTGTGTGTGTGTGTGTGTGTGTGTGTGTGTGTGTGTGTGTGTGTGTGTGTGTGTGTGTGTGTGTGTGTGTGATTACGTGCGTGCATGTGTGTGTATGTAAGAATACAATGGTCCTATGATCTCAAATTGGCATATCAATATTTACAAAGTTATACAGTTTCTCAGTTCAAAACAAGTTTCAGGAATAATTCCAACAGTACACCACAGACTTTATGGGAGCCGGATTCTCTATGATCACATTTGTAGGGTACAATATTAAGGTGTGCTTATTATCTTCTATAAGATGAAGTATCCCAAAAGGTATTATGTAATATGATCTTAATTTTAGCTTACTTTTTCCCTATGATGACCATATCATTTGCATGTCATGGCACCTTCCTATCTGAATGTGTAAAGTCAGGGGGGCAAATTTGGTGTGACATGTGGGATGGCGTGAGTTGGTCAGCTGTGATAAATAAGGCCTTTTTTCGATACATCTGAATTTTTAACAATGTTTAACTTTTTAAGGACCTCCAGACACTCCTGTAGTGTCTTCATCTCTCTCTCCCTCAATGGCCCTCTCTCCTCTTGTGTCTCTATTTTTCTCTCTCTCTCTCTCTCTCTTTCTCTCTCGCTCCTTTCCTGATTAGAAGATGTGAACATTTAATTGACTTGGCTATTAATGTTAAATAAGTCCATCAGTATCTACAGTTTAACAATATTGAAATATTCCTTTATCATCGTAGAGACCAAGACAGTCAAATTGGTTTCACATACTTGTGTTAATTATGTCCTACTTCCAACGTATTTAGCTTACCTTTTATCTGACCTCTTACTGTATTCTACGCTGTCCATTTTGAGTGTCTATATGAATGGTATTGATGTCAAGGACACCATGTTAAAAATATATGTTGAAATACTTGTTATGTATCTATTCTGGAATAAAACTGGAGGGGAAGGGACCAAATGTATCATTTGAAAATGTGGACATCTCCCTCTTCCTTCCAGAAAATGACTTAATATGAGGTGGAAATGTGTGATGGTGAAAGGTCTGCCATGGGTCTCGACCATACTCACGGTGCAGAATTTCTGCATGAAAGAAAGTTAGCATTTCTTTTAGTAACTTGAATAAGTGCATTGAATAAGTTGAGTAACATTTTACGTTATTTTTGCACACTAGTGACCACTCTGTTAGCATAAAGGTTTACAGATACACAACCAAGTTTTTGTTAAAAACTTTTTTTTTTTACTGCAATACGACAGAATTATTGATAAATCTATCTCAATCTATGGAGTGAAGCTGTCATTTTTCAATATGTTTTATGCCATTCAAAAGAAGAACCTTATACCTTACTGTTCCTGATGGTTGGTGAAGGCTTAAAGGCACCCAGAACGTGTGTCTAGCGCAGGCGGGTAATGTGAGTGTTCATAGTGTCTACAATGCATGCACATGGCTGATGCATCATGCATGCAAGAAAAGCATTCAGGAGACTGAGAGACAGACAGACCAGACAGACAGATAGATCAGCAGACAGGTAAAGGTAGACAGACAGATGGACAAACAGACAGACTGACAGACAGACAGACAGACAGGTATAATACGATAGACAGACAGACAGGCAGACAGACAGCCAGAAAGACTGGCAGACAGACAGCCAGGTCAACAGCAATGCACAGGTAGACCAACAGACTGGCAGAAAGACTGACAGACAGACAGCCAGGTATATGTGGATAGACTGACAGACAGACTGATAGACAATGAGTAGTTCAGTTGTATCAGGAAGGGGGCACAGACAAAGCAGGGGTGCTATGACAAAAAGAGAATGAGAAATGACAGACAGCTAAATAGAGAGAAAGAAATTTGAGAGGGACATGTGGTGAGGCAGTATGGAGGAGAACGTGACATGCAAACTGAGAACAACCAAAATAACAACTTAGAGAAAGGAAAACACTGGGAAAGAAAGGAAACTAATGTAAGCCGAAAAACTGTAGGAAAGTGATGTATGCATGTACGTACATCCGTGTGTATGTGTTTGAACACGTTTTTATTCAAGGACAGTGCATCGGGGTGGGTACAACTGCTTGGGCATGCATGAAACATTTCTAAAAATAAACAAAGGATCTGGTAGAATAGAACAAAGCATTGTGAAGTGTGAGTCACGACCAGAGAGAAATAGGTGGTGACGATGCCCCCCCCCCCCCCCCGCCCCACACACACACACACACACACACACACACACACTCCACCACCAGCAGCCTCCTTCTGCTACACCCCACCCTCGTCCATGCCTTCCTTTCCTACGTCTCTTTTCTTTTGAGACGAGAAAAGAGTTTCAATTTTGGTCTGTGCAACTTTTAAAAAAACCAAAGCAAAAAAGCCAGCAAATGCTAATTACTTCGCTTAAATTGATGTTGATAACGTCTTATTTCCAATAAGGTGTCTTGTGTTGAATACAGAAGCCACACTGCTGTACTCAATATAATGAGCTGCATACCATGGAAGTGAAATACAATGTTCATGCTCCGGATAATAATAATAATGTTTTGATGAATGGAGTGCTGTGTGTGTGTGTGTGTGTGTGTGTGTGTGTGCGTGTGTGTGTGTGTGTGTGTGTGTGTGTGTGTGTGTGTGTGTGTGTGTGTGTGTGTGTGTGTGCGATGCATGCGTGAGTGTGTGTGCATGTGATGAACTCCAAAATCGGTATAACGTGAATTCAAACTGCGTAAGCTCAGAAGATTCTCTACCAGTGTTCAGGTGGATGGCCCAAAAACACAGACGTCCACATGAGACATGACAGCATGGTATTCTAAAAATGTTCTCTTTGAGAAAACACATTAACACTAACAGATGCTGATCTTTCAGTATTAATGAGCAACGTATGGTTAGCTCACCCAGTTGTTGTATAAAAGGCTACATCATGCTTCTATATCATATCAGAGTGCTAGTTTGGAAAATAACAAGGATTTTTTGGTTGAATGTAATTTATGATTCAGGACAGTATTTTGTGTTTTAATTAACACTTTCCAATCATTTGCCATATTGAATTAAACATCAAAATGAGCTATCTCTAAATGTCATGTTACCGTTACATGGTAAACTGGGACCTAAAATGCCCAGAATGTCCGATCAATATATCAAATTCAGTGTGTTAGTTATTTTACGTTAAAATCCAATCCATTAAGCAGATTGTATAATGATCTTGTGCACACTGGCAGGGTCTTACCATGTTCAAATTGGTTTACTTGTTCCATAGTAAGGTTTGTAATAGGGGGAATTTGAACACAAATTATATGCCGGAAATCTATCACTCCCTCTCTGCTCCCTCCCTACATTTCTCGGACATTGCAAAGTTTTGCATTCACGCACCTGTGATTGACCGGCAAGATGGGTTCCCTGAACAATCACCAATACATCGGTCTAAAATCGAAAGTATCATACAGATCCAGGTGCAGTCAACTAGAACAAATATTCTCTAATTTCACTCATTAATAGATGATTAGTACATAAATAGCTGGAATACACATTATGCTCATATTATGTCTCTTAAATTTAACTTAAAGCATCTATAAAGTGCCAATGTACCCAACATGTATTTTTTCAATCTATGCCGTTTTGTCACTGTTACTAAAATAATAGCATAATTCAGAAAAATAAAATGTAAAATCCTATGTCTTTGCCAGCATCAACCAGTTTATTAATGTTCTACTCTGATTCGAACTCAAGTCCCATTCTTTTTGTGATGTCAAAGTACCTTTTCTGAGGCATTTTGACAAACAAAGGCATATCAATGCCAAGAGGGTAAGCTAATGACACAGTGTGTGTGGATGTGTGAAGCTCCGCCTGGGCAATGGTTAATGATGGCTACATCCGAGATAGGGTTCAGCTTCTCGGACACTTATAGTATAACGTCAAGGTGTGTGACACATTTCATATACAACTTGCTAACTATAACACTAATAATACGTGCACTAGCTTAAAACAAAAGTATCATGAAGTTGGCTTGAGCAGTTACTATGGGGACCATGGGCATCTCCTTCCTAGAACTCTAAGCCCAAAACACTTTCTTTTTTTTATCTCACAGTGTTCACATTCGAGCTGAAACAGGGGGTTCACTTACACTTTAAGTAGGCCACTACATAGGGAACCCGATTTGTACACTCAAATTTCGGACAGCACTTCAAAATGGTGGCACATGGCCATGACATGCACTGGTCCAATAGACAGTTAGCAAATAGACTGAGTTGTAGCGCTGTCCCGTTCTACTGCAATGACATTTCGGATGAGCTGTGTATGCCAGTGAACAGTCCCCAGAGCAAAAATAATAAAGATGACAACAAAGACAAGCAGAAACAATGTTTTTTGTGAGTTTATGAGTTTGACGACATATTTTACAAAGCAATATCTGAAACATATCATGGAAATGGATATCCCTCTGTTAGAGGTCCCTTTCTCTCTCACACCTCTCGCCACTAAACCAATGTAACTGAAACGGAACTATGCTAGAAATTCCCGCCCTCTGTCTCACCAATAACACACATGTGGAGCATCCCATCTCTTTACCATTCAGCCCATACCAGATTTACCTGGGTAAATCTGACCCTATAGGCGTGGCTTCTTTACCATTCTGCCCACACTAGTATAGACTGAATTTTACCTGGATGCTTCATGAACCACCTCCAGAGTGCATGTCCGTTAACCTTGCATCTCTGAATAAACCACGTGTTGAACCTTTACCACTCTTCGAGTTATACCTAGCCCCGAAACCACGATACCAAAGGATTCAAAATAACGCTTCATCAGAGCTTCACTTCACTATGAAGATGTTATTGTATGGTATTAGTTAAATCAAACACAAGCACATGTTTTAAACCATTGCCAGAGTACAAGCTATTTTGTTTTGCTCATCAATGTTAATAATTTCATTAATTTATAATATGTCTGTAACAGATGGTGCAACCAAGACAGCCAATGTGAGAATGAGAATGGACTTTTCTGTTGACTGAACCGAAATCTAGCTACCCTCCAAAAACATACGCAACATATCTCCCATCTGCCTTCTTCATGGTGAGGTACAGAATCAGCAATGCAGTGGGGATTTTTAGAGGTGGAACTCAAGGGTTGTTTTTTCATGTCATCATCTAACGTTGAACCTTGCATTTTGTACCCATCTACAGCGGTATAATAACTATTATGCATATACATTTTTGGCCTCATAAAACAAAATGGGGCTTAGCCCAAAAGAGGGTAGGGGGTCTGTGGGTCTTTTGGCCCATTCTGAGATAGAGATTGAGATTTTAGCTAAATTCACTGAACAATTGTAAAATTGATATTAAGACTTTGAGGAACGTTCCCTCAGTCCTACGACCACTGGACAGAATGGACTATTATGTTTTACCTTAAAAATGTAGAACTGATAACACAACCTCAAGCAAACAACTTAAAAGGATAACATTTTCTCTACAACAAGAAAACACTGGGTTTATATTGCTCAACATATATGACTCACAGAAATATGTGATGAGGCACATAGCCTTTTAAGATATGTTTCAGATGCCAAAACCGGCTGCAATCTGTCGTCATGTGTTGAAGGGATGTGAACTTCAGGACAACAAGGCATATATACATATATATACATATAGACATTATTCTCTGTTAATTCCCCTTATCAACTTGCATGCTGTTAATCCTCATAATGTGACATATAAATTACTTTCAACTTATTTTGTATAACTTTTTTTAAGCATTGTCATTCAGTTCACGTGACAACAATTTTTTTGGATTGGCCCTTTTTTTACATCGTAACATTCAGGTAATGGAGGAAGTCATTGCATTAATCGGTGAGTCGGTAGAGGCGTCGTTATAACCTAGAACCTGTGATTAAGAATGTTTAACTTGTTTGAACGAGGACTGTAAAGGAACCATTATGTGGAACGTAAGGCCACGAACCATAGAGTTTAAGGCAGTAAGTAGCCCAAACAGATTTGCTCGACCATCAATTGAGTGGAGATAGCCTACGTTTATTTGTGGATATGGCACTTTTTCCTTGACATTATCAAACACGATCATTAGACAACACCGATTTGTGTAGGCTGTCCCCACATGCAAAAATAAATAAATAATTAAGGCGTAACTCAGTTGTTCTTTTGAAGAAGATGGCGGGGTTTGTTTAACTCTTCAGCATGTCTGCCTACAGTTTGAAATCACCATATGACAATACAACGCGGCGCCGCAGTCATGATCGGCCTCCCAAATGCAATTTAAAAAGGGATTTGACGTTGACGTCATCTCCCGCCAACACTTTTAGACCATGCAATTACCTTTGGACGACCGTGTGTCGGGATGATGGGGAGGTTAAGCCCCTATATAGCACACCACTCCATTGCTCGTCCTTACGTTCAAAACGGACTTCTGGAAGCATCTTAGATGACGTGACCGTTTCAGTTTGAAGAAGGTCCCATTTACTGGCTCCATTTCTGTCCTAAAACAAAACACAAAATAAAGAGTGGAATTAGGCCTAATAGACAGCCAATGAATCTGCGTAAGGCCAACATTAATAGCAAACACAAAACAAGGGTGGGGAATCATTTTGCAGGCATCTTATACAATTGTGCAGGTAGCAGTTGTTCGCTTTTTTTATTTTAGGCTACTCGCTCCAGAGAGAGGGAACGTGCGGACTTCAGGCTGCCACATGTCGTGCAGGTCCCGTTGTGAGTCCTTGAGTTTGCGTGAAAGCACAGATCCCTCATTGCTTCACTCGGCAATTGCCGTCGAATTGAGGGCTTGTAGGTTTAAACTTTAAGTGAAGTTTCAAAATGAATGAACAAAAATCGGTCTAATTGGTAGGCCTAACTGTTTTTTCTTCATTCAATTTGAAAGTCTAAAGGCTATGGTTCGCATTTCAGGTGCGTTACCTCATCGATGCTGCTGCTGACCGATGCTTTGTAAGCCTTGTTAATTGTTGAGTTGGTTAATGGTAAGTTAATGTCTTATGTTTCTGGCCCATAGACTCAAACGGAGTAATATCACGTGAGTTACGTCGGTTACTAATCGGAAAGCGGTGCTTTTGATATCTGGTGATTTTTGGTAGGCATATAGTAGCAGAAAGGTCGGCTCTAAAAAGCATTATGAACTTTAGTTTCATTTATTAGCATTGGGTAGGCTATGTAATTTCCTGCTGTATTACTTGACAATTTAGATATCGTGATTCTGACGTTTAAAGCCCACTGACCTCACGCACACCACACGGGTATCTGATTTTTTCTGTGGAGATGCATATATGTCCATATTATAGGCCTTCACGTCAACTGTTAGTCGTAGGTCTACACTGTACCGCTCGACATCTTGATCCAAAACAAGAGTCAATACGCACATCGTTCCAAACTTACAAGGTTTAATATGACTTCTCATCAGCATGTTTCACTTTGAACCGTATTCGGCTTTGTTTGAGTCTGGTTTGTTTGAGTCTTTGCACATCGTCTGGTTATTTTCATACGGTTGTTGCTTTTCATCACAATCAATGGGTCACACAAAGAAACATAAGGGAGTGTGTGTTGCTGACCGAGGTGAGGGGCAGCCCGGGCCCCGGTAGGAGCGAATAGAACCGTGGTTGAGGTGCGTTACTACTGCGATGGTTCTCTCCATCAGTGAAATGGAAGCACGTGTGCACTGTTTGTGCACGGATTGAGCGGCACCGTGTCGACCGCGTCGACGCTTTATTCATTTTTTTTTTAATCCTCATTAAGCAGAGGATGCCCCATACTGGCGGCATGTATTCCATATCCCTCTCCACCTGCTTTCTCCTCGCACGTTTTTGTCTATACACGGAATGTCAACTTTTGGCCACAGGTGTGTGTGTATGTGTGTGTGTTTTTTTTTTAACAATGGGTGTGAGCATACACACACACACACACTCACACACACTCCACACTGAATGGAGTGACCCACGTGCAACTCGCACATTCCAAGGGTCTCTCGTGTTTACGCGCGTCGTTCTTTCTGTCAGGGTCAACTGTCATTGTGTTTAGTGTGTGAGTTAGGGGCGGACGATGGTGTCTTGGGGATATAATGAGTTATTGTCCTCACATTTCTCAACTTTTGGTCTGGCATATTTTAAAGAACCACAAGGAAATTGTAGTTTTTTTATGGCACGGAACCAAGGTATATAGAGGAGATGCAGAGATCCTGTCGAAATTGTAGACTATCGTCTTAACATATTTCGACTAAGCTGAACAAGATAAAAGTGCTACGTGTGAAATGACAAAAGGAAATCATCGCACATTATAGAATAGAACAAATGACAAAACAAAAAAAGAGGTGGATAAAAAGCAATCGCTGAAATATTCAAGATTCAACGAAGTGATGCCGTCTTCCACGGTCGGCTCAGCACGGCGCGCGCGCCCTCCGCAAATGCTTTTTGGGGTAAGGGCTTCCCAGCTTATTAGTTATGAACAGCAAGCCCAGACCGCAAAAAGATTCGCGAAGGACATATCGACTCATGGTGCTCCGCCAATGCGTGTGGTAGAAAGTGTCCGTCCAGAACAGTAACAGCCTCCGCGGGGACTCCACGTCGTTTCTCAGGGTGATATCAGCTATCGGCAACCCGAGGCGAGTGGTCCTCCAACCCCACCGCCACCGAGAGGAGCACAGAGGAAAAGGAGCGGGTTATCTGACTGCCAAGACTATACTACTGCAGCTGAGAGCTGTCCGTTGTGTTGGCTTGCTTTGAATCCCTTCTCATCCTTCCTGATAGTTTGAATGATCCACTCTCTCCCTGAGCTGCCTTCTCCAACCCCCTTTCCCCACCCGCGCCCCCTTCTATCCCCGAGGTTTTATTGGATCCAAACGCTCGGACGCGTGCGCAAATGTGGTCATTTTGAAGTTGTACATCACAGCCAGCGAAGCATTTGGTAGTGTTGTTTTTTTATTATTATTATTGCTCTGTATTTAGCTTCCTTCGTCCGAGATTTCGCCATAAAGAATAGGCTCGCTCCTGCCTTTCGATGGCTCTGGCTAAGGAGGGAGCCAGCAGTAAACTGCACGCAATAAATAGAGAGCAGCGAAGAATCCTATTGGACCAAACTAAAACTCGTCATCGACCAATCAGTGTTTCGCGCATATAGGGACCCCCCTTCTTTTTTTCTTTTTCTTTTTTAAAGAAACATTGCTAAATAAATGTTGTCCTTTACCAGGGAAAGTATACCAACATACAAATATTAATTGAAGTGGCAGTATGTTAACATTGAGTAGACACAAATGGTTTTTTTCTGCCTTTTTGTCGATTTAGAGGATGACACGAGATGTTGTTGCATTGACCTTAACTTGTGAGCACAATAAGTGACTCGCGGTATAATATAAAGCAGGTTCTTTGCAACACGAATCGATGTATCTTATAAACACAGACTACTACACATTATCGAGTAAGTGAGGAAAGCGATAGCCGTTCACGTAAAATGACACAACAAAACTAGCTGAATGAATGGCATAATTTGTAAGACTTTCAAATGGACTGCCAATGTAAGGATCTTCATATCGTTAAAGGTTAATATAACTTTACAATCAACCGGTTGAAAACTTTGCTACATACTAAAAACACGCTTAACACGGTAAACCACACTTTTACTTTGCACACACCGTCTCAGTTTAATCAATCTTTAATTTTAGGGTAATTTCGGGTCCATTTTGAAATTAAGGAATAATAACTCACCTGTAGTTATTTTTCTTGCTTTGGTTCTCATATCTTTCAATACTCGCTATCCCATGCAACTAAAGACACCTCTCTCCACGTACCCGTTGATGGACGTCTCATATACTTATACACGGAGCCTTAAAGCCCTTTTGTTTCACTTTCCTGTTTATTTCTCAAGATCAATATTCTCAGCTTCCCGCGAAAGGTCTAGTCGAAAGCCACACCCCCTCCCCTCCCCCCGTGGGTAGGTTTTAATATATATTGTGGTGGTCTTTTCATTTGCGACCCAGTCAGTCACGACTCTCCCCCACCGTCTGCGCTGCGCATCGTCTGCCTCTCCTGACGCAGCCAACCTGGCGGCATTACTCACTTTAGCAGTCACGACTCGAGAATCCGCGTTCGTTTCCCCCCGAATTAACACGGCCGCTGTTCAATTATATGCTACTACACCGAATTTCGTCTTTCATTTTCCTATTGAAACGTTCAACCGAAGAAAGAGGAGGAAGAAGAAAAAGAAGAAGAAGAAGAAGAAGAAGAAGAAGAAGAAGAAGAAGAAGAAGAAGAAGAAGAAGAAGAAGAAGAAGAAGAATGGCTTTTTAGGGGCATTGGTCGAATTTGCAGTCGGGATTTTACGTGACAAATACAGCCAGACAGTCGTTTATGGTTAAGTTAAAATTCGACTCCTAGACTACAAAGTAGCCTATTTCGTGCGACATAAATGTTCAGTGGTTACAAGTGATTTGCTGCTATTGAGTCGAGCTACATATATCTGCAAACTTCCCCCTCTGTTGACCCAGGCGTGCTAGTGTCAGACTGGTAGCCTACCGGATTTGAAAAGGTAATTCCTTTGTCGTTCAGCGTTCAGCATTTGGGCAAGAATAACCAAATATAGGCTAGTATTTGACGCGACCCCCCTCCCCTCAGGCGTCCCCCCCCCCCCCCCCCCCCACACACACACACACACACTTCCCATTCCCCCCCCCCCCCCCCCCCCAACCCATCCTCGCCACTACACGCCAAACAACGCCTAGATGTCGTTGAGTGGTCTTAACAGAAACACCACTTGTGTCTGTTGACGATTTCTGCCGTCGACTCGAGACCAGATTTGTGTACACGTGAGAGGAGGGAGAGACCATGCAATCAAATGATTATTTCACAAACGCGGCGACTCGTTGTAAAAACCGAATTGGTGCATGGCCTTTAGATTCAAACAGACTGAGGTCTTAGGACTTAGTAGCGCAAAAGAAAGAAACAACGTGAGTATAGTATACCCGATACCACACCGACTCTCGCTACTTTGTGCCTGTTATCCCATCGCATACACCACATCTCCGGGCTATCCCATTGAATAGATAAAGTCTACTGCATTACTTACGCCGAATATGTAACGTTACGTTCTATTAAGCTTTAGTGGCCCTGAACCACTAACCCTGGTCCTGGACCACTAACCCTGGTCCTGGACCACTAACCCTGGTGCTGGACAGCTCCCTCTAGCTGGTTCAGCAGCATGGCTGCTGGACAGCTCCCGGGTTTCCCCGCGCAGTGCGCGTGGCGCTGTGCTCTCTGTGCCGCAGCAATAACACTCCTCTCTCCCGTTACACCCTGTCTCCCCTCTTCTTCTTGATCCACCTCCTCCTCCGACGCTGGTCTCTTTCAATATGGTCTCTTTCAAAATAAGACAATAAAGATACAATTGGATAGGAAAAGGCTTCTTCCAGGGCTCTGCATAAAAGGATTCCCCTAGCTTTCCGTTGAGCCGGGAGGGGAACAACATAATACATGGGTGATATAGACGCTCAACAGCGCCACAGACAAAGGGAGTTTTACACTTGCTGATTTCCCAAAAAGGGAGATTCCTACTCAGACGAAGCGTACGAGTGCTGGCTCTCGCTTTAAACATGAAGGGGAAGCCAGGAGTTGCAGTGTTTGCGTGAATCCTAGCGGCTATTCGAGGACTGAAGAAATTGAGCAAACACTGCAAGGCACGGAACTATTATGGAGCATGCAATAATAGGCGATCACACACAAACCGCAAAGGAAATAGAAGACTGAGGCTGCAAAATGTGTTACTCACCAAAGTGGAGGAAGGTCTTCGTTCTGAAATTAGAAGAGAGATAAATAGAGGAGATACTCAATGTTTTATTCATGAACGACAGTAGTAAGTTGAATCGGGAAGAATGCATCAAAGAAGTCCTCCGTTTGTTATTAAGAGTCCACGTTGGCTCCCTTTATATACGAGTGATTTCCGTCTATTTCTGGCGCACGATCAAAACTCTCATTCTATTTTTAGGTCACAGTAAGAGGGGGGAAAAACACACTCACGAAGGCATCGGTGAGAAACGTTACGTGAAGTGCATGTAATATAAATAAATGTTGCCTCGCCAACTGTGCAGAGAAGCAATTCCCTCCGTTGCATCATTGCAGTTTTTTTTGTTCTTTTTTTAAACCAGTGTGCACCCGACAACACTAACACCTTCTCGCCATCTGTAAACGATACTATAAACTCCCGCCAGTTGAAATGTGTAACTCGTAGTCTTGACAATTTTATCACAATAATTGATGTCTTGTCGCCCTCTTCAGATTCTTCTCGTGCCTTCTCGGTGCCATCGCAACTTTAGTCGACTGAACTCGTGAACGTATTTCGGCTTTCCAATTAGCAATAGGTCGAAATTGGAATGAGCATACATTGCTCGACGCTTGTTGCGTTATTTTCTTTTGGTCGACGGAGCACTGTAAAAACCTAATAATTAAAGCTTTGCTGACAAGAAAGACTGGTGGACGGCTGCGTCAGTTACTAAGCATTGACGTCACGTTTAGATTCTCCCACTTTACAGCCCATGGCGCGTGATTAAAGAAATTGCCGTTTTTTCCACTCTGATCAGACCTCGTGAAATTTGCAAAGGAATATGAAAGTCAAATAGGGGTAGAGAGAGGTATACGCGTTGTTATATGGCAACAACCACATATTTAACCTTACTTGGATTCTGGAAGCTCCGGGTTTCCTTCCACCAACCAATCCCACTCCACCGCGCATCTCTCCCTCGGTGGGGACTATTTCTATCCAAGCCATGTATTTGGCGGTCAAAACACTCTTAAGGAAAACATTGCAAAATGCGCTCCATTCACTTCACCGAGTCCACGTGCCAGACGGGAACACACATGGAGGAGACTCACGAGAAGCATACAGTTGTCAAGGCAAAATAAACCCTCTCATCGTTTAGACTAGTACACTGAGACACACACATCCATAGATGATCTATCCACAGAGATATTTGCTGTCCAAGTAGTGTGTGTGTGTGTGTGTGTGTGTGTGTGTGTGTGTGTGTGTGTGTGTGTGTGTGTCTACATGTGTGTGTGTGTGTGTGTGTGTGTGTGTGTGTGTGTGTGTGTTTGTGGAGATGCAATGGAGGGTAAATAATTCACATTCAATGAGTTGGATGTAAAAGTCAGGTCTGAGAAGACAAAACAGGGCGTCGCATTGCTGGATTCTATTTTTATCCACGCCACTGTATGTCCTCGGCTGTCGGCGAGTGCACGTAGGAGGGCACCGCTGGCCACAACACTGCTACTCTGGAGAGAAATAGGCCTGATCCCTCTAGGGGATATGGTCTCACACACAGTTTCTAATGCTCTCTCTCTCTCTCTCTCTCTCTCTCTCTCTCTCCTAAATAAATGGGCTAGGCCAATACCTAGTAACCTGCTACCAGAAGGCCAAAATCAGTCCACATGCAACAATATCACTTGGATATTAAACCTGATCAAGGATGCATGCAGTATGCCAGCTGCTCCGCATGGTGCCGACAAACTCAGCTGGAGAACTCAATAAACTATGTTACAAACAGCCCAAACAAATGACACCAACAGTAAGTTCGAGCCATCTCTGTGTGTTTTGAACATGCTAAACGCCTACAACCGCCTTTCTGTTGTTAACAAAAAAAGGTATTTAAAAACAACAGTATTCGTAAATAATGACCTGAATACAGACGCACAGTGTTTCACTGTTGTGTCACCCTTCTCTTTCTGTGAGAGAAAGAGAGAGAGATAGGGTGAGAGAGGGAGAGAGAAAGGTCCCACAGTTTATAGTACAGCCTAAATTGTTTATACAAAAGTGTACCACTCCGAGAGGTCTGTGGAATGACGCCGTAACGACACACTTACCTTTGCTTCATTTCAACTCTTTCTAGACTTTGCAGACTACAGACAGAGCAAAGGTTGTCAGACTCAAAAAAGAAGCCTAAAACAATGCAGCCTCTTGCATCAAGTCAGAGAAAGCGGCTCACCATGCATGTGTGTGTGCCGTCTCCGTACTCTGTGGGAGACTCAAACGTTTGGTGCTACCATGCAGAAAACAGGAAGCGAGCGAACCCCCAAATGGGGTAGAGTTGCGTTTGGGAGGTACGGGGATGAGTGCACAATTGAACCACGTGAGCCAGTACCTCAAATCGTGCAACTGAGCCAAGCGGTACAAAAGGCTAGGTGCGATTCACTGTGCTGGAGTTGATCTGCTTGTTGATCTGCTCCGTGTATAGACCAAAAGTATGAATGGGAGAGGAACGAATCAAAAGAAGGAGAGAAAGTTCAGACATATGTGTATGTCACAGTGTATGTCACAATCGTGACATTCCTTAAATATGGGGCATTGTTGCCTCGAGTCACGTGTTGAGACACCGTCTATTGTTCACCCTCGCTCTCCCTCTCTCTCACCTGGCCTTCCATTCCTCTACAGTTGTGTGCCATCGACCTGCATTGACGTCATTGCGTCATTAGGTATCTCTTAGAAACACTGACTTTCAAATATGGTATGAATGAATTCAGAGAGTGGGGTCAGGGAGCCGAGATTTAGGGGACACTACTACTCATAGTGCAATGGGGTAAAGCATCTTTAATGTGGCCTATGACCTCTGGAGCCTTGTATTTGAAAGTGTGGCTTTATGCCTTCTCTGAAGAGAAAGTGTTTCTGTACAGCTTGAGTGACACAGGATGTATTTCATGTCAATTTGGAAATCATTTTAAGTTGAGTCATTAGTGAAGTTTGTGTGTGTATTGTGTCCACAGTATATGTTTCAGATTGAAAGGCCGTTTTTGTCTCTTAGAGGTTAAAGCCAGGGTGCTGTCCGTGGTGCTGGCCTTATGAACGCTCCTCATAAGTAGAGAAACACACATAGCCCATCATGTGATAGACACGCAATGCTATAGGTCTTGTAGGCTCATCAACCAACTGTGTTCTATGTGTATATACACCAACTGATAACTGAATACCAATCATAGTTATTATTGATTATTATTGAACAGAACAGGATCACAGTAGACATAATTGGACTGATTCACAAGACACAGCATTCAGTGGGTAAATATAGACCAACAGGAGCGAGAGACAGAGAGAGGTAGAAAGAGAGAGAGGTAGAGTGTGAGAGAGAGAGGTAGAGAGAGAAGATTGGCTTCTGTGAGGTGACTAAGACATTTCAACTATGGAAACACAGTCACCATGTGTCTCCATCAAAACATAAACACCACGGTCTGCCTGATCTCCAGCTTGCACAACTACCTCCCCCAACTGATTATATGGAAATTAAAGATAAAGCAACCAAAATACGGGCCCATTCACAAGCGTTATCTTGTCCTGCGACCTAATCATGTCAATATTTTGATAATGCCTTTCAAAATATTTACCTTGGATATACGGCGGACCCTGTCTTTTCCATTTGATCCAGCATGAGTATACATATGTTGGTGTATGTGTGTGTGTGCATGCAAGCGTTCGTGTGAGCATGTTTGAGTTGTATACACACAGGTCCTTTTAATTTGTTTGATGTCCCCCATCCCTCCTTTTCCACATCTCGTGGCTTTCCATCATTGGGTCTGGTCTCGGCAGAGCTCTCTTTCTAGGAAGTGGACAGTGTTTTGGTCCGTTGTTTACTATACGGCTCCTGATGAAAGAGGGTAAATACAGGCCTAGAGCGATGGCTGGGCAAGTTTGTTTGAATTGTGAGTGCAGATTAAGGAACACTGCCCCCCTCTCCACAGCCCACCAATACCGTCTCCCTGTTTATTTTTCCATCTCTCCCGCCTCAATGATGTCAATGGAAGCAGAGCGCTATAGAGCTATTTTTAGCACAACCCCTCCCCCAACTCTCCTCTACTCACCCCCCCCCCCCCCCCCCCCCCAGCCCACCCCCTACTCCTCAGTCACATGGTTCGTTGGGAGCTCTGCTACACACACAATAAACTCCCCAAGAGTCTGTATGCATGAATAGAGCTGCCGCTGAATATTTATGAACGGTTGTGAGTCCTCTGTGTGTTTCTTTTTTTTGTTTACATGTACTTTGTGTTTGCTGTCCCTTGGGGAACTTGCACATTTAATGTGTTCACGTATACAATCTCTTATATCCCTATCTGTTTTTCGAAATTGGGCCATTAAAGCTCTCAAAGCACCTCATCAGAAATTCTTGCCTGGGTATCTCCCTCGCAACCGCGTAGCAGCCGATATTTCACCACAGCTCCCTCTGAGCATGCAGCAGCAATGCAGGTTTGCCCTCAGATATTCATTCATGCGTTCATGCCTTCATTCATCATTTTCACTCACTTATTCACATAAAGCATGCCAGGGTCTGTGAATGGATCATGTGAATGGGTGCAGGGGTATGCTTATGTATTCAGTGTGTGTGTATGTGTGTGTTTCTGTGTGTGTGGGCATGTGTGTGCATGTATAGGTGTAGGGTCGGGTTATGAGGGGTCCTACTTGGGTACTAGTTAACATTTTTACATGGAAGGTCTCAGAGGAGACAGAGTACACGGTGTTCCCTGAGTTTTGGGAGCTCTATGCATAGACCAAATAACAGTTGGCTCCCAGCACCCCCCAGCCCCCTCCGACTCGTTCTTTCTCTTGACATTCACATGCAAGATTACATAACGGGAGGCTTAACGTCTTCTTCCATCAAAAATAAATGTACGCTTTGCTGCACAGGCGTATTTGATTGAGAAGGTCTCTTTTTTGGATACCCTCTATTTCTGAAAGGCGCATTGATAAAAATAAAATCCTCTGCCTCCTCACACATTTTAAGGATTTATAAATATCTAATTTAATATTCATTAGCAACATTTTGTAAACATTTTTAAAAAGCTCCGTAGACAAACTCTTTGTAATCGGCAGAAAGGTAGGCTACTGGCTATGGGGACGACTTGTTTATGTTCAGCCATGTATTGTTCTCTTGTGATAGGTCTTATAAAGCAGCATTGAGCCAGAGGGATAAGCTTATTGATAGCTATGTACCCATAAAACGGTCTCACGTGCAGCAGCCGCTTCACTCCCGCCCAAACTGACATGCTAACTCTCACTGGATGCTATATTTAGCCTGGCCTCGCGGTACTGTTACTATTCCTAGCATTGTACATGAGTGGGCGGACTGTTTTTTTTCTATGAAATTCAAGAAAAGGTTCCCTTTTCACATTGGATATTTTCTCCATAAAGTCCTTTACATAGCGACCTGTTTGTCATGCAAACTGCTACGACAGATAGGCTAATAGATACTGACTTTAGGCCCACTGCTATTTAGCACGCTACTACTAAGGCAACCCCGAAAGCTTGGGGAAAGACGTAGCTGTATTTTGCTGTAGATTAGCCTTTGTATAGGATCCTATGTAGGCTATATATCATGTATTGTGACAAAGACTGATGTTCATATTATTTATCACATGTGTAGGCCTAAACTGAGAATTCCTTTAAACGTATCATGCCACAGCGTGATGTGGAAGCTTAGCGTCCTCAAAAAGATGACGAGTTCAGTGGGTCAGTTTCAGTTGAACTTGCTCAAAAGAGCCAAACGATCCCATTATAAAAGCAAAGCATTCTGGACTCAGAGGCCAGGGCTTTGGAATTAGTTTCCGTTTGCATTCCTTGTTTTAAGTTAAACATACACATTGGCCTACTTCAGGAGACCATAACACGCTTCAGGACCTTGGACAGTTCATCAGAACAGTAGGCTACTGTTCAGCCATAATAGTCTCGCTATACTGGCTAAGACTTGTGTGCTTACAGAACCCGAAGTCTTTAGTGGGGGTTCCGTAGCTAATTGCGGACATTCGTTACCGTGATTTTAACCAATTGTTGATAATCCCTGACATCCCTCTGTATGTAGGGAGAGAGAGAGAAAAAGAGAGAGAGAAAGAGAGATTGAGAGAGAGAGAGATGGAGAGATCACATGGGCTCATAGTCTACAGAGTTCCACCACCACTCGCGTTCTCCATTCTCTCGATCCGCTCTTTTTCTCGGGTAAACTCCTCATCCTCTCCCGTTGCTGCCACCCACTCTTTATCCACCACCTGATTATTTTAAGCAACGTGCGCGTGCATGTGGCTGGTTTGGGAAATACCTGGTCCCAACCAATGAGCAATAAGGCATAGCCTATCGCATATCGCCCCCCATCGACCAGAAATGGAAGTTAATATAGCTGCCAACAAGTCTACACTGTGTATATGGAAGTGTGTATGCAAGAATGCAATGACTAACTGCGTCTAATAACAGACGACCCAATGTCCCAACCAATGTTGGCCTGCTACAGTGTTTAATTCCAAACACAAAAAACGGGGTTGTCTTTTAACAACGTGTCCGGCAACAACAGCTGTTTGGGTGACACGTGACCAACTAGTTAATAATGACGTGTGGCTCGTGGGGAATTTGATGAATCTTGCGTGTTTTGCAAGATTCCTATCAAGATAGCAATGTTCATCGGTGTGTCTGCCCAGCCGGCAATACAAAGAGAGACAAAAGACATCACGAAAGCTTCAAGTGACTGGTTTGGTTGGGATAAAAATAGACCTGGTTGCGTTGAGTAGAAAGCGATGGTCTTGCGCGTCCTCTAGCGGCAAAACCGTTTCCCTACAAGTCATTGTGGTCAGATACTTGAATCAGACAAGCTACGCGTTCGTTACAATGTAGGCCTATGTACCTATTATTGTTTTGGACACACACACACACACACACACACACACACACACACACACACACACACACACACACACACACACACACACACACACACACACACACACACACACACACACACACACACACACACACACACACACACACACACACACACACACACACACACACACACACACACACACACACACACACTCTCTCTCTTAAGGTTTGAACTGTAGTCATGAAACTCTAAAATAATTAATGGTTTCTGTTAGTGGACTTCAGATAAGACTGTTAGGCCACTGGAGAGGGAACTAAATATAGGTAATTGGGTAAAAATATAGGTAATTCCCTCCTCAGGGGCCTTCATACTTATGGATAACCCATTATATAATAATCAAAAAGCTCAATTTTCTACCCAGTAACTGCCTTTAATCCAAAATTGTTTTAACACTAGTCATTGAATTAAAAAACATGCAGAATACTAGCATATACACCTTCATTGGAGGATATAAATTTTAGAAAATTAATACATCTGGTTCCCAGCAAGAATGCAACCAATAAATACTTGACAAAGTTAACCATTTGATCCTAAGAAACCTCTCCCTTACAAACACATGAACAGAACAGACACACTGCCAAGAGGCCATTCCTTCAAGACTCATTAAAATATTTACTACCACAACAACACAAAGTGTCCCGTTTATCTACCTCGGTTTGCCTAAAATGTAAATAAGCCATAATTGTAACAAACCCACTTCAAACCATGTGCTATAGTAGTTCCATGCATCATAATTGCTACATTTGCTGGTTAGGAACAGGCTGGTGTCCACATATTTTTATTTTACTAACTTTACGGGTTGAAGATACAATGCCTTAATCAGACATTTCAGTAGCAGACTTTTGCTGTGGACTGTATTAGCCAAACCATTAACCATTACACAAAAAAAGACCACTTTTGAGACTTCGATACAAGTTTATGATAAAAAAAGAAATTGATCACAAAAAAGAATTATTCATACAAGGTAGCAATATCTAGCCAATCGAATTGAAATTCTTACAAAAACAAGGATTAAATAAGAGACAGTTTGCATCTTCTTTTACCAAAAAGGAAACAATGAAAATCCCGATAAAAACTTGGCAGTCCTTTGATCAATGAAACACACATTGAACTACCACAGGGATGGTAAACATGAGGGTTGCATGTTAAGTTGAAGCAACAGGTTTGTACAAGAATCCTAGTCAGTTTACTGTGAGAGATTTAAAACGTGACAAAAAAAATAAATCCTGGACATGTGTGAAAAGGTAGAAAGAACAAGTGAAGAGACTGGTTAAAAAAAAGGATGACAGCAGTTCCCTTCCACACTCTGCAGTTCAATCTCTCTGTGTGTGTGTGTGTGTGTGTGTGTGTGTGTGTGTGTGTGTGTGTGTGTGTGTGTGTGTGTGTGTGTGTGTGTGTGTGTGTGTGTGTGTGTGTGTGTGTGTGTGTGTGTGTGTGTGTGTGTGTGTGTGTGTGTGTGTGTGTGTGTGTGTGTGTGTGTGTGTGTGTGTGTGTGTCTCCTCAGTAGATCCTGCCTCGGCTTCTGTTGCCGCGGGTTCCAAACCCTCGTCCCCGGCCGCCTCTGAAGCCGCCGCGTTGCTCTGGAATCAAACGTCAAAGTGATCAGGATGCAGAAAAATACACATACATATTTCTTTCTTCCTATTCAAACCTACATTGATCTGTCGGCACTTGATTTCAAGGGCTTGCAAATTTAATTGAATGCAAATGGTTTCAGACCGACTTCTGACAGATGTCTCCGAAAAATAAACGTTTTGGCCAACATAAATGGCTGTGGCTTGTTAGTGTTGTGTATGCGTACCATAGGTGCCGATGGTGGCACTGTATTTGCCACTGGGAGGGTTGTAGATCTGCCGGGCATCGCGCCGGGGCAGCACAGGGAGCTGCTTCTTTATAGCACTGCCTGGACTAATTTCCTCACCAGATGGTCGCTTGGGTCTGTGGAAGAACACCAAGGAAAAGGGTTGGAATAAAGCACTCTATAGCAATGGCCACCAATGTCGTAAATAAGGTTGATTGTGGGTTACATAGAAGGCAAATAACACTTAAAAAGGCTTATTGCTCAAAGGTCACTTTGATTGGGGGAAAACATCAGGTTGGAGAAGCAACAAGGTTTGTGTCCAGAATTTAGCATTTTAGTAATTCATTTGTTTATTGTTGTGCCTATACATTCTGCTCATGTAAGTAGTTTCCAAATTTAATTTAAAAGACACGTTTCCACAACAAACAAAAAACGCTAAAGCGTTTTAACAATTATGTTTTAACTTACGCTGCGGCTGCCTCTGTTTTCTGCACTGGCTTCCAGGACAATGTGACTGTGCTCTTGTATGATGGTGGATTGTGGAACAGATCCTGAAAGAGTGAAAAAGGTTTAAGAGAAAGTACCATAAAATCACAATAGACTACCATCAGATATTTAGTGGCTTACCTTGATCAATACATTTATGTTGTTGGTAATCTTGAGAGCCACCACTTTGATCTTATTCTAAAGAGGAGTTTTGAAAAGGGAAAGGAAAGGGAAAAGGTTAGTTGTCCCTAGAGATATTTCACACCCAAGCAGACACCATCCAACATTGAACGCAGACTCCAAGATGGCATTTACCTCGTCGGTTTTCAATGTGTCTCCTGTCTTTCCTTGTAATGCCACCCGTAGCTGTCTGATGTAAACCTGCAGGCCTCTGGCAAAGTACTGTAACCTTGAGATGCACAGAAATACAAACAATTCATGAGTTGGTATGGGTTTCACTGAATACACACATCCTCTTCATCATCATACACAACCTTTGCAGGACAAAGAGCGCATAAGCTGTGTTTCCACCGCAGGAACTTTCCCCAGGAACTAGGAACCTTTGGAGGAAATCTGTGCGTTTCCACCACAGGAACCAGGGTGTACAGGGTGTGTAGGGCGAATCCAAAAGTACAGGAACTTTAGGAGTGGGGCTTGCAGTGCTGAACATCTCAGATTGGTCGTGATAGCCTATTTTAGTTGGTGAATAGGGAAACAACCTCAAAATCGAACGTCTCAAAAACATGGGACATATGTACACCCACTTATAATCCCCTCATCCGCGAACTGCCCTTCACTACACCATTTTACACTTGGATTGAAAACTCAAACTCCATAATAATTGAATCCTCAAAATACATAGGATACTTTGATGAAAGAACGGAGCATACTCTCTGTATTAACTGGCTATGAGGTTGAGGGTTAAATCCATCGGTCCATTTCACTGCCGCAATTGTTATTGGAAAATGCCACATTTGAGTCGTAACTGATGTAAATAATTTTCGTGATTTTGTTGGTCAGATTTTTCTCTGTATTTCTCGCTTTTTCATGTCCTTTATTTGTTATGTGCCTGATGTAAAAGGACCTTAATTTGCCTAACCTTCGCGGGTCTTTCGATCGCGGTGAGAATGCAGAAAACAATGTGCTGAAGGAACCTTTTATTTCATTGAAAAGTAGTTTCTGGGAATAAAGGTTACAGATACTTTGGTTGGAAACGCAACTATAGGTACACATGCTTAAGTTTGTCGTATATTAACACAATGCTGAACACCTAGACGTTATGGGATAGATAGCCTGGTAAGAAACACAATATCAAGGAGTAACTCTGCTCACCTGATCTTGAAGTCTTTGAGCTGCTCTGCATCCACCTTGTCCAGCAGGAAGTCAGGCAGCTTTTTACCCAGCTGGTGGAAGCCAAACAGGAGACACTCCACGTAGCTGAACTGCAACTTGGGTTCTTCACTCACAGCATTCTCCCCATTCTCTGCCTCGTCTGGTGGCAGGGGCATATACTCCTACATGGACAGCAAAACAATAACACGGTACCCGAACAGAAGGGCTTTATTTCAAAGAAATGAAAAACACAGATTCAGAAGCATGGGTTATGATATGGGCCTGTTAATGCACCGGGACACCCCGAGCGCTACTCACCACCAGCTTGGTGAACAACATGTTGAGGTTGGACTCCAACTTCTCCATATCCCCACAATACGGACTCATCTCTGCCAGCAGCTTCAGAACCTACACATACAGATGCACATCCTTAAGCCGATGACCTGAAGGTTTCATTCACTTTTTAATTGCAAAAGTAAACATGCAGCTCACATCAAAGACTTGGTAGGAAGACAAGTGCACAAACCTCTAGCTGAATGTCCAGTTCAGCCACGGGGCTGGTCAAGTTGCTGAGGTTGGGCAGGACATGTTCACAGAAGTAGGTCACAAACCGCGTTGAGTGGACATTTTTCTGGAATAGTTAACGGCAATTTTGTAAAGAAACCGTTCCCTTTTAGTGTTGAATATAATAGCTAGAAAACTATTCTTTAACTAATAGTTCATTAAAAAAATATATGTTGACAATCACCCTAGAACTAAAAAGAAAATCCTAAATGCATCACTTTGCCACCAGGTGCAGTTAGATAGCCTTTCTTCCCAACAGCAATCAAAACACAACACAAGAATAGCAGGTTACTCCAATCCCTTTTTCTGATCGACTCAAAGGACACAACCTGTCCCCAGGTAGCGCCAAAGGATCCAATGCAGTAAATGGTGTATGACCAGAGATGCTGTGGTTCCAACGCTTTGAGCTCCACCATTAGAAAATACTTTTAAAAGATAGTTGGACGTAATGCTCACAGAGAAGAGAGGCAGGGCCTGGCGTGTACACTGCAGGAGACGGTCCACTGTGTCCGGGTCGGCAGGGTTGAGTGCCTGCTCCAGGAAGGCCTGTTCCACAACCAGCTCCACCAGTTGTTGACGGCCACTCACGGTCTGCAGTACACGCAGACCCGATACCACGCGCATCAGCAGAACAAACTCCTCTCCCGTCACGTCCTCCAACACCTAGACACGGGGGAAAACAGACACCAGACCTAATATTTATGGTGCAAACGTGGACTTCGAATCAAAACACCGGCATATCACAGCCACATAAAATAGGACCACGGGGGAAATACCATAATGCCAATGGTTTACATTTGGAAAAAGAGCACACCTTTTTTGTCTCTGCAAAGACGTAGTCCTCCACCTCCTTGGTCATGACGTCCTCTGGCAGTGTCTTGAGTTTGAGAGACAGGAACTTGATGGCTCGCTCCCGAACCACGTCGTCCCCTTGCAGGATCTGGGAGAACAGCCCCCCGAGTGTACCTGACGGACACAGGCCAAGGCAATGACAGTCAAGTTGACGGCCGCAGAGAAATACAAATGAGCATCTTCACTTGCACCAGGATACCCTTGTATGACATATCATGGGGATAAACAAGTTAAAATCGTGTACAGACACTGGAATCCATCAAGTGGTGGCCTTTTCCATTTGACAGAAGAAAAACAGCCTGAATTATGTACTCTGGCTGGGCCGAATACATCATTTTAAGCTTCGAATATTCGTATGGTTTCGAAACGATTTGGTGAAGAAAAAAAAACATTCATGCGTATCTTTCACTGCCTGTAACGTAGCATGTGGAGACCACTGCTGCAGAATAGTTTTTAATCAACAGATCATTTTTTCTTCTCATTTCTAAAGTGGTTCAATTGGTAAAACAAATGTGTTATTTTAATACCGCAAAATAGCAAAGCGACAATATCACATTAGTAACTTTTGGTTCCACTCATCAGTCCGAGTTCGACTTGGTTACGGCAGAGCTTCAATGCAGCCTAAATGTTTCCGAACACGCACGGTCTCCAAAGTATGAGAGTAGGCCTGCTTCCAATTATCACAAAGCAAATAGGTGCTTTGAACATAGTGCAAAGTTTTGAATAAATTTCACAGCAGTACTAGTGCTATTTACCCGGGGATAAATCACACAGGTGCTATTGTGGGGGACGGATCGCCATGAAAGGAAAAACATCGCTACCTGTTCTATAAATGTTTACTAAATAACCAACATGTTATTATTAATAGGTAGAAGGGCTGTTGTCAACCAAAGAAAGAAACTCCACGAGCAATCGATTGGTCCAATTTCTTTGGGGGAAAATATGCCTGTTAACTCTAGATTAACTTAATCGGCCAGTGCACTCTACCTGCAAGCCTAAATATCACGTTAGTGCTGTTCGGAGAAAGTCAGTGGGCTTCAGATCCACTTTTGGTCTGAGTCCGACTTGAATACGGCAGAGCTTCAATGTAAAACAGGTCACACCAGACGAGCCACGGAGCGCCGCGCTGGACAGCATCGCATAGTAGATAAACACGTCGGTAGATTTGATTCTAGGTTTTGTTGTGTTTAATATAACGGGTCCCAATGGATGGCGTTGCGATTCGTGCAAAGGTGGCAATTCTGATATGTTCACATAAGCCTATCAAGCGTTAAACACAACAGTTGACGGAATATCGCAGACAACATTTTTTTATTGTTATCCTTAACGTTTTTAGATGATATGCCTGTATAGGTGTTTGCGTCTTTTTTTATAAAATGCTGCCACACCTACGACTTCTGTGACATATTGTCATTAGTTTGGAGAAGAGTAAATGTTCAGTTAGTTACTACTAGCAGTCTTCCTTAAGTTGGGGGAGTCCAACATTTTGAAAAACGGGGTGTTTTGACCTCCTGTTTTATAAGTCTTATAGTCTATTAAACCATACGATTATTAAAACAAAGACTACGGAGCATTGAATATTATTTGTATTAATAACTAATGTTATTTCTAACACAATATAGCAAAACAATTAAATAGTCTGCATTTGTCCCTCCCGCCCATGAAAATAATGGATTAAGAGGCGCTTTCTTTCCCTAACACCAGTGATTGTCCGACCAATGCGAATTCGGTCGAACAAGTGCATATCAACCAACCAACATCAACCGACCAGAACTTGACAGACCTAGTAGGTAGAGCTTTTTAGTGTCTTTTGGACTCGTTTGAACGTTGAAATAGCTGCTAAATACGTTCATTATTAAAGCCTTAGAAAAAAGAAAATAGAGCCAGGGGGGTTAATGATTCACGCATCTTCACACTGGAAAAAAACAAAGCATTCGAATATTGAATTGAGATTTGAATACCTCCCTAACGAACGAATAGTCGGGCTCATCCAACTCGTTTTATTTAATAACTTATTAAAAGAATGGGCCTTCAGTTATACGAAATACAGTTGCTTATCAAAACGATGTGCGCTATAATCTAAGCTGATTCAGAGAGAAATTCACCCTCTCATTGAATGGCATGCAAAGTCTTACCCTTAAAGTTAACCTTAAAGTTTCCAGTTAGTTTACAGGTCTGCAGAAATATAAAACACCATCTCATAAGTGCTGAAGTGGATTTGCCTTGACTGTTAACTCACCACTATTAGCAGGGAACATTAACAAGAGGTTCAGATAAATACAAAAAGTGAAGGAAAAAAGTCTCACCTTTGGCATCACTCTTGAAAATCGATACAAGGGCTGTATTCACTTGGTTGAACTCTGCGGTGTCATCTGAACACACACACACACACACACACACACACACACACACACACACACACACACACACACACACACACACACACACACACACACACACACACACACACACACACACACACACACACGTTATTTGGAGAACTCAACTTCATGAGAATGATTCCCTGGTCTCTGTATTGTAAACCTGCCAATGTTAACTTCACAACATAGCCCAGTACCTGTCTGGAGGAGTTGGGTGAGTATGTCTGCGACCCTGAGGATGTTCTCCCCGGTCGCAAAGCGTGGAAGCTCTTTGATTGCCTGTCGCCTTATCTGAAAAAGAAAAGGTTGTACATTGACGGTTAGTGTTGGGACTGTTGGTTAGTATTAGACCCGTTTTTTTTTTCAAGGTTTAAAGAAACATTACTTTCTTCCGTAGAGTTCAAAACGTGAGACCGATTAAGCCACTGTATGCGTAACACCAACAACAATTCAAACTTTGGAAACACTCACCGACACATCTTCATCTTCACACAGGTCAAGCTGGGCATTGATGGCAGCATCGGCAAGTTCGGGAAAGCTGCTAAAAAACTTGGGGATAAACTGTGCAGCGAGACGCTTTTCCTTTGGACCACCCTTGACGCCATCCAGAATCACCTGGTAGGCATCCTTATGCTGCAGACGTCCCAACAAGTATACTTAAATTAGTTAATTAATCAACTTCTCATGCGAAAGATTGTTTTTAAATTAATCCGAAAACATGCTCATTACTACATCTGGGTAGTTCAGGAAAATAAATACAAATCGGCAATAAATGTTAATTTCCATTAAATTGCAAAGAAACGCCAGAAGTCCATTGACGGATTCAAGACTACTACCAGGGTTGATATCAAGCTCGTTTGCTAGCATGTTATCGTTAGCTTAGCTTAGCTTACATAAATAATATCCTATCCAAGCACTTTGCCTGACCAACATCACTATTTTAAACGTGTTTTTCGATTATTCAACTAATGCTATATTCCTTATCAAAGTGTTTGATTATTAAAATACCTGGCTGAGGTTGTCCTTAGCGTCAGCAAGGATCCCATAGTTACGATACAGTTCCTCGATAGTGACCGCCATCAGCGTGTCCGATGTGTGCTTAGATAAAACGCCAATGAATACACCGATATCTCGTATGAAGGAAACTTAAGCTCTGCTTCTAGTCGCCGTTAATGAAAAAATAGCCTATTAAAAATAATGTGTAATTTTAAAAAGTGAACGGGGAGTGCAAAATTGCATAAATATGTGACTGAAGCCCCGCTCTCCGTTTCATAAACCTTTGCTAGCGATTTGCCAGGGGAAATACGTCTTCATCTTCTTTTACATATAAAGGGAGTATTGAATGCCATCAGGCGCATTGCTGCCACCCACAGGTTTGGAAGTCAGTACTATGGAAATGCAAAAAAAAAAAAAAAAAAAAAGATCAAATATAGAGAGAAAATAAAAAACAAACACGTGCGCAGTGAGAGAGTGGTCACACCAATGACTGCCAAAGAGCAAAACAATATCCCCCTCTCCTTATACCTGTTGCAGCACAGTAGTATATGTGGCAAGTATATGTTTCAAGCATCCCACACCCAGCACATAACCCACCTTGATGCTTAGTCATCAGCATCAGTCCTGCACCCAAACTGCAATGCCCCAACCTCATCCTGGCCAGTACTGCACTCGCCCTCTTATCCACCACACCACACCCTCCTCCAAACTATCAGTCTGGCTATATTGTACACAAATGCCTTCCAGTAACCCCAGAATGTAGCAGAAGGTAGCAGACAAGCTTGGCCCTGCTCCAAGCCACTGCCATCACACGTGACCATGGAAACATGGTCAGACTCGCAACAAAAATGTATACTGATACCACTAACGCACAACTAGAAAGAAGGTTTTTATTAATTAATTATACATTTGGGTACATTTACATAGGACTCTTGATAAGTGCACACATTGTTGGCTGCCTCCCCTTGTTATCCATAACTCTGCAAACAAGCTGTTTAATATCTTATTCATTTGATTGTAAAAATCTGCAAAAAAAGAAAGCGTCAGTCTGTGAAATACATGGGAACCAGGTCACTCCACTGGAGGAATGAGCCCTCTGCATTGCATGCAGTGGATGGTGAACAGAAGTAGGCATTTCAATGAAAAGCGTACAAAACACAACAGAAGGCTGAAAATGTTTAGGAAGAAATATACCTGGATCTGGATTGATTACGTTGGTAGTGGATGGATTTTATTTAAATTTGAACAAACGCAATGGGTGCAGTAAAAAAGTAACATTTTCCCAGGTAACTGACAAACAAACGGACTGACCAAATAATTTACCATTGTCGAATCATCAATTGAATTTATTTTTTATTTTGTTAAGATAAAAAAGTCGCTGACATATTTCCACTTACTTTGTTAGTAGTACAGTAAGTGCTTCAGGGAAAAATTCATCTCAGAATTATTTTCCCTGTCATTTCTGATTAGAGTATTTTTGGGGGAATAATCCATCTTGCAAGTATGGAGTTTCAGAATAGCCACTTAAATGTGCTTAGGTGATAAAGTAGGTTGTGATGTAATAAAATAAGGTATTGCAATGGCAAAGGGGCAAGTCTTGAATGTCGCTCCAAAGCAAGGATGATAAATCACAGGAAACGAATTCCTGCTCCAAACTGAACTCCATCACAGATCCTGTAATAAAACAAGAAACAACAACATATTGGCATAAAAACAGATTGGAGAGTGCATTGAGCGGGGTGACTACAGCTCAATTAGAAGAAGATCCTTCTAGTCAGGGAAACAAAAAATGGCCTATGGGGATATGTATCATTCTGCAACGTTGTAAATGAAAGGGCACCTATTTCAAATCGGCCCTGCCCTTGACATCACAAGGGGGAGTGTCCACCCAGGTGTATGCTGGATAGATCCATCTACCAGCATACCCAGGGGAGTGTTGCAACTGGCAACTCACACCTGGTGGTAAACAGGGCCCTTTAAGTTTAACCGTATTCTGGCCAACATACCCCACCTTCACTTTTCTCTACTGTTGATAATGTTTACAGCTATTTTTGAATCTTCATTTATTTTATTGTGTAGATCTACATATTATTATTTTTTTTTAATTGATCTCTTTTTTTTTGTCCTGTACTTGCTGCTGTGGCACCCGGATTTTCTGTCTGGCATCAATAAAGAACTTTGGACCGCATGTATATAGCACATTCCCAACCTATGGTGACTCAAATCAAAACACAAAAAAACTTATTCAAATAAAAAAATGATTGCCTCACATTCACCCATTCGTACAAACACCTACGGTGGTGTCAACCATGCAAGGCAACAGCCTTGAGAGCAGTAAGGATTGCGTGTCTTACTCAGGGACACCTTGACACTTAGCTAGGAGGAGCCCGGGATCGAATCAGCAACCTTTCGCTTGTCTTATACATTTTATTTAGTTATAGTAAGACAACGATTTCATTATTAAACGTTTAAAACGCGTCCTCTCTAGAGCGGATTGTCTGCTCGGACCACTGCAGAAACATGGCAGTGCAACATGGCGGGCTGTGGAGGAAGACCTGAAATATTCAGCCCTGCATACATTTATGTATTAAAATATCTCTGACCAATATATCGGACAACCATTCTGCCCTGGATATTAGATGTGAATAAAACCATACTAGTTACCGGCGACCAGCAAGCGTGCAGACGTTTTTAAATCAATGTGTGGTCAGCTAGCTTATAACCGTACTTGTCTCCACTCTGGACTCCCATTGGGATGCAGTAGTTGAGCTCCAGCCGGGCGATGTTGCCCAGCCGCAGCAGAATGCCTGCTCCGTACGACCAGCGTATGCACTCTGCAAGCTTCCTCAGATGGGCTTGGGGGCCCTCACCTGAACACAAATTAAAATGATTAAAACAAATAAAACAAACTAAACTGCTCAAATATAAGACATCGGATCACCAGAAATAAAGACTTACAATCTGAGCTCTGGAATGTGTATATTATTAGCCCTGTATTTCAACTACATTGTCAAACCTCCGTTTTAGACAAGAAGTAAAACCAGTACAGCCTAACTTTAGTTGCATCTCCAAAATGGGTGACCTGAATGTGCCCACCATAGTTGAGGTTACACAGATTCCCGGCATTCAGGAAGAAGTGTGTTCTGAAGAGGTCACCGAAGCCCCCCTTGCCTGGTCTGAAGGGGAGGGGTGTGTAGAGATGGAGACCCCCAGCCCAGTACGCCTCCCCTCCCAGGTAGTCACCTGTCATACCAAAGTGTTGCAATCAAGATCAAAACAGTATCGTGAATACCTTATTTTTCTGTAAGGGTATATAAGCTAGTAATGCATATACTAATATATAAAACCAAAAATATTATTAGCCAAAATATATGAAATCAGCATGAAATAACTAATGGCGTGGAATTTCAAACTGTGATATTTGTTATATATTTTAAACTCTGAAACAACGCTCTGCTGGAGAACAGGGTTGCTTTCAGGTATTCAAATATGTATTTTCCAATGTTTCCCATTTCTATAACATACTGAATAATCTAAACTAAGTCAAGCCACAAGAGGAGCATTCAACCACAGGATGAGTATGTTGTTGTTTGGCTCTTGTGTGTTCTAGACATCAAGCACCCACATGCCCAGAGCATGCTAAGTATGAATGGCTTTCCCTTCCCAGCCACTTTATATATTCCCAGTACAAAAAAAGCCATCATGGGGCAGCTTAGTGGCTAACTATGTAGGCACTGTGCCTTGTAGCGACCAAGGTCTGTCCATATGCTACATGTCTTTCCTTTTTTTACCCTCCCATTCCCTCCTTCTTCAATCCACTTTCCCTGTCCCCTCCATAATGGCATAAAACCACATACAAAATTAAGTAAATTAAACTTACCTTTACTCTGTGGGCCCATGCTATACATGCTGAAACCTCGGACACTCGTGGGTCCACCAAGATAGAATCTAGCCAACACAATCACACAGCCACTTGGCTTTCCAAAATAATTCTTAAATATAAAACATTCAGTTAACAGTGATGCTTGTGGGACTGGTATTGTTAGTTACCTGTCTGTGATGCTTGTGGGACTGGTATTGTCAGTTACCTGTCTGTGATTCTTTTGGAATGGTATTGTAAGTGTTGCCTGTCTGTGATGCTTGTGGGACTGGTATGGTCAGTTACCTGCCTGTGATGCTTTTGGGAATGGTATTGTCAGTGTTACCTGTCTGCGATGCTTGTGGGTTGATCACCAATGGGAAGCAGCAAGCCACCCCATAGCGAGGTTGACAGAACCTGGAGAGGAAAGAGGTGTCCACTGAGAAGACAGCAGACTAGTGTGTTTCATGTCTTAAGGGTGGAGTTTTTACCAGAATCAAAACTTTTCAAGCTAAACATAAGCAAAAACATGTAGCGGTAGAAAGATATGTCTATAAAAAAGCTGTACATTTTGTTATACATTTATATAGTGGAATTGTCTGGCTCTTAGGCTGTTAATGACTGTGGTCCATTAAGTACTAGTATTAGAAAGAACTATCAGAAAGAACCTAAATTCTCAATTATATTGTAATAAAAAATGTAATAAAAAGAAAACTGACCTGCGAGGTCAGTTAGCAATAGTTTGTAAGGTCACTCAGGAATTATCGTTTAAAAATGACCTCTCACTCAAGAATCTTTGTATGAAAATAACTTCTCACCGAGTCCCAGAAAAGACTTCTGTTCAGTTGAATCTCAAAGTCTTCCTTCAGGAAGCGAGCGTCTCCACCGGTGTAACCTGCCAATTCCTGCACCATCAAAATGCAACATAAGCATAGTATTCACTATTCAATGGGAATCTTTTCAAATCCACACATTTGCAGAAGAACACCAACCTGGTGAACCTTGAGGAGACCTCCTTTCCTGGGCAAGATGGAGGAGTTTCTGGTATCAATGACCATTGTGTGCTGAAGAGAGGAGAATGCATTTAGATAACATCTATAATACTCCAGCTTCTAGAGGTAATGGTCATATAAACACATGGCTAGTGAAAACATTAAGTTTTAAGTTGTTCCTTTATCCCTTTCAAGAGATTAAGGTGCCATCAACTTGTCATTAAGAATATGACCTGACCAACGAATAGGACTGATAAAATAACAACAAAATAAATAACTTAAAACCATGCATTACATTTACAAGTACGAATTGACACATGTCTTCAGCAAAACACCAGGAGAACGTGCCGATAGTGACGACTTGAGGGAGTGGCCGCTCTCCTCTCTGACGGCGAAAGATGCAGTCCGAGCCAGACAGCCGAGCTCTCTCCAGACTCCCTCCCACTTGAGGGTGTGGTTTGTCCTCCACACAGGGAACTGGTACCGGAATAAAGAGAACAGGTCCACAACGATAGCGATTACAATTTTATAAATGAACTTCTTCCAGCAGCTCCCATTCAAAATTACAATTTCATTCAAATTCACAACAGAATCAATTTTAAGAGGTGTTCGCAAGGACAAAGCTGATGTAAATTGACAAAACGATTTACACTAATTTCTGTGGAGACGCCTCGATCAGTCTCCCTCAGTGAACTCCATGGAAACTGTCCTGTGACTTTGTATAGATTGACAGAGACGCTGAAAGTGGAAAGAGGAAAAGAAAAATGAATCACAACGTCCCCTTCCAACAGCAATCTCCACCTTGCAAGATTGCAGATAATTTGTGGAAAACTCTTGAGGCGTTTGCAAAGGATGAGGCTCTGGAAACAACAGTCAATAGTTTCATTGATTGCCAATCCTTTTCCCTTCCCACCAACCTGTCCTTTTTAAGAGCCAACTTTTGAGCCTGGAATTTATCCAGATTTATTTGAGATTAAGTTGATTTGATCTCTCTAACCTAATACCGAAATATCATTAAAGAAAACATATGGCTACTGTATAATTTCCTTTCACAGAATATTGTTATAATGTAAAGACAGCATATGTATATATAATTTATAACACCATCATGGCCTCATTTTTGCGTTTTTTAACCCCCAAAATGAGGTATAAAGTTATAATCCAATCCAAACTTACTTGCGTTCAAAGTGCCCTGCTTGAGGTTTAAAAAAAGATAGGCCATAGGAAGTTTCTTTAGTGCCGTAAGAGAACTGGAACGTCAGCTTCTCTGCACGACCAAATGTATTTGGAAGCTTCAGACCCAGTACCTGTAATGTGTAGATTAATAACCATTAAATACAGGACAGGGCTCTTTGCATACAGTTGGTGCTGCTCCTAATTGATGATCGATCTATCTAAACCTAAACCATAGTGCAACAGTCCAGAGGGATTTTGATATTTACCCACTACACATTTGACACATACGTTGCCCAAATTGATCTGTAACCATTGCCCTTACTTTTGTTATTGTGTGAATCCTGTTAAATCAACACATGGACCATGTGGAGACTACGTACCATGCTTCCTTCATTGTTGCCCACCATGGTGTTGTAACTGCCTGTCATGCGCCTGAGCTCTGTCACCTCAAACGTAACATCTAAGCCGTTGGGAAGGGCATCAACTCCTGAATGGAAGTAATACATTGAGGAAACGTGTTGGCAGCATAGACGCAGTCATCCTCAATAGTTTTGCAGTGCAGCCTCAATCAAAGCACACATACCTTTAGCAGCTCTAAATAATCAAATACATTGTTATAAGTACATCAAGTCGGTCTTATTATACCTTGTGAGGTGTCAATGACAACTTCCACTTTTCTGAAGATACCAAGACGCAGCAGTCTCTGTCTGGCTTCATGCGACCTCTTCATTACCTGGAATAATAACATCTACCTGAATCAGCTCATGTTCCACAATGTGGCTACATACTTAGAGAAGGGTCTGGACTCATACATTCATGTACAATAGATGCTCACATCTATTAGGTTTTTTGCTCGAAACACCTCTGAAATTTCATAAGTCAAGATGTCTTCCTTGGTTTTTCCCAGGCCATCTATGTGGACCTTTTGAACTACAACCTGAAAGAGATAAAGATACGAGTTGTCTACTGTGTTAGACAATATCAGAACGTTGCTTATGTATTTACTGCTCTACGGAAATTAGATGTTACATTGGATGTTACGTTTTTGTTTTCAAGAACTTCTTGCTTAGTTTCCTGCTCAACATCTGGCGTTTCGATGTCATCGGCATGAACACCTAGCTCAGGTCCCTTCATGGGGAGAGGGTCAAGACTCTACAAGACAAAACAACATGTGATGTAGTTTTCTCTATATCTGCACCAAATATACGAAATGTATAACGTACGATTATAATAGTCCACGACTTTTTATCGACAATTGACAGAAATGCTTAGGTTAATCGCTAAGGTGACTTGACAATAGCACACAAATCGTGCTGGAATATGTCTGCTTTATTGAGGTCATGCTTTCATTTCAAAATATTTTTCTTACCCTTGCGTGGACGGTACCCATGTTTGGATCTACAGCACAGGCTATTATTTGTACGTAATATTTTGTAGTAGCCGGTGATGATAAAGAATTTATATTTAGTAAGAAAACGGTAAAGTCAAATCAACGGAGGACGCCATGACATTTTTGTAGCCACGCCCTCTAAAGGTGTTCATTCAAGATTCACAACTACGTTGTCGAACAGTGTCACTCATCTCCATGGATGTATAATACGAGCTCATATCTTTCCATGATCCCTCTGCTCCGAAGCATTGTTAGCGAATTTAAAACGCCACAAAATACTCGTCGTATCTTCTTCTTAAATATCTATCGTTATTCTAGCTACTTGATTAGCATAATTTCTACAGCTTTCCACGGATGAAAGAAATGTAACCATTAATCATTGACGTTGCTTTAATTATTTTTTATTATTGATTTGACAACAATATCCAATTGCAGTTATACACTTAACATAGAACCGAACAAACATATTTTGAAAGAGCAGCATGACATGATCATAAACACAACATCTAATTATATGATTCTTCGTATGTTGCTGAGCTTCTTTGTAGACCTTTTCCCCTGCATGCACAGATAACAAAACAATCAGAAAACATGAATAAATAAAAATCGCTCCATTATATTTTCCTGGAAGTGCGCTTACGCTTCTTCTTTGAACGTCTCGCGCGATATTCTATCGTGATCTCCCCCCTCTGGATACTCGTTTATTTTGCTTACCCCTAAAGTGATCAGTGCTAGTTGGGAGACGGAAAAAAGTTTTGTTATTTTAAACATGCAATTAAGTGCTATGTTGCATTCGTCAGGTGATCAAATATATTTTAATACAAATATATTAAATCTCAACGCACCTTCCTTGTATTTGTCATATGTGATGTATCCGCCATTAGTTGGGTCTAGGATTCCAAATACGGAGTCCAAGTTAGAGTTATTAAAAAGACAGGGCCCCTCTGCACAGTTATCTTTAGACTCTTTCAACTGCCCGAGGTAGCCAATGAGAAACTCTTTCGGATCCTCTGTAAAGAAAAAGATTATCCGACACACACATTTTTTTATTTATGTTCACGTCACACATATTGTATACGCTTGCATCTGCAATCCATAAACGATGGATATAATAAGATGCTTATCTTATTACATCCATCGTTCATGGATACACAATAATTCATGGATGACAAGATTACAAATGGAAATAGATTTAACCTGGTCTGTAAAATAACAAACTGCTCGTCAGGTTGTTCATGAGTTCGACAATTTTGTGCTTTTCTAGATATTTCGCTGCTTCTATCGCTCTTGGAGTCGCCATATTCACTACTGTTTGTTGTGGTTGCTATGGTACCCAGGGTTTTGGAGTCTGTACCACAGCCTGCGTAGAATGGTCGGGACCAGAGCTATTTAAATGGCTCTGGTCGGGACACAGATACAGACTATAATGATACTTATTCGTATATAACCGTTTTCATTGGACAGCCAATAGGCCTATTTTGATGTTGATCAAGCAAAACACTGTGTTTCTTTATAACACACTGCACCACTGTCATGCTTAAGAGTACCACGAAACCACATAGAGAAATCAATTGAAAAGTTTCCGAAGGATTTTTTTTTATAGTATAGAGACTAATGGATGTTCTGTCTCCACTTTTGCATGAATGTACTAAACCCTGCCATTGTTAAAAAAGAGTTGTAAATAAGACAACCAGGAAATTCAGTATGACTCACTTTTACAATATCTCACAGTAAGTAACAAGTAAGTACAAGACAGACAGTGTATTTATTAATTCATAGTAAATGATGATTAACTAAAAGGTACTACAGCAGTGACAACATTGCATTTTCACCGAAGCCAGTTACGGCAGAAGGGCTCTCTAGCTCTGAAAATAGCAAAACAACTGTTTTGGTCGTCACCCTTCTCTGATATGATGTCCAACGGAGAGGGATTTAAGTAAAATCTGCAACACATTCATAAAATATCAAATATGTCGTCCACTTGAATATTGTCCATCCCTGAGATCACAGGGCATATGATCAGTCAGGTTTCTGTGCAGAGTTCAGTTGCTGCTGCAGGGCAGCATCAGCCTCCTCCTTAAGTCTGTAGCCAAGCAGTTCTGTCCTCAACTCGCCAGGCCTGGGTGGGATCTCAGGTATACTCTGGTGGATGGTGACAGACAAACAAACTGTACTCCACACTTACACAAGAATGTTAAACTATATAAATGTGCAAATTAACCTATTCCTGTTGACACAGGCTGTAGACGCTGGGGATCAAACCCAGAAGTCTTCGGCTAACAATGACGACGAATCATAATGTTGTTTTCGAAGGATTGATTCATTATTATGACTATGTAAAATAGCAATAAGTGAAGTGTATGGTATATTGAATCTTCTGCATATATAAACAGGAGTGACTGGGTCACATTGTGATACTCACTAGGTCAGGTAGGTAGTATTGGTGTACAGCCTGTGCTCCTGCGAACATAGCAAGGACACTAGCCCCAAACATCTTCAGGTAGCGAGGCCAAGACACACCCGCTGGCATTATTTGAGTTTGAATTTAACCTGCGAGGGAAGAATGGCATGACGTAATGAATTGCACATAGATATTGATAGGAAAGGCGCATTGGAGGTCATGACTTGTAAGTATATTACCTTTTGATTGCAAACCGGGAGTGTAAAGAGCCACACACATTAAGGCAGTAAAACAACAATACTCTTGTTGCCTTTCATTGCAAGACTATGGCAAAAAATTATGTAAAATAAACCCAACTTCACAGTTCACTGCTTGCTTTACAACGTATTATCTATGGTTATTGTATTCAAACTTGAAATGCATGCTTATCAATATGATTCGAGTGTACTTCTTGAGGTATATTGTAGGATGTATTAATGAGTACGAACAGAATCACAGAAGAGTGACATTTACAGTAAACCACGACATGCCAACACGTTTTAAATACATCAATATTCGCTTGCTTATTTAATAACTATGTATGATTGCTATCCCAACAGCTACATTTCCCAACGGTCTAGGTAAAATGGTTGTTAAAATAAATGTTACCTTGCTTTCTTCAGAAAATAAACAAATGTCATTGAGTCATGTCATCGAAACCTATATGCTGCCGCCGGGGTTCCTTTCTACTTAATGCTCAGTTCTTCTCACATAAATTCATGGTTGCGTGTCAATATACATGCACTCTGTCGCCACCGTGTGTCTTTCCCAGATAGCACACATTTGTGGCCTAATATTAATTTATATTATTATTTATATTATTAAAGAGTTATATAGTTATTCAGTAATTTTATTGGAGATTTTAAAACATTGTCTTGCTCTGTGAATTTAAAATATAACTTTTAATCAGTCGGACTTTTTAATACTCCACGCCTATGGGTGGCGATATATTTATTTTACTCAAATTCAAGACTCATTAAACGATATGCTGGACGTTTAAATGGTCTTTGTTTTGAATGGGCTCGAACGTTGTCCCTTATTAAAAAGAACAAAAAATGTATGACAGGTACGTTATTTACGTGTTGATTTATTTTCATTTCTCCGTGCTTATAAAATGAAAGTGGTATCTTTCGATTAAGACAGTTTGTGAGGCATGTAAAACGGATAGAAGCTAGTAACAATACCTTCCACCAGCCGTCTTTGTACTACTGCGGTTAGAATTTGCAGACACTTCCTTTTGTCCAACGTTGTTTCCAATATATTCCATTAATGTCTCACACTACGCTTTTACGTACAATTCTGTCAGCATAATCAATGTTAGTTTATTCAAGTATATCAACGATTAAGATGGAAGAAAAACAGTATACGTCACTGACGGTTCCTACGGATTATTTCCAACAGTGGTGAGTTGTCCTCGCCGAATTCGAATGTAATTCTGTTGGAGATCGGAAATCGTCCAATATTTTGTATGTCCATGAAGATTACATGTCATGCATGCCTATTATTTATATATATATGCATATGGAACATATGTGATGAAGGCATCACTTGTTTGTGAGGTTTCTTCGAGGAACATATGGGACAATCAGTTATTGGTTCTGGAAATGTCATAGCTGATCAAAAAAACGATTCAGCCTTTGTTTAGAGTGTCAAGGAAATATGGGGATTCATTTTTTACAGGAAATGCATGTTCAAGTGAGGAAATGGCATACTGTTCATCATTTTGCCCATTGTAAGAGATCATCTTAATGATGTAAGTATTTTGAGCTGCAATTATGCAATGAATACAATGCTAAGGGTGCATAAAGATCTGTAGGTAACTTGTCATTGTTTGTTTCAACTTCCAGTAAGCTGTGCATGCACTCAAAATCCTATCTTTCAATCCATCATTCTTTTCATCCATTTCCATTTAATTTACTCTGATTCATAACTGTCATTCACTCAGTGATCATTTCCCATTATCCCATTTTAATGTGTTACTCTTCTGCTCACCACCTATTCCCCCAGGTACCAGTCTAGCCAGCAGCACCCACAGGCCCAACACCTGATGCAGTATCATAGCATGGGCCAATACGCCGAAGGATCACGGGAGGAGCCCGTCATGACAGAGCTCTCTGTCCTCCGGGAACTCCCTTCATCTCACCAGGAGTTCCTGTCGCACCAAAGCTACTATCCCCAGGGCTCCCACCAAGCAGAGCTTGACTATCACCACAACTTCAGGGAGAGCCAACAGCCTGCTTTCCAGCCCAGTCCGCATCAGGAGTTTCCAGGGCATCAGGAGGAGCCAGGGAGAGTTCACCAACAGCAACAACCTGTCGATCCAGCACCAGGTGAGTAAGCCTGCAGGCAGAACCACCTTCCACAACCACCTCCAATGTCACCGGGTCATTGTAACGATGCAACATGTTATGCACATTACCTTTCAGAACCTAATAATGTACACCACAATCGGTCACTGCCTAAGACCTCTTTCACTTAGCGGTCATATTGGTTAGTTGGAAACCCTTCTTGACTCTTGAGTGGTCATGGTTTCCCCAAAGATTCTAGAAGGTTTCCCAACCCAACTAATCCCGCTAGCTGAATAAGGTACATAGCTTGTCCATACTAAATCAAATGTTCATATAAAAACAAAGAAACAATCTTTGCTGCCCTCTCTGAGCACTGTTCATTCTCGTAGCCGCAGCGCCGGGCAAGAGGAAGCGGGGACGGCCTCCCAAGCAGCACTCAGAGGACAGCAAGATGCAGCCGCTCGAGATGAGTGAGGAGGAGGCCGCTAAGAAGGCCAAGAGAGCCCTCAACCGCTTCAACGGCATGTCAGTGGCTGAGGTCATGGCCAAAACCTTGCCAGATGTTATTACCTACAATCTTGACATATTGATAGTGAGTTGTCTAATGCGGATGCATATATTTATTTCATTTAGGAAAGGGTGGTCTTTTTCCAGCTAAACTGCACAGGAGGTGCAGGTGGTGGTGAACAGGTGGCTCTGGTACTTTGAGCACCCATGCACACCAGTGTCGAGGTCCTGTTCACAGAAAATGTCGACTTTCTAGTAGGTCTGCTATGGTAACACCTTGTTTTCCTTAGATTGGAATCAACCCAGGACTGCTGTCGGCCTTCAAAGGACGGCATTACCCCAACCCAGGAAACCACTTCTGTACGTCTTCAAATGCAGTTTCATTACATCGCATTAATTATTTGGTACTTGGTAAAATCAATTTACATACAGTATGTTCACAAGAGGTGGAGTAAAATATTTGTGCAAATGCAAAAGCGAACAACCCATGTTTTCACAAAATGAATGGAAAGTGTTTAACGAAAACTAAGAAAATAATCAAGTGGTGTGGAAAAGCACACAACCAATTTGAAGTTTGTAACATGCAGGCATTCTTCTTTTTACTCATTTTCTAAAATCCCTGTGGGGTTAAGAAGCCCTGAGACACATTTGTACATACTCTTGTCTTGACCGCTCAAACGGTTTGTTTGAATAGATTTCATGGATTTATGTGTTACGCTTATGTTGCACCCAGGGAAGTGTCTGTTCCTGTCAGGTCTGTCTGACGAGCAGCTCAACTACATGCATGACGAGAGTCTCCCGGAGAAGTACGGCATCGGCTTCACCAACATGGTAGAGAGAACTACACCAGGAAGCAAAGACCTGTCCAAGTAAACCAATAACTACTAGACATGTTACGGGCACTGTTTTGAACAGGTTGAACTACGCTTAAATTGTTTAGGCTTTGTTAAAAAACGGTTGTTGGATGTCCATAGGTAGGAAAATTTCTGCATTTTGTTTTCAGCATACATACTGTACCTCAGCCATATTTGAGAAGTAGTAATGCTAAAATTTGGTACCTTCGTAGACAAACAGCCATTATAGTAACTTATTGATATTGAAAGGTTATTGATAAATATTGAAGGGTTTGTTTTTTTACAGCAAGGAGATTCGTGAAGGAGGTCGACAGTTACTTGAGAAGCTTCAGAAATACAAGCCACTGATCGCAGCGTTTAATGGGAAATGTAAGATTACTCGTCAAATGTTCTGATGATTTAAGGCACAACTGTTTTGAGTGTAATCTGCTGTTTTTCTGAGAACAGTTTATTTTTTTAACAGGCATTTATGAAATCTTCTGCAAAGAGATTTTTGGGGTAAAGGCAAAGAATCTTGAGTTTGGCTTACAGCCATACAAAATCCCTGAAACTGGCACGGTATGTTAATGGGCAACAGCCGACAGATCCAACAGGTTCCAAGATAGACCAGTATAAGGACCTCACTGGGGTGGGAACGCGTTAACTTGTGGACATGTGTCTCTGTGGATAGGTATGTTACTTGATGCCCTCATCGAGTCCGCGCTGTGCTCAGTTTCCTCGGGCTCAGGACAAGGTGCATTTCTACATCAAGCTGAAGGAGCTGCGCGACCAAATCAAGGGCACAGGCCCAAGCCATGAAGTGACGGAGACAGAGTATTCCTTTGATCTACAGCTGGCAAAGGGTACAACTGTTTGCTACCCATTATCTTATCCATCCAAATGCAGTTGGTGCAAGGTTTTATATGTGTATGTGTGTGTTATTATTATTTTCTTAACGATACTAATTTGGTCTGTTGCAAGTTTGCCCAAATATAACTTCCTTTTGTTTCCGTTTAAATTTGATTGCTTTTGCAGAGGATGCCAAGAGAATGTCAATCAAAGAGGAGCAGGTGGACCCAGAGTATGAGAACTGTGACAGGGGACGTGAGGAGGCGAGGCAAGGCCCCAGCCACTGCAGTATCTCCAATGCCAAAAAGGAAGGTAAGCGGTGCTAATGCAAAGTAATCTCTGATTGGAGATGATTTCAAGTGTTTCTATTTTCCATCAGTTATGCTGAAAGGTATTTGCTGTTGTGAAAAGTTAAAGTTAAAGTTGTCTTTTGGAATACAATACTTTTCCCCTGTACCTTTTGTAGCCTAGGAAGGAACCTGTCCATGAGTAACGTCATGCAACGTATTGACATCTTCAGTAACGCCTCTGTGACGCCTTCCTTCCAGAACCTGACCGTAAAGAGATTGCGGCAGGTCACATGACATGTAACCCGTGGACTCCACAGTCGTTTGTGGAGCAAATACCGGATATCAACTGTGATAGCAGCACCATACCTCAACCCCTGGTTGAGGGCAAGACGTTTTAAGGACACCAATGTAATGGAGAAAAGGTCATCGGGGGGTCATACCTGTGATGATTCATCATGTCTGCATGTGTCACACAAGGGGGGGCGGCCAACAGTGCCTGGACTTCCACGTCTTTCAGACAAACAGTTTGTATTCTTGGTGTTTTTTAGTATTATAATTTATTCCATTTCGTACCGCATGTGTGTTTTTTCGGTGACTTATTTTTATATCTTGGGAAACAATGGGGATTTTATTATTTGTATCATGTATAATTGTGTAACTGTGCTCTGGAATTTCGGATTTGTGATTGCGGAGCCATTAAATACCTTCTAATGTTCAACCTCAACTTTGATGTGATTTATTAACAATTCTGCCAGTCAAATGTCCTGCTTCAATTGTTTTGCAATATTTATATCTGAGAAATAGTTGTTGAAACATTTAATTATCACATTGTTTGATCTGAGATAAAGAATGATGTTTTTGGAAATGTATGCGTGTACCAAAGACATAAACGTAAGTAGGCTTGAACTTCTCTCCATATTTTCGCCATGAAGCACTTGCTGAGCACACCCCAGTCTGATGTGTGGTCCTGAAAAAAAAGAGGTTGTCACTGGCATATTATTTATCACATTTTATATTGTAAATTAAGTAGATGAGAAGAATCTTAGAAATGGTCCCTTGGTGAAGGTTGGCTGAGCTCTATTACAAAAAGGCCCTGCAACTGCAAAATGTTAAAAACTGGATTTGTTCAACATTGCTATGTTTAAGTGAAGACCCAGCTCATGTGCAAAGCATTGATAGATAACAGACTGCTTCCATTTTCCTCCTGGCTAAATAACGTTATGCAATGACCATGAGCCTAACCCTTATAATCCAATACATGCCTTTTGAAAACTAAATTATACAAAGAATTTGTCGTTTGATATTTCACACTGCATCAATCACAATTCACAACTGATTGCTCACTTTCTCTGGTGCCCAGTAGTTACTTTACTCTTTTTCTATTCTCCCAATGTGTTCCTTACAGCCTTCTTTTCTATGTCAATGTCTTGAATTAAAAGTAATAATAGTATAAGTACATACTTTTTTTAAATTAATGAATGAATTTGTTCTTTCAATATGGTTGTATGCCCTGCTATGTGCATATTGTTTCCACTCAAGCCAACAGGGTGGACTGTGAACCAGAACAGCTATAAATAGATATAGATAGAAATATGGAGATGTATATAGATATTTATATGCACATCATTCGCTTTGTTGATGTTTTGATAACGCTACATAGTAGAGTCTGACAACCAATGAAAAACGGCCTGGTGCCTCCCAGGACATACCAATGTTTTCATAGAAAAGGGGGATGTGTGCGTGTCAATATTTGCAACGTGCTTTGTTGATCTCTCGGCATCGTAAATGCACACATTCACCAACCAAAACTGCTTTACATTGCATTTCGTAAATTGCATTTTGTAACGAATTGTTCAATTGCAATAGAGAGTGATTTTACTTGGCAACCCTAAATCGCCGACTTGGATCGTTCTGATGTCAAAGTTGACGTGCTACCCTGTCACGTCTTTGTTGGTTTGCTGTACCTTTTCCAATGTAGTCAATAGTGCGGAATTAATGAAAATTGTACAATTGTTTACAAAGACTGCTACAATTCAACATTATCTCCAACAGGTATGTTTATATTTTTTGCATAATGGTATTTAATGTTGATTAATGATGAAAACCGTACGGATAGCAATAGCGTAGCCGCTCACCCAATAAGCTAATATAGCCGACTAGCTGCTGGCTACATTGGCTAGTAGCCGATTGGTGCACAACTCAATCAATTGGATGTTACAAACAAAGATTGCTTTTATACTTCTTTGTTATTTTGTAACCAGATCATTCGTTAAGAATGCTTGCGCTGGTTTATCTGAGGTGAATACACGTTTAAATTATAGCCTATCCAAAATCGTTGTTTGGTGTTAGCTTTATAGCCTAGCATTGATGAAAGAATGGATGGACAATACATTTTAGGTACCCACTTTAAAATAACCACCAAGTGTTCTTTAATCACCATCCTTTCTCGGTTTTTTCTTTGTACACCTTGATTTAATTGTTTTGGCACATGCATTCTGTTTCATGCACTGGCAAATTGTTTATATGCAAAAGCATCTGTACATCATCAAACAATGTGTCCTCAACATGAATATTGATTTATTTAACAAAGTCAAACCAACCTAAAGATGGAGGAAAAGCTGTATGGATCACTGCCTGTCCCCTCGGAATATCTTCAACAGTGGTGAGTCCCCTTCCCAGCGCAACGTGGCCCCACAGGACACAGTTCTTTATAGAAATCCTTTTGAGACCCAGTGTTATTAAAATGAAATGGAAAGCATGTGCACCTCATCCCTTTTTTCATTTATCCCATTGGTAAATTGCATTCTGGGTTGTGATATTAATAGGTGTGCCTTGTGTTTTCTTGTGTGTTTGTCATGGGCCTGATGCAACAGAACCTTAAAAGAGCTTTAGTTTGAATCGCTTGGAGTTTGAACAATTGTAGTGTTAACCAATATTTCAGTCTCTTTTAAGATGTTGAGGAAGAAGTCATAAGTATAGATGAGTAGTTTATATATAGATAGTCCTGTGAATGGATTTTGTGTGAAACTTTAACCCATACGAATGCATAACATGGTCTGTCCTCTTTGTCATTATTTTCTGAATTGCCAAGTTATGTATATATACACATTGTATATAAAAATATTGCTCCATGATATAAATAAAGGCATAAAATAAAGTTGACGTACAAATTCTTTGATACCTGGTGCACCTGTCCTGGAGCCGTGTCTTTTTCCTGGTTTGAAAGTAGTTACGCAGAGCCTCACTCACTGCTGTAACTTCGAACAACTTACTCATGCCTGTGTGTTGTATACCTTGCTCTACAGGATTCAGTCGACCCAGCAGTTTCAGGCGCTCCAGGCCCAGTACTCCGGGTTCAGTCCTCACCACCACCCTCACTACCCAGAGGTGCCGGCGGTAGAGCAGGCTACAGCACACATGGCTGCTCATCCAGAACCCATGATGGGTCAGCAGGAGCCAGCCAACCTAACAAAACGTACTGAGAATAGGATCCTACATACGGTTCATTTTTCTTTTCTGTGTTCAAAATAAGAATGCACAGATGCTGGTATTGGGACACATCGGCCCAGTACCAGTGTTATTCTATAAAAACGAAACAACAGTGGTATCCCCCAAATCAGATGGTAAACCGTACATATTAGGCATGTCGAACATCTATGAGATAGTTTTTCGCATTTTGTTTGTTGTTGAAGATATGTTGTATTAGTAATGGAGGAAATTAAGTTCTTTCAATACATGGATTCTAATGATCCTGGTTTAATTGGCCTCACCACTTTCAAACAGTTGAACTAATCCTGTTCATCCTAAAACTCTTGCCTATAAAAGAGAAGTGTATTTTGCCCTTCAAAAAAATAAAAGGTTTTAGCGATCCTATTTTTGAATTAGAATTTACATTTTATTTTGTTGGTTAGTCTGACAAACAAGCTGTGTCTAACGGTAGACGCACACAACACAATTTCCCAACCCATTTAGGCCCCGAAGACACATTTTTGAGATCTTGAAAAATCTATTTCCATGGTCACGTGTGATCAGCCAAATCACAAGGTCGCAAGCTCTTAAGCAGAAAGTCTTGCAACCACACTGTTGCATCCGTATCTTGTAGCGTGACGCCATGTCGTAGCCTAGTCTTAATGTGTGTGTCTGATGCTTGCGACTACGACAGGAATCGTGATCAGTAAATGGGACATGTCCTGCGAAGTCAAGTAATGTATTTAAAAAAAACTCTTTGGTCTTGCTTCGTAGCTCCAGCCAAAAAGAGAGGCCGACCAGCACAACCCAAGGAGCCCAAGGAGCCAAAACCCCCCAAAATCCCAAAGGCACCCAAGCCTCCTAAGCCCCCCAAGGCACCCAAGGCACCAAAGGCCCCAAAGGACCCCAACGCCCCTAAGGCCAAGCCGGGTCCCAAGTCCAAGAAGGCCAAGGAGGGCGAGGCGGATGGCAAGCAGGAGAAAATAGACGAAAGCTTCAAGAAGGTCAAGAGGAAAGTGGACCGTTTCAAGGGAATGAGCGAGGAAGAGGTCATGACAAAAACCCTGCCGGACCTGCTTGACTACAACCTGGACTACGTTATTGTGAGCACAGTTGTCCATCCACTCGCCTGGCTGACTTAATACTTAGCTGTTCATTTTGTCCTTAACCATTGAGGCTTGTGTTCTCTCCTTTCAGATTGGTATAAACCCAGGTTTAATGGCTGCCTTTATTGGACGCTGGTTCCCAGGTCCCGGCAACCACTTTTGTAAGTTCTCAGGTGTTTCTCTCTTTTTGGGAAAACCTACTATAATGTATATGTTTGTACGATTTTAAAGTAGCATTTCATTATTCTGTTACGTGAACAATTGTATTTGATTTGGCCTACATACTGCTCAATTAAGGTGCAGACCAACAGTTTTGACAGTTTTATGATGTGCCCACCTGTAAAATCCGAAATGCGTGGAGTGAGTAATGATGAGGTGTGTGAACCATTGCAGGGAAGTGCCTGTTCCTGTCTGGATTCACAGATGAGCTGCTGAACCACATGCACGACATAATTCTGCCCACTAAGTACAAGATCGGCTTCACCAACATGGTGGCCAGAGCCACACCGGGGAGCAAAGATCTCTCCAGGTACCAACGTGACCGTTGTCATGATGAAACATAATGAATACAAACAATGATGGATCTAGTAAGGATCCATCCAGTCCATGTGACCTCAATTGTAAAATAATCATACATTTAAAGGCCCTGTTGTGAGGTTACTGTTGTTGTTGTAATAGTGATGATAATATGCGTCAGTTTTGTGTTGAACACAAAAGAGATTCAACACCCGTTATCTATTTTTGTTTGCGGGAAAACAGCAAGGAGTTACGTGAAGGAGGCAAAATTCTCACAGAGAAGTTAATAAAGTACAAGCCTCTCATTGCAGTTTTTAATGGAAAATGTAAGTAAAAGTATGCTCGCTGTAGTCTCAAAAATACATTCCCAATGGACGTATTGTGCATGTATTGTATGTATAATCTAAAGAATGACAATTGCATCTTTCCCACAGGCATATATGAAATGTTCTGCAGAGAGATGTTTGGCAAAAAACCAAAGACACTTACTTTTGGTTTGCAGCCTCACAAGATTCCTGACTGTGATGTGGTGAGCACTCTGGTGGGATATTGGGGACCGTAAGCCTAAATATTTTGGGCTAAATCAAAATAACTACCTATTTTGTGTCCTAAACAATGGTAGCCCTATTATTTACTTTTAAATAAGTGCTCGCAATAGTGACAAAATATGGGCAAACTACAGAAACCTCTACATCCCAGCTTTCGTAAACCTGAGCTGTGCGAGATGGATAATATTGTCCAACACCTGTACATGCTATTTACCTAGTGGCCATCTTGTTTCTAAACACCAGCTGGATGGGGTAACTGAATGTTCCCCCCTCCCCCACAGCTAGTTTTTAGAACAAAGACAGAACCAAGGTGACTGTGGGCAAGTAAGACCCATTCCACAACCTTACATACTTGTGTACTGCGGGCTAACATGACTTCCCGTCTTTCCTGCCTAGGCCCTGTATCTGATGCCTTCGTCCAGCGCTCGCTGTGCCCAATTTCCCCGTGCCCAGGACAAAGTCCACTTCTACATTAAGCTGAGGGAGCTGAGGGACGAGCTGAAGGGAATCCAGAAATCTAAAGAAATCGAGGAGGTCAAATATAGCTTTGATCTGGGATTGGCCAAGGGTAAGAAAAAAATAAAGCTTTCTCTTTGTTTCTGCATGTCCGTACACTTCCTTTTTTAGTGGGGCAGCTGGGTAACACCCAAGGGGCTAGGTGGGTCATGCGATAGCCACATACACATTTATTAATCCAACCCGATGTGTATAGTTCCCATGTGAAAATGTACGTAAAATTCGCCAATCTGTAGACTATTTTTGGCTTTGTCCAGCGTAGATGTGCACTGCAGAACCATTTACAGAGCAATGCCTTCATTTCACTTGTTCTACATCACCAGAGGATGCCAAGAGAATGGCGATAAAGGAGGAGGCGTACGACCCCGGCTACGAGGACGCCTACGGGGGAACGTACGTAGAAGCGGGACCTGAAGGAGGCCAGGCCCCGGGCGAGCCCAAGACCAACGGTCACTGTAACTTCTCAGTGGCTGAAAACACAGGTGACGTTGAACGGTGCTGTACGCAACTGTAGCCCTGTGAACGTTAGTATTTTATTAACATTTATTTTAATTCGATTTTAAACTAGAACACTTTCACCCCAATCCTAAATTTGGGGGTATCCAGGGGTGTTGCACAAAATTCTGGGCCCTGTACACCAGCACTCTGAGGGCCCCTCCCATTTTCATTCAATAGTCATCCATTTTAACAAATACACAACCCAACATATTACTCGTACTGTTAAGTTAATAACTAGTTAGTCGGAATGCAGCATTTATACCAATCGGAAAAATTAATGTGATTTTGTCTGCACTCAATGTCAGCAAACCATTTAATTACTTTGTAATAGCTAACTTGTCTTGTTGACTTTTAGTATAAATGATCTTTGGAAATTAGGATGCTTGCTTTTTTATTTATGTATTTGTCATTCCTGGAGAATGACATACAGCTAAGAAATTGCCATCTTATACTACATACATAGAGCAAATATAGAGGTAGGTTTAGGTGGGGTCTCTAAAAAAACAAATCCAATGCAGACAAATGCAAAAAGAACAATTTATATTGAAAGGTCAGGGCGATTAGAATAGAATGACACCAAGCTAAACTATTTCAATCGCTCCATACGGCCACAAGACAGCGATAAAGACCATATGTTTTTATTCAAGGCCATCTATTTCCCTGGTGAAACCCTCTTATCTACAATAAATGATTGTGAATACCGTTTTAGTATTCCATTGTGTGCCAGTACACAGGATTATCTTATGGTGGTTGTATGTGATCAAAAAATAAAAATAAACAGCCAAGTTATACTTTGTGGTTGTAAAAAGTAAAGTTGGTTGTTGATCGAGTTAAGGTCACAGAGTGAGTGGATCAGTGGAGTCTCAGCTTTCATATTATGTATAGTTTGTGTAGACATGACGTGAAAAAGAGGTGTCTGACGCAGGTGTGTCTCCATCCCTTTCCAGAAGCTGCAGAGACGGCGACGACGTCCCAAGCGGCGGGCGGGGCAGAGGGCCAGCTCCCAGACGGACAGTGGATGACCCAGTCGTTTGCCGATCAGATCCCTGAAATCGCGGCCGCAGCAGCAGCTGCTGCCGCCGCGACAGAGGCCACAGCTTAGGGACGAGGGCCTTCCTCTGTGTGCACGCAGGAAACACACGCACACAGACTGTTCCTTGGCTGCCCCACATCTGATGCAAAGCTGTGCCTCAGCCTGAAGACCTCATCCTCTCGTTTTTCTCCTTTTTCTATTAGTGACTTAGCAGAATACACACGCATTAATGACACATTTTTAGAGTTTTTGCAAAAATACCGTCTGCAGTTGTGTCCTGTGTACACATTTTGTTCATGGCAGTCTTTTTTTTTTAAGTGTGAAATCAGGGACTATGAAAATTATGCTTGAAGGTCACAAGTTGAAACGGTTTCATTTTATTGTACTGTACATTACTGCACTGTGAGGCAGTAGGTGTGGCCGATCATGTCTACTGTATAGGCAGTAGAAATGCCTTCATATTACTTAGAACTTTTTACAATTGAATGACTGGAAATAGCCCAGCGGGAATTTGTATGAGCCTGCTGGCGTTGTGTGGTGAGGCCTACGAAGACCAACTACTACTTTGCTGCCATTTAAAGGTTAAAGGTAATATCAATGAACCAGGGTACACTGTCAAATAATCGTTGTATATATTTTTATACATTAACAGCAAAGCATAAACTGGTGTAGGCAGACCTGTGTTTTACTATAGCTGAGGTGGCAGCAAAAGGAGTAGTAGAGCTAGAATTGGTTTATCATTGAGTATATTCTGAATGGGAAACCCCAAGCCATGTCACAGGACAGACATGGTTATGATTTCACTAGCAGAATTTCTATAGCCCGTTATCAACTCAATTTGGTGCTATTTTAATGTTTTTTATTTTTTAATCTGTTTAGAAATTGTCATTCACAAACTATATCAAAATTTGCATTAAAATATCTGAAAGATGTTTTTCTACATTTTGACGTATGCCTTGATATTTGTATTTACACTTATGCATTTTGAATGGTAGTAAAACAAGATATTGTATAAAATAGATTGTTAAAATGATTTGCCCAAAATCCACAGGGTTGTGGATAGGTGTAAGTTGGAACTCAATAGATGTACTGATAAATGAGTTCATACATCTACCTTTCCCAATCATAAATTGTAAGTAACTAATGTATCAAGTAATTTTTTATTACTTCAAAGGTGATTGGTCCAGTAGGGGAAAGGTCTTTAGGTCCTTGGAGAGGATGCAGGTGGTAATGTTTCTTTCCTCCTGTCAGTGCAACCCCATTTCCTCAGCTCCAGGTCAAGGGGAAGGGGGATGATGTGGCTCTGATCTGGAGCAAAACTAAACGGAAAAAAACACAAAACTTGAATTTTCTTACATTTGATATATTTTGCTTTTAAGAATATACTTCACTTTGAAGTCCAAAAGTGACATTAATGGATATCTTAAAATATGACTTGTTAATATTAAAATAGAATTTGTACTGTCATGCAAACAATATCATGGGGGTATCTCTGGTAGCGTACACTAGTGCATTGCCCTTCAAAACGTGCATGGACGGTACGGCTGATTGCATGGCCTCTGGTATTGCTGCTTTGTGAGAACCGCTCATCCAAACAACTTCACACTTGACACGGCACTTCCTTGGGTCCTCAGCAATACGACCGCCAAGTCTGAAGTCGATCCAAGGACAGACACATCCATAGAGACTCCTTCCGTGTTAGTTAGATGCCTATGGGAGAGGTTTGGACGTACCTTCTGGCATGCATGCTTCTGTGGCCCCAGATCTTTTGGTGTTTCTCTCCAGACGACGTCATCAGACTGCATATCAATTTACAGCCTGACACCATCACACTGCCACACAAATCACATTCAATTACTATTCAATGACATCAGCGATAATCTTTGGGTGGAACTGTGAGAATTCCTGACATTTAAGGGTGCCTCTCAGTATTCCATCTCTAATGTTACTTACACTTGAAATATATGAAAAGGTCGTTTGTAAGTTAATAACATAAGGTGTTTGTGTATACAAAATAACGGGTGGACTCAAATCGTGTTACTGTGTGTGAGTGTGTGTCTGTGTGTGTGTTTGAGAGAGCGAGATACCTGATCAGTGAGACGATCAGCATCACCGACCATGTGAAGGGGATCAGCAGGAAGTAGAACAGTTTGACCAGAGGGGGCGCCATCCCCTGACTGCCAGCAGCCTGGCTCTCTCTACACGCCTTACACAGCACTGAAACACACACCCAGCCATACATTACATAATACGTAGCTTCAAACACTGGACATCCTGTGTGAACTACATTGTGTCTGAGCAGTGCTGTTATTGATGTATGAGGTGGGAAAAGGGAAACTGAAGGGTTGCGTGACAGATGCATCACTTTGTTTGATAAGAAGGTTGGATAAAAATATATTTCAATACAATGAAACTTTTCAGTTTTGGTTGTCATTTCTACAGGCTAAGGTCCTGAAAAGTGCTCACAAAGACAAAGATAAATATTCAACATTCTATATTTCAATGTTATATCTAGGCGTTAATATCAGGAAATATAGTGATTTAGGCAGTTCCAGCTTCTTTCTCATGCTAATACTACTATTTACTATGTAGTCATTTAGGAGACTCTTTCATCTAAGGCAATTTAGTGAATTCATAATTTTTAGGAGCTGGTAGGCATCGTGCTCTAAGTCTAGGATGCCTACAGGAAGACTGGACATTGAGGATTAAACCTAGTACCTTTGGCTATGGGTCAAACACCCTAGCCACTACACCATCTGAATGCATTTTGAACATTGTTCACATATATGTTCGGAATAACCCTCTTGCCCTGGTGTAAATGAGATTGCATTTAGAATAATTCTCATCCTGTTTTTTTCTTTTTTACACCTCAATGGAGTAACCTAGAAACCTAAGGGGATTCGTATAACTGCTTTGAGTCCTTACCCTTTTGAATGCTAGCCGGCAGGGTCTGGGCCACTTCCTGTTCCAGCCACCAGTAGGCATCCTGATGCAATACCTTTGATACGTTCAACTTGATACATGGGCTGTTGTCCTTTTCTTGTGTCTGTCCAACACAGCAAACTGGTTTTGTGGGGGTTTTCGCCGTCAGCATAGCCAAAGATAAAGATTTCGCTCCAAGGAGATCTGTGAAGACAGGTTCTGTGCTTCATTGGATTAAAATTATATTTCCATATTCATTACAAACAAACACGATGAACCAAGTTCAGCGATGAAGAGGATCTCACCATTTCCTCTTAAGAAACGAAGAGCGTCCATGTAGCCATTGTGACTCAGCTCTGCCAACTTCTGTCAAGTACAAATATGTATTTTTTAAATAATGCTAATAATAACATTAATAACGCCATTACGTCCTCAGTAGAACACACAATATATATATACTGTGTGTTCTACTGAGTCTGTAATGGCATTACAGCAAATTGTCTTTACTTCATCATAACATCCACGGTAGGGCATGGACTTTTACATAATTTTGACCAAGAGTCTTCAAGGAGGACCAAAAAAGGAAAGCAGAAATAAAAACGTACAGATAGAGGATTCCATGTCCATGATGTGAAAAGCTCAAAGCGTACAGACATGTTAAAGCATCGGGGTTACTGTGACCCACCACCGGCTCCGGGGGGAAGAAGGACCTGCAGATGCGATTCACGTTGCCCGAGCTGACCTGGATGCCCAGGTTGCCGTAGTGCACCGCCAGCATAGCCTGGGCGCCTTCCCTGGGACAGATGTCTGCCTCCCCGGAGAACGGGGACACGGTGATGGTGTTCCTCTGGTCAAACAGCGGCATGTTGTTACTCAGGGCCCCGTCCATGTAGCGCTGGGGGTTCATAGATCAAAGGGACCAGTCGATGCAATTCACTTGGGATTCAGTGAATATTACCCTTTTCTCAGGGGACATACATCATAGCGCTGACACAGGTGTCGCTCATAACACTGATTATGGGTCTGCTCCTTGTATGTACCAGGGCACGGGTAGTGGATGAAACTAGTGAAGGTAAGTCTACTGCTCATGCCTGGATACATCAAAGCAACAGGCCCATATTTAGTGTTATGAGCGACACCTGTGTTTGTCCTACGATGACACCTCTGTGAAAAGAGTTGATTTATTATGTATGTTGCATTTATTGAGGGAACCACTCACCACTCCACGGTACGATGGAGGGATCAAGCCACAATACACGGGGAAAAAGCAACTACACAGGAGAACCTGCAAAGTATGACCAGCGTGGGGAAGAAGGCGAAGTAAAAAATTGACTGACGACACAGGGGAAGCCTCAAGTTTCTGAATAATCTTCCTTCATGTCTCCCGACAAAAAGTGAAAAGTTACTATAAATGCCACCTGAATTAGTTCCTCCCTGGTGTCAAACTCTGTGACCAGAACGTTCTCTCTGTCAGAGGCCCTGGTGAGGGACACGCAGAGCCTCCCGGAGGCCCACAGGTGGGCATCATGGGGCAGGTAGCGAAGCAAGGAGTCATGCACCACCCGGAGCAGGCTGAACGCCGGGTGGAGAACGCTCAGCTTGTGCTTCCGCGCCGCTAGAGCCGCGGACATCACATGCTCACAGCAGGTTTCTGCGCGTGCACACACACACACACACACACACACACACACACACACACACACACACACACACACACACACACACACACACACACACACACACACACACACACACACACAGTGTTATTGAGGGACAGTGAATTATGAACTTGATGACCTACTGGACTTTGCACTTACTAATGTATCCTACTCTACATTCATGTCAATGAACCTGAAAAACAGGTTTCCAAACGTAAGAGGTTGCACCTCAAAATCAATAATAATCTCTATTATTTTCACATCACAACAAACTCATTATCTGGAAAATAAAATGTCCCATAAAGTCATACATTTAACCATTTATGTTTTTATTGTATTTAACCAAGGTATATTAGAGATTGAATGTGCTAAATAAATCACGACTATTAAAATATTTTTTGATTTAATAACTACTATTAAAAACTATTTCCAGCAACATTTTCAATATATATTGCATTTTGTTTCATTTTCAAAAGACAATTTATCAGTGGTGTAATCCATCCATCCTTTTCCATTTATAAATATCTAAAAATATAGGCTACACACACACACAAAGACAAATACACAGAGAAACTCACCTATGGGAATTCCAACTACAAGACTGGCTGCGACTAAACAACCTGAAGACGCGCCACCGATTTTCGACGCACGTTGAACCAAATGTGGCGCGTGTTCCAGGATACAGCTCAAGGCCCCCAGGTAATACAGAGTACTGAAGCCACAGCCAGCAAAAGAAATGTTCCACTCCTCTCCATTAAACATCTTCTTTGACTGGTCAAGCATCATGTAACAATCTCCACAGAATATCACAGGCAAATAAAACAATTTAAACCACTCAATACTTCACATCCAATACTGTAACAGGCATCCTTTGCCTCACAGTGGTTAAAAAACACCAGCGTGATATTGCATAACATACAAGGCGAATGCGTCAGAGTTCAAAATAGACACCATGGGTCCAAGTCAGGTCCTCTACTATGTGCACATAAGGAGACCCACACATGGCATCTTTTTCTGGCTTGAGCTGCAGCTTATTTACAGGTATCTCCCTGCCTGTTTTGCTTATCTTTAACCATAGATGGACAGTCTGTTAATATTTACTGGAAAGACTATTGAGAAGATATGGAATGGAGTATAAATAAATAGGTTAAATGTATTTAGTTTGAAAGACTTCATATAAATATTATAAATTTTATACAAAAACAAACTGGGTTTCCCACTATTCAAATTGTTTTAATTTTTATTATAAAGTTAGTAATATCCACATTTTTGGACACTAGAAACATTCTGGAAATAAGTACTACTATAAAGTATTTGATATGTTACTTAAATAATAATTAGACAAAAGGACCACAATGAGATTCATGTATACGACCGTTTGGAAAATAAAGGACTTTATTCACAAAGGCTGTACTACAACATCATCGGGTCCCGTGGACCCCCCCCAAAGTCTGGCTGCTTGGGGGCCCACACCTTCTCTGACCCCATGTGTCGGAACCAGCCCACGGCCCAGCCCAGTCCTGAGCTCCACCCAGCAGCATGGTTGGCTGCAGAGCCACGGCCGAGGGTGGGTGTCGGTGGGGGGGTCAGGGAGAGCTGGTGGGGGTCTGCCGGGATGTTGCTGATGTCCCAGCTGAAGGTGTGATTTTTGTTGGGAGTGGGAGTGGCCTCTGGGGTCAAAGGGTAAACAAACTCTTCCCCGCTCTGCTTGAGGGTGACCAGTGCGGAGGGCCAGCTGGTGCCCCCAGGTGGAGGTGTGTCCCTGTAGGAAGGAGAGCAAAGATCTCTGAGAGGGAGGCTGGATCCCATGGGGGGGGGGGGGGGGGGGGGGGGGAGGGGGGGGGGGATGATAGTTACATATAACTAATTATGATATGTCATAATAATGAATAATCACTAACACAAATAACCAATAATATAATAAGGTCTACGTTGGCAAGACGGCTTGAAATAATCATACTCCTATTTTTCATTGGTAGATAGAAATGACCAAAGCTAGGCAAGAAAGGTTGATTATCCATGGTGTACCTACTAAAGATTTGATTGACTGCATGGATATTGATGCATTGACATTTGAAATAGTTTGTGTGTTTACAACCTTGGTTGATGAATATGCAAATCACAGAGCCATATGTGGCCATCTAGAGAGCGATAGCTTCCGGACTCCTTTTGTGCCCTTTACCTACACCCATAATAACATCAAATATTCTTCCATCTATCACTACCAAAGATACGTACAACTGGAAATGTAGGCCTTAGTCCATTATGCTACAACGGTATTTAACTGACCGCCATCTATATGGATATATGTTGTCAGTGTTGGTAAACACACAAGCTAAATTGGCGTTGTTGGTTGGCTGGTAATGGGCACTACAATGGTGACAACCCAATCAGATAATGGCAAATGTTCCTTTATGCCATCTCCCCCTGGCAGCTAGCATCAAGCCATCTCTAAAGGGATTCTTCCCCAAGAACTCCACAGTAAACACAACCAATTAGGGAGTTTGCCATGACACCGTAAAATGTTGAAGCAATGCTTTTACATTAGGGAGATTAGGGAGCCGTTTAATAGTATGTAGTTAATCTTTCACAGGCTAGGATACACAGATAATTTTTATCAGGTCAACAGTCATCCTTTGATGTTGTCGGGAAAGGATAGATCTAAACCACCCTACTTCCTTATTTAGAGTGCACAGCTGTAAACCTACTACAGTTACACAATTTGTATCTCATAAGTATTATTATATAATCACCCAATACATCTATTGACGACTTGTTTTGACTTGCGTTATATTTTTATTAACAATAACCTACATAATCATATTCCTTCAGTTAATAGATAATCTTTTAACTAATGAGTAAGAATATACTGTTTACTATCAAGATTAATTGCATGTCCAAAGAGGTTCCCCCATGTAGAGGTCGCTCGGGTGACGAAAGGTGGAAGTTTACACATTCCATTCGAGTGACTGCACAGCACTGAAAAGAGCCACTGGAATGTGTAAACACTGCTGCATGGAATTCTTCAGGCTTCTTAAAATCTTTCTTGGCATCAAGTCATGTGTACCCCCATTATGCTTGTTAGACATAAATGTATTTAATTACCAAATATTTAAAATAAGTAAAATGGCCTACATGACAAAAATGATTAATCCAAACATTTATTCCATCAGTTTAAACATTTATTTAACCAATCTAAAACATAATATAAATTAGATATTTGATTTATCTTATTTTCTCACATGGCACAAATGGCGTTCCATGGCGGCAACACCTAGCCTGGGAATCAGAGGAATCTGCGAGCTCATGTTTCATTTGCTCATCTATATACCCCTTCCAGTTCAGACAGATTTCCAGTATACTGGCCTGCGTCGGGCAAATCACAACCGTTTCTCAAATATTGGGCGGGTTTAATACGATGACAGGGGAGCTCCTTATGGGAGAGCCGTTGAGGCATTTTCATAAACAACCAAGATGGCGGCCGCTGAACTGTCACACATTTCATTTTTGAAATGAAATGGAAATGGAAAATGAGCTGACAGGTTCCAGACTAATACGCAATGGCAAAATTCAGGCAACATCCAACCTGACAAGAGAAAAGCGTATGCAAACTGCTATGCAACAGGTATAAGGTAAAAGGACATTTAAAACATACGTGTGGTAGTCCCCCTGCTCCTCGCTCTCTGCTGGGCTGTGGAGGTGCCCAGCCATTCCATACAGCCAGCCCATGTCACGGGGGAGCTCTGGGATCCAGTCCGCTAGTCTGCAAGAGACTTTCATTAAGCAGCAGTGCATTCATTAACGCTCACCGTGAATCTGGAAACCTTAAGGCATTCATTTTGTTTTAATGCACATTAACGCATTTCCTCATTTTGTGCCTAATGTCTTTGATTTTGACTTGGGTGCACCTCAGATCTGCCAGCTTGGAGTGACAGTGTTGCTTGGTTTCTCTCTTGTGGGGAAATGGCCAACAGGTTTGGCAGTGATTTTCTATATGGTGGTGGGTGAAGAGGAATGCATTAATCGCTAAACCGTTAGATATGGTTTCGCCTCATTCTGTTTTCATCCCCCTCCCTGCCAGTGCCCTGTCCCTTACCCCGCACTGCTATTGAGGACACCGTCGCCCTGCCCTCGTCTCCCACAGCCCTGTCTCTGACCCCCACTATTACACGTGATTTTCTACATGGTGCTGGGCTGTGTCATTGCCGTTCGGCTTCCCATACAAGAGTTTGGCGTCATGAACCAGCAGTGTGCACCAGGAAAGGGCCTACCTGTTGGCCAGCATGCAGGCCGACTCCATAGGCAGACCGCAGGGGATGCGAAGGTAGGAGGCTATGTTACCAGGCAACAGCTCCGTCACCTGGGACAACAGACTGCTACTGGCATGCTTCTCCCTACACCCCTCACACAGTGCTGACACACACACACACACACACACACACACACACACACACACACACACACACACACACACACACACACACACACACACACACACACACACACACACACACACACACACACACACACACACACACACACACACATGAAAAAACAGCACGTTCTGTGCAAAGCAATTACAGAACAATGAATGAATGCTAAAGCACATCTATTCTATTACCAAATAGAGCTTTGGCACTGCATTTTATTGTGCAATAGCAATGAGTTTTCCTTAAATGAAAACACCTAGTTAGAAGAAAATGATTGATAACAAATTTGGCAGTAAAGCAAAATTAAAAATGTTATTCTACCAAAATGTGTATGTTCATGCCAACATTTGGATGCTTGACAATGAATTTGAATTGATTTTGTAGCGTGTATTTTAGCATTATAGGACAAATAACTAACCAAAACGGCACTGCAAAATAACAACTCCTAACAACTGCTGCTGTATTTCACACATCCACACCTTATTTTAATCAATTGGCCACTCGTGAAGCAACGATTCTCTTGTAGAGATTCATGAGACCCTGTAGGGTCCAGACTATACCAAATACTTTACACTAAAAAGATGTATGTACTTTTTGGAGGATATGTGGTGTCAGGAGGACACACTTCTCACAATGCTCCTGAATCTGCTGTTCCTGTGTTTGTTTTGTGTTGAGGTCCTTTCATTTCCACAGGCTTGGAACAAAACAAAGTGTATTCCCAGACTCCCCCGCCTTACCCCGCTTGATGTCCAGAGGCAGGTTCTCTATGAGCTGCTGCTTCAGCCACCAGTGGCCCTCCTTATGAGAGCCCAGCTCTGGTCCCTCACTGGAATCAGTCTCCTCGGTGGACGTGTTCCCCGGATCACAACATACTGTGCTGAGTGCCAGACCAGCCAGAGGAACCTCGCTGGGGACCAGGCCTGCAATGGGGAATGTTGTTTTGTCTTGGGCATCAAAATGAACGCTGCAGGACTGACACACTAAGTTTTACCGTCTCGGCTACAATACATTTTCTACCGAACACAAAAACACACCAAAAGTTAACTCTTACTCAGCCACACCTTAACATGACTCAAGGTAATTAAGCAATTCAAAGTCAACTTGAGCTACCATTGTCTTGAAGAAAGCGCAGAGCATCCAAGTAGCCACTGTCGCAGATCTCAGCCATGATCTGCACAACAAAAGACAATGATCCCAGTTCTTTAACTCAACCGGGTTGCATTAAGGGGACCCTTTAAGAGATAGAGAGCCAAATGACACATGAGTTTATCTCAATGTTGGTCAGTTAAACAATGTATTCATGTACATGTTGTTGTGATACATGCCATTAGTCAATTTCATTCAGCGATCCCTCGTAATGTATTGTATGTAGTAGTATACTGGCGTTCATAAGAATGAAAAAGATCTTTGAATTATGCGCTTTTGTGTGAAAGGCATATTTTTTTTAATTGCATAATAATGTGACAGCCATAGTATAGGAGGGTTTCACATGATGTCCCACACATCCCACGCCCCCATCTTGGTGTTTTTTCACCATTATCAGTTAGATTAATAAATGGTGGCTTTGTTACTGTAGAATTCTCAAGATGTAGTCCCAAGTACCAAGATGGCGGCTTCACCTCATTTTATGGAATGTCAGATCACATGTTCCAAACCCCCTTGAAGGGAATGGTAGGAAAGGGTGTGGGGAGTCTAACCTCCGGCTCGGGGGGGAAGAAGCTGCTGGTGACCCGGTAGCAGTTCTGGGCGCTGACATGGATGCTGACATTGTTGAAGCGCACCTCGTGGAAGCTGAGCGCGGAGCCCCGGCGGGGGCACACGTCACTCTCGCCGGCGAAGGCAGAGAAGGTGACTGTGTTCTTCAGGTGACAGTTGGGCAGGTTATCGCTGATGGCTCCGTCCACGTAGCGCTGAGGATCACAATCAAGGATTCAATAGACGAGGAATTTGTCTTGGTTCGCTGCTACATAAAAGGAAAGACAACCATGCAAGAGCCAATGAGCAGTATGACTACTATCAATTCCTGGCTAGCCTTCTCACCACTCCCCGATACATGGGTGGGATGACCCCACAGTAGAATGGTATGAAACAGCTGCATAACAGTGCCTGAGAACAAAATTAAAAGACACATTGATCGATATTTTTCATTAGAGGAGCTAAGGAGATAGTCCACATGTTATTATTAACCAAGCAAGATGGCATCTTCTAGTGGGGTACCTGGATAAGCTCATCTCTGGTGTCAAACTCTGAGACGATCACGTTCTTCCCGTCGGCCACGCGGGTTAGAGACACGCAGAGTTTCCCCGAGGCGCGCACATGAGCGTCAGCGGGCAGGGTCTCCAACAAGGAGTCACGCACTATCTGCAGCAGGTTGAAAGCCGGGTGCAAGGGGCCCAGTTTACGTTTTCTGGCCTCCCGAGCCATGGACATCAGGTCCAAACAGCTCTTCTCTGTGGAGCCGACACATAAGTGAACTTGAGTGAAACAGTTATGCGATAAAGTAGGGGGGGGGGGGGGGGGGGGGGGGGGTCATGCTCAACCCTGCTGGTTTACATAATGCAGTGGTGCTCACTGCAGAGCCAAGTGGAGCTCGGTTCACCTCTCTGGACCGAGTCCAGTGAGGTGGAGGTAGATCAGCGGTTAGACCCATCTCAGTTGAATATCTCGCAGAAACTTGACGTATTCAAAATGAACATACCAGTTATAGATTTTAGCCCGTACAACCTGGGAGAAAATAGTGTTTTAGACGAGCACCTTGTCAACTAAGAGTGTTGTAATATTTGACATATATTCAAACGTCCAGTCTTTACAACAAGACTACTCTGGAAGAAAGCTGTCCTCCTTTCAAGAAGCCATTGGGTTCTGCAAAATAAAAAAAAGTAGAAGCCGAAATGTAGCCTTTGTCTTATCTGATTGTATTTAATGGCCATAAAGTCAGCATTGCACCACTACGGACAGCTTGGGTAATTTTTGTATAGGCATGCCTTTGGTTTCACAAAAAAAAAAAAAAACGTTGTCATGTGAGCAACTCTCGCTCAATAATGTGAAACGTTCAATTGTTCAGTGTTCAAACGTGATTGGACGCATCACAGCATTACTCACAGAAAGTAGCAATAAGTAAACCTTTAAATGTGTTTTTAAAATATGTAACCCTTTTAAATCCGAAGACACCTACGAAAACTTGTTTTAGTCACAGCACTGAAAGTTTGAAAAATAAAACTGAACTCCATAAAATCTCATAATTGAAGGTGCGCCACAGAGTTCCAATAAATTACTTCACCCAAACTGCTGGGGTAAAAAATATCCCAACTTTAACCCCACAGCTGGGTGGGACAGAACACGTGCTGGATTGGTTTGACCCAAGGGCTGGGTTTTACAATTTAACCCAGAATTCTGGGTTGCTCATTTGACCCAATTGTCATTGTTTAGTAATTAATCGTGAAATAATTTGTCATTTTGTGGTGACATTGTTGTGTTTGAAACTGCCACAGTGTTTCTCATGCGAGACATGGCAAAACAATGTTTTGCTTAGCCTAGGATACGGTATAGTTACGTTTTAACATTGCTCCAACTCTCTTGAGTACTGTCGAAATGGTATCGCCAACAAAACATCCCATGATGCATTCTGATGTACAAGCCCTATATACTAGTTTGTTCAAGACAACTTTCTCTCTATACAAGAAATAAACACTTTAATGTTTGTTTTAAAATAATTGATAATGACACAGTAACTTTATCTAAATCTGTTTTGACTTCTGAGAACCGCTTTGTTTTGGCGTTCTAAGCCATGCTTCCAAAGACATTTCTTTAGCTCATAATACTGCTGAGCATCAGCGCGGGGAGAGAGAGAACATCTGTGTAAGCTACGTCAAATCACTTCTTTTCTTTTTTTTTGCACAATGGCAGCTCTCAGCATCCGTAGCTCTCGGCTTCTGTAGAAGTATGCTAAAACACAGGCACATTATTATAAGTATCCACAATATGAAAAAATGAACTACAACGTGCGTACCTAGATCCACCAGTAAGTGGCAGGGGTGTCCACACAAGAATAAATAACTACAGCGCGCATTCCTAGATTCCCCAATTAAAATGGTGCATGATGGGTAAGGATGGATGAGTAGTGTTGTTGTTGTTGTTGTTGTTGTTGTTGTTGTTGTTGTTGTTGTTGTTGTTGTTGTTGTCGTTGTGCACTGTCGCAGGTGAGAAGAACGGCAGCTCCCTGTTCTCTCTATATTACCCACCAGTCAAAAGTGAGCTGGTGAAGGAGCGCCAGGTACGCTGTGGGGAACACTCAGACTTCGGCAGCATCACCCTTATCTTCCAGTGCCAAGTTGGAGGCCTGCAGGTAACACACACACACACACACACCTCTGCACTGGGCCAGCTGATTAACAAGGTGTGTATGACTTGTGCTAGGAAGCAAACCAATGATTGACATAAAATACTTGGGGAGGGCTCAAAGTCCCACACGCACGTCAAGTCGGTTCCTACACTAAACCACAATCACAAGGTTACCACTTACGGATACAAAATGCATTAACCATTCGACAAAGTCAGAAAGAAAATTCGTAGAATTATAACTACGAATTATAAATCTAGATATATCTAGACGTCTCGTCTTAAATTAAATCCTGGAACCATTGCCAGGGGCGACCGATCTTGGTAAGTTAACAAAGTTGAATATACTGATGACAAAATGTGTATGTGGTTTTTGGGGGAGTAAACATTTTTATAAAATAAATTCAGCCTTGATCCGTTTTCCTCCGGGTGCTGTGATGTAGTCACCCGAGGGACTGAGCACCCGGAGGAAAACGGATTAAGGCATACCAGAAACGGTCCTGATCAATATCGCTGATTTGATGCAGCGGTGGACCAGCGACCGCTTCATCTCAGCTGTAAGTTTGTCTTTTAACACATTTAATTCAAAGTTCTGTTGGAATTAGCCATTTTCATTTTGTTGGTTGGCGAGCAGCTGCACGCCATCTATATAAAACCGATGTGAAACCGTTGTATTATTACAATTTACAAAATAAGTTTACACTGCCTAAAAGCAGCAGATAAGCGCCTCCAAGTTGCATCCTTCTTATTTAGAAATCCTTTGATAGTCAGAACTATAGGTGTTATAGACGCCAATGTCACGTTAAAACGAGATTAATCTGAAAGATGTCTGCAGTCTCTGTAATTTGCGACTGCGTTTTTTAGAGAAGCTTGGAGAGTATGTATTGCACATCAAATCCACACAAGCCCCATTTCTTTCAATTAGGCGTACTTTTGACAACTTTGAGACATTTGCCAAATTTAGCCTTTGTCGTTTTACACAAGATACAGTATGTATTGATTGGCATGTATTGGGTACATTATTCTATCATATGGTATGTTTCATATATATATATATATTTTTTTTTTTTTCCTTTTCAAGTCTGTTTAAAACTGTATAATAACTCGTCTTTCAGATCCACCGGGTTTTGCTTCCACCTGCCGGTGACTCCAGTACTCGTCAATCTCTGGCTTTCTTTGTACAGCCTGACGATGACTACCTCATCACCTGCTGTGACGGCTCAAACAAGTACCCTGCTGTAAAGTCAGGGGACTATGTCAACTATCGCTTAAATAACCTTCTTGAGAAGAAGTGAACATTTTCAATTGTTGCCAATATATACACAGTATAATATATAATAATCACAATAGTCACATTTTAAATAAAATAATTGTGTCCTACTTTTATGAAATTCAAACAGGTCGAGCGCTCCTGTTAACCCTGTTTCTATGGTCAGCCATTATTCCTTAATCAACGTCTAGCAAAATATCACTCATCTGCACAGCCACTACCTTTCTGACAAAATATTGAAGCTTTTGGTCATATCATCAGAACTGTTGTCATATTTGGGAATAAGCCTTATAGGCTTTCTGATTAATTATATCCACATTTTATCCACCAAGCCTTCATTTGACAAAAATTCACTTTTATCACCACATTCATGTCCACGTTTTTTAACAATAACTTATGAAATTAATTAAAACAGTGAATGAAACAAAGTATTGATTTATATGTCTAATTGTTTGCGTAATCGTTTTGCTGTTTTGCATATAACGCCCTGTAAATAAAGCCACGAACATGAAATTGAACATGCTTGTCTTTCTCTTAACTGATGGGGGCGGTGTTGAACTACAGACATGCTCCTGAAACATCCGAAGCTTCCTAACCTCATTAAACCGTAAAAATAACCATTAGATAAACTGCAATGAGAATGAATTATAGCCCGGCAAAATATAAGAGCGCCTAAGGAGTGCCATAATTCATTAAAGTGAATATATCGTCACTGACTTGCCCTGCAAAGGAATGAAAATCACTCACCTAGGGGGGTTCCGATGGTAAGAATCGTTGACATTAAAGAACCTGCCGACGCCCCGTAGATTTTTGACGCCTTTTGAAAGAACTGAGGGAAACGTTCGAAAATACAGCTGGCGGCCCCAACATAATAAATCCCCATGAACCCGCACCCGGCAAAGGAGATGGACCACTCTTTGTTCAAGTCAAACATAATTTAATATTTAAAAGTAGGCCTACTACTACTACTTGTTACCCCAACCCTTCAATTCTTAATTTGAGAAAATGTATAAAACTAGATTATTTATGTAACCTTAGCCACCGTTCGAGAGTTTGGTGCTGGTCGATAGGCTTATTTCTTACTATCACGTGTGTTAATTGGTTTTGTTGTTGATAAGGAGGTATTTTCCTATTAGTTAAAGTAAATCACGTGGTTCAGAGGCGGTCACATGAGTCTAATTGAACGGGCCACGGGTTTGCTTGTTTAGTTCCATTCGATAATATCTTGGGGACTTAATAAAATCGATCATAATAAAAGGATTTACCCTATATATATGTTTCCCTTTCATTAAATATGAATACACCCAAAACGCTATTTATTTATGTATTTATTTATTGGAAAAAATTTAGCCACAATGGCTTTGTTTTGTGCATTTTTTATTTACCTCAGTGACTGATCATTGTCCAACATTTATTGAGATTACTTTAGATTTGGTATAATGGTTACCTAGCAACGTCAAACCATGAACGATTTCCCGTCAGAAAGGAGCTTCACACGAAGGCGCGCTATGGATCCCAATGATCCAATACAGTTTCTGGAAAATAAACTTATTGCCCTTCAAGGACATAACAATCTCCACGATATTGACTGGTTCTGCTCCTCGCTCTCTGCTGGGCTGTGGAGGTGCCCAGCCATTCCTTACAGCCAGCCCATGTCACGGGGCAGCTCTGGGATCCAGTCCTCTAGTCTGCAATTGACTTTCATTTAAGCAGCAGTGCATTCGTTAACGCGTTTACGCTCACCATGAATCTGGAAACCTTAACGCGTTACTTTTGTTTTAACGCAAATTAACGGATTTCCTAGTTTTGTGCCTAATGTCTTTGATTTTGACTTGGGCGCACGTCGGATCTGCCAGCTTGGAGTGACAGGTGTGCGAATTGAATATGGTGCGCTCACACTAGCAATCGTTTGGGGAAGTTCTAGGCTCTCAGCTCGCCCTGTTCTAATCGCCCCTGAGTTGTATCGTTCAACTATGTCAGTCCCTTTCGCAGTAATGAGACCATGATTTGCCTGATTATATTTACTTGTGTCTTAACTTGCTATGTCAACATTGTGTGTAACGTAAATATATGAGCAATTATTTAATTTTATTTCCTTTCGATTGATTACAACTGCAGTAATTTTGGGCGAGATTAGACTGTTCCTCCATGGAACCGGCTTGCCTTGAATTGGTTCTGTATAACAATAACAAAAAAATAGCGACAGCACCTTCCAATTATTCATAATTCCACTGTCTGCACAAGCACACAAGTATGTGCTTATAGTCCCTGGTTTACTTAAAACACTACCTTCAAGACCACGGTAGCTCTCAGGTTTACTTTGAATTGCTCAAGTACCTTGAGTCATGTTGAGGTGTGGCTAGACCAGCTGGACTAGGTCAAACTCCACCCTTTGGCTCTGCAATGAACAGCCTCTCCATGCCAGAGGCTTGACCCACCAAGGGGTTCTCCGCGTCTGCAGCTAGATGCTACTCGAACTTGCGCAAACAAGTTTGAGTTGGACTGGGGCTGGACCTGAGCCGGGGGTACGGCGAGACCTAGGAGGTGGAGCTAGACCCATCTCAGTGTAATAGTTCGTAGAATCTCGACGAATTCAAAATGAACATACCAGTTATAGATTTTAGCCCGTACAACCTGGGAGAAAATAGTGTTTTAGACGAGCACCTTGTCGACTTGGGCAGGCAATTCAAATCCTCATTTACAGAAATTGGTTTTGTTTATCTGAAGAACACTGGGATCACACAAGAAGAGGTAAGCGTGAGCCTCGGGGGGATGGTGGTGATAGCCGCTTGGTTTGATATTCGATTTTTTTTCCAAAACACAATAGCGCATCGAAAGGAGGACCGATTGTATCCAGATTAGTGTTGTTGTAAAGACTGGACATTCGGCGACATTTCACACTTAGTTCGCTGAGCTTCACAAACTTTGTCGATGATATTACATAAAAATTGAGGATAGCTATGGTAAAAAAAACAAGCAACCACATGCAACGTTGTCACAGCACACATTGCAAATAAGCTCAAAATGTAAAGGGGTTATGGACCAAAAATATAGGGGCTATTATTTATGAGCTAAAGGTGTTTTGATGACAATCCGTAATCATCGCATCTGTTACACTTTTTGAACAAATTCTTTTTCACATATTTGTACAATATTTGAGTTTAACGTTGCCATGGTGTTTCACTGAAAACATCTGTTATCTCTTTCTTTGTCTGTAAATGTGTTAGTGGGAAGCCTGGCATTGCATGCCGTTCACCAGTGTACTGTAATCTGGGGTATAATTTGACACTGCAACTCTGAGTGAGTCTTGTAGATGTGCATCAGTAAGGCGTGTTCTGTGTTTGTTCTTGATGAAGCTCATGTCAGAAAAGGCTGATTCACAGAGATAGGTTGAACCAAAAAGGCAGGCAACTTTCCTTGCTGCTGTGCATACACCTTTGTACTTTTCTGTGTCCACAAGGCACCAAACGTTTGGTGCACCCTGATGGACTTTGAGGTGGAGGTCATTTTGCAACGTTAGGATTTCAATCTCCACCTGTCCAGCATGTCATGTCCACTTGCAAGAAAGGATTTGAAATGAATGACGCACATGGCTCAAGTTGATCAAAGTCACAAAGCCTGTTCTAAAACTCTTGCCCAAGTCTGTTTATGACTTGAGAGTACCTTTCTGCAAATTAGTCAAAAGCCCCAGATGCAGCAGCATTGTCATTCAGCATTGACTGCACGGAGGGAAAGTGCAGCATGTTCTTTCTCTGTAAATGCACAGAGAAAATGTTCATTTTAGCTTTAAATGTTTAATCTTTACATCGCTTTTCATGTCAGCTACGGTCTTCCCTTTGCCTTGCAGCTCACAGTTCAAATGGTTTAGTTTCCCAGTGATGTCCATAAAAAATGCACGGTCATGTACCCACTCGGGTGGCCTCGAGCAGCGAGGTGTCTTCCCCTTTCGATTGCATGAACTGTTTGATTTCACCCAAAAGTGACAAAAACCGCTGCAAAACTCGTCCCCTGCTGAGCCATCGGATTTCTGTGTGTAGAAACATGTCACCATATTCAGCTGACAGCTACTCCAATAGCACCTTGAATATCCTGTGTTGTTTGGCTTTGGAGCGGATGCCATTTATGATCTTCACGACGGTAGTCATCCCATGAGCAAAGCCGGTCACTTTTGCACATAATGCCTGCTGTTGAAGGATGCAGTGGTAATGTAGACATTTTGGGAAGTCTGTGTCACCTTTGCATTGCGCAATGAAGCCTGCATGTCGGCCCGTCATGGCGGGAGCCCCGTCTGTAGTCACTGACACCAGCTTTTCCAATGGTACCTTTTGCTCCACGAAGAACCCCTTCACCGCGTTATAGACGTCAACTCCCCTCGTTTTCTTTCAGGGGCAGTAGTGTCAGGAGTTGTTCTTTTGTGGAGAAATCGTCAAACACCATTCGGATAAACATCAGCTGCGATGTACTGCTGCTGTCCACAGACTCGTCGCACTGGATGCTAAACCACCTGCACTTAACCAGATCCCGGTCCAGCTGCTCTGTCAAGTTCCCGGACAGAGCCGACACTCTTCTAACCATTGTACTTACAGTTTGACATCGGCGAGAGTTGAGATGACATCGGGACCATATTTCTCGTCTTTGAACACAGTGTTTGCAATTGTCATCATTGCTCCTTTCAAGACCTCCCCGTCCGAAAAGGCAGCTCTAAATGAAGCTTCAGTTGCTTTTTGTGACCTTTTCACCGGTTTGCCCAAAGCTGCTTTTAACTCACAGGCCTTTTCTGCCCATAGGGCACTGCCAGGTGGGTAGTTAGCATGGAAGCTATTGTGACAGGTAATGAAGTGTCTCTCCACATTGTGCTGCTTTGCCGTCGCCAGTCGCCCCACAAATGAGACAGACACACTTGTCTTTCACTGTCGTAAACAAGAACTCTTCTTCCCAATCATTCTGAAAATTATAAGTTTTCTTTAGCTTTTCTGCCATGTTTTTCTTTATTTTTGGGGGTAAAACCCGCATCTAGCTTCCAATTGTAGCTTCAAAAATAACATCAACACAATTAAATAAAAAATTTAGACAGAGCTCCATGGTGACTAGTGCTATTTTTAGAGCATGCCCTGCGGGCGACTCACATGGTCCCTGCGGGCGACCGGTGCCCGCGGTCATCGTGTTGGCTACCTCTGGTCTAGACTGGTCTAAACATTTTCTTTCATTTTCCGGGGGAGCATGCCCCCGGACCCCCCTGCAGGGTCGGAGGTCTACCCACCATAGTCACAAAACATCCAGTGGGAAACACAGTGTGTGTTATTGATTACTAAAATATAGACACCAACTGTTGTTTGTGTGGATGTGAAAATTAAAGGGAGTGCTTCTGATAAATATTCTTCTTCCCGTTATTTAAATGACATTGCAGTTTTACATATCGCTGCATGCACTTTTTAGACGATCCCTAAACATCAGCAGGAAAAGCGCATCACAGCTCGAAATTAAATGCTGTTTATTTGTAATATCATTGACAAAGTTTGTGATACTAAGCGAACTAAGAGTGAAATATCGCCAAATGTCCAGTCTTTACAACAAGACTAATCTGGAAGAAATCAGTCCTCCTTTCAAGGACCCATTGTGTTTTGCAAAAGCAAAAGAAGTAGAAACCAAAATAATTAAGTGCTGGGTTTTACCATTTAACCCAGAATGCTGGGTTGTTCATGTGACCCAACCTAGAGTGAAGTGAACTTATTGCTGGGTTTTACCCATACACTGAGTTATTTACTGTCTCCTTGCCTTGCTACTTTGATATTTATTAATAATAATAAAATATAGGTATACCATATGGAAATTATTATTGTTGTGTAATTCAAAATAATTTCCCATAATCATACAAACAGACACAATACAAAAAGAGGCCAATGTAAATGTGCAGTTAATGACATTTTTAGTTAATGACAACTATAGAACAGGTTTTTACAGCTCAAAATCATACTATGCATGTTTTTCAAATCATTACAAATACAACCCACACGCCTGACCAAATCATTATGCTCCTTTTCATGAATACATCTGAACGTCCCTGAGGCTAATGACAGAGGCTTGATTAAAAACATCAGTTTATAGAACAGCTTCTTAAAGCCCAAAAATCACAAACAGTGCATTATAGAAAAACATCATTATATAAAAATAGAACAAGCAATCCCAAAAACAATGTACACACACCCAAAGTGTGGGCCAACAAAAACTTAACAGATGAGGACTCATGTCCATCAATATGACACACCGCAATATGTTAATACCTATCCACATAATGACATGTTTACAGGAATTTAAAAAAAGGAATACAGTACATAAACTCACCCAACCCCTAGAATTAAATGCTCTAGCTCCCTATGATTTCTTTTATTAAATTAACTAGCCAATTTGGAATTTGAGGAAGGTGTTATGGTATCAATAGATAAGACTTACTCTTTAAAATATGTTAAAACCCCCAAACGTGACTACAACACAGTTCATTTTGCATATTAGATGTAGCTATATAAATAATACATTTTACTTTGTGTCCCTTAATAGTAACCACTCAACATTATGTCCCAATAAAAATGAACTTGCCTTTAAAAGGTGTCTACCAGGCTGTAAAGCTGCCATTCAGTTAACTTCTCTCTCACAAAACTGTCCAACTGTCAATCAGGGTCAGCCGCAACCTCAGGCGCATACATATAATGAAAATCATGTTTGATTGTGTTTGTTGGGTAGTTCGCCTTGCTGCTAAAAACATGTAACCAAGTTGCCATTACCTTGCTGGCTCACCACCCGTCAACTCACCACCCAATTGCAGTTATATCCATCTAATAGTTCTATTTCATGTAGGCTATGCCGTCTAGGCTTTGCCTTATGGGCTTGTCCCGTGCACGCACTCGCGTGCACTGGAAATTTCAACAATGTACCAATCAACGTGGGCCCCGCCCACATTCCCCACGGCACCGTGTGTATAACACGGCGCACAGCAGCGTTCGTCCTCCCTTTTCTTTCAGCAATTGCTTGAACCAGTCATCTACCAGTCTACTACTTCGACCGAATATGAAGAAATCCAGCTGCGGCGTGACGGACCCGCAGAGGAACGGCCCTTCACGGCCTCTCTGCTCCTCCCGACCGGCTCCACCAGGTGACGAGCACGCTTCGTGCTTCGTTGCCTGGGTGCGGAGCACGCCATGGCCAGCCCCCGGCGGAGCCACGCCGTTCGCTGATCTAGTTGCACGGTTCCCTGAAGGCGCCAGTGAAGGTTTTTTCACTGTCTTAGCAGGGTGGAGGGGTGGACCACCACACAGGCGAGTGGGAAACCTCGCCTGCAGTCACCCCCTAGCAGCACTCCTCTGTCCAGACGCCGTATGGCGTCTGAACGTAAAGCCGCTGCCTTCCGACCGTCCCCAAAAATGGCTCGCCGCTCTGGGACAGATCGTATGTCTGCCTCACAGAGCGCTGCGGATGTAAACAACATAACCTGCTCTCCTCTGCCTGTCGGCCATGACAGTCGGAGACAAGTTATGTGGACCTGACGACAATGGATTAGAGTCCCATTTTCGCGCCCATCGCAGCAAGACCCAGCCTCTTCGACGCCGCCGACAGCAGCATCGCCAGGCAGCAGAAGGACCGACCTGGTTCGTTTTTTCCCTCATAATATAAATATATATTTTATATATAAATGATGGAAGGATATAAAGTCTGTTTGACTAAACGGCAGTACATCTTTACACAGCTTTGCCTTGTGCTCCACGTGTATAATTGTCACGCTCCCTCGCGCCCCCTTCAGCCAAGTGGTTGTGGGGCAGGTAGTATAGCCCGGGTTCGTCCGCCTCCGTGCGGCGTCCCCGTGTGCTTCATGAGCGGGCTGGGGACTCGTCGCACGATGCCGTATCTCGTGCACCGGTCTCCTTGCCCCCGACTTTTCACCGCTCTCTCCCTACAGTCTGTTGTCTGTAAGGAGAAGGCGGAGCCGTCGCTTAGGCCCGCGCTGTAGTGGTTTGTAGCGTCGCGTTTACCAACATGGTTGGATAACACGCTGATGTGGGTACATCACATACATTCACTTCAAGCACCGTCCCCCACCCTGTATGGGGTTGGTGGAGACTAGGCTGCAGGACCCCGTTGCGAGCACGGCTCTAGCAGCGGAGGTGGGTCGTCTCTTGGGAGACAAGCCCATTCTGGATCTTTGCTTTTCAACAAAGTAGTTCATCAAAGTAGAAATTCAATATGTTCTCCACCAGAGCGTTGCTCCGAGAGAGTGAGAATTGTGTGAGGGGGCGCTTGGTTCACATCCTTGGCTACAAGGATTTTAGCCTACATGAAATAGAACGATAGTTATGCTATTATAACTCTAGTTCTATGATTGTAGCCGTCTAGTTTCCAACCTGCTGTACCCTCCAAATGCTGAAAGAATAGCTGGGAGGATGAACACAGCTGTACGCCGCATTATATACACGGTGTCGTGGGAAATGTGGGCGGGGCCCACGTTGATTGGTGCATTGCTGAACATTTTCAGTGCACGCGAGTGCGCACACGGGACAAGCCCAAAAGGCGAAGCCTAGACGGCTACGCCTACAATCATAGAACTAGTTATAATAACATAACTATCGTTTTTTCAAATAGCCAAACTGAAGGGCAGAATCGCCACTGTTACCAAAAGGAAAACGGACAGCTTGTCCACTCGCTTTTTACACCAGTCTCCCAGTTTGTACAGCAATACATCCATACGTTCCTACCTATATACTGTCACTACATTAACCACAATATCTTTTGTTGACCGAAATAGATAAGAGTAAAACGATTGTGGCCAACGATAACTGTTAACGTTACACTTTGCAAGCTCGGTAGAAATACCATGCCCCCTTAACTAACCTTCATAACGTTACACCACGAGAGATTCCTGCATATGCTAAATTGCAAAATTCAGAAAGGCTGCAGATATAGCGTGGTTTGAAATATTGTTAAAGTTAACTTTAGCTAGCTAACATATAGTAAAAAAAAAAATGCTCGCTAGCTTGCAGAATAAAAACCACGCCATGATCCCAGATTGTATTTTTTATAGTGAAATGAGCATAAGATCATGCTGTTACAACTTATTTAAAATATAGGGAAAGTATTTATATTAACCTACCATAAAATCCTGCCCACCGTGTGCTGTGAAATAAAATTAACCAGCAGCTGGTCAAAGTAACCCAACCAGCTTTTCAGCTGCGAATAAAACCCTTTACAACCCCTTTGACCAGACATGAGCAACCCAACAGTGTGATTACAGTACCCCAAACAACCCAGAATTATGACCCAGCATAATCAACCCTACAATGTGGTTACAGAAACAACAGAGCTCTTTTTTGTGTGTACGAATAAGGAAACAACTTCAACGTCGGATGGACGGCCTCACTAAATGTATGGCTTTTTGTGTTTTAAGGTTGAACAAGTTATGGACATCTCCAAGACGTTTTTTCTCCAACCAGTGGAGATGAAGTTTTCTTTCCGCAGAGAGAGTTTTGCTAATTGTCGTAACCATGGCTGGGTCTCTTCAGAGGCTGAAAGGTGGGGATTATTGTCACAACCCAAGTCTACTGGACTGTGTTTTGTTAATAATCATATTGAGTGTTGTTATTATGAATTTTCTAACATACAAGTATGACATCAGCTTGAATCCACATCGTCCGGCAGATTTAAAAGAAGCATTCAACGCGGGGTCCTTCCGTAATGATATAGTAAGTATCTTTAACATCTACAAAGTGACAGCAAGGCCTAAAACAATACATTGGTGTAAATATCAGGAGGTCCTGTCTAATGGCGTTTACTATCCTCTACCCTCCTAGAATTGGCCCTCGATTGCATTCAGGGACAGCCAGCTATCTTTCTTCCAGCGGTGTCAGGAGCTGACTCTGCGTGTGCTGAGGGTGATGGCCATCAGTCTGGGTCTGGAGCCAGAGTTTTTCCTCCATGCACACCGCTGCATAGGAAGTATGTCCTCTGCATTGACATACCATTGCATATTAAGTAATAATAGTCAAATACAGATCTCAAAATAATAATAAAAAGTATTCCAATGTTTTTAGCAAACATTCTCTAGTTTGTTTTTATATCACCACTCACAAGATGGTAACCCGTTTACCATAGGGTACATCAATTAACCATTCATTAACATTTCTTAATGCAGTAATAAGCACTAACTAACAATTAACGATATGAATGTTTAAGTTAATTAAAGACCAGTTTAGTTTGCTCTTAAAGTAAGAAGGCAAAGATACGCCATTCACTGTTATAAAGACAACATTTGAAAAAATGTATCAACAGATACATTCAGTTCTAATGACCAAAGCAACTAGCTTGCCCAGCAAGACCATATGAGTACAACCGGAGGTGGGCGTGCGAGGTTTAGGCTGGAGTAGCGAGGCTACAAAGAAAAATGACAGATCTGTTACTTGTTTTTCCCACAACTAATGCACATAAGATTACACATGTTCTCTAGAACAAGACAAAAGAGACAAATATTTCCGCTTTAGCTTTGATTGCGATCTCTGCAATAATAAATAATTTGTCAGTCTCGTCTTTAAACCTCAGCCAGCAGATAAAGCCAGCACTTGAATGGAAATCAAAAAGGTGCCAGTACTCTAAAACAGCCTCATGGGTAAGCGCTGTTTTGGGGTGCTGTTCATCCATTTCGGAAGTAAAGGAGCATAACAATTTTAATGGTAGTAATAGTGTTTTGGTCATTGTTTTGTCATTATGTGGTGACATTGTTGTTTTTGAAACTGCCACAGTGTTTCTCATGTGAGACGTGGTAAAACAAGTTTTGATAAGCCTAGGATACGGTATATTTACGTTTAGGTTTTTACATTACTACCACTCTCTTGAGTACTCTCAATATATGCTGCATTCTGATGTACAAGCCCTATACTACTAGTTTATTCAAGACAACTTTCTCTCTCTATACAAAAATCTGAGAGTGTGAAAGATATTTCTGAATTTCTATACTTTCAATCATTGATAATGCTTTCTCAGCTTGCTATTCCATCTCTGATCAGCATAGCATATCTGCAAATCACACACACACACACTTTCATTTACGTGACTGGCAGTAGTAACGTTATCAAAATCTGTTTGACTTTTGAACACCGCTTTGTTTTGGCGTTCTAAGCCAAGCTTCCAAAGACATTTCCGTAGCGTTAGCGCATAATGCTGCTAAGCGTCATAGCGGGGACAGAGAGGGCATCTGTGTAAGCTACGTCAATCACTAGTTTATTTTATGAACTACATATTGAGTGCTTCAGATAGGATACTGTTGCACAATGGCAGCTCTCAGCTTCCGTAGCACTCGGCTTCTGTAGAAGTCTGCTTAAACACACAGGCAAATTCATGTAGGTATCCACAAAATGAAAAATTAACTACGTGCGTACCTAGATCCACCAATAAGTGGCGGTAGGTATACACACACAAGGTAAAATAACTACAGCGCGTGTTCCTAGATTCCCCAATACAGATGGTGCATGATGGGTAAGGATTGATGAGTAGTGTTGTTGTTGTGCACTGTCGCAGGTGAGAAGAACAGCACCACCCTGCGCTCTCTATATTACCCACCAGTCAAAAGTGAGCTGGTGAAGGAGGACCAGGTACGCTGTGGGGAACACTCAGACTTCGGCAGCATCACCCTTGTCTTCCAGTGCCAAGTTGGAGGCCTGCAGGTAACACACACACACACACCTCTGCACTGGGCCAGCTGATTAACAAGGTGTGTATGACTTGTGCTAAGAAGCAAAACTATGATTGACATAAAATACTTTGGGAGGGCTCAAAGTCACACCCACCCACTTGGTGTGTGTCGGTTCCTACACTAAAGCACATTCACAAGGTTACCACTTACGGATATAGTTCATTAACTATTCGACACGGTCAGAAAGAAAATTCTAGATGTCTACAGTTTGTAATTACAAAACTAGAATTTCATATCTAGACTTCTCGGCCTTAAATTCAATCCTATAATCCATGATTGGAAAAAAAAGAATTATGTCGTTTTTGGGGGAGTAAAATTTGTTTTCAGCCTTGATCCATTTTCCTCCAGGTGCTCAGTCCCTCAGGTGACTACATCATAGCACCTGGCATACCTGGAACGGTCCTGATCAATATCGCAGATTTGATGCAGCGGTGGACCAGCGACCGCTTCATCTCAGCTGTGAGTTTGTCTTTTAACACATTTTAAATTCCCAGTTTTGTTTGAATTTACCATTTTCATTTTGTTGGTTGGCGAGCAGCTGCACCCCATCTATATAAAACCGATGTGAAACCGTTGTATTATTACAATTTACAAAATAAGTTTACACTGCCTAAAAGCAGCAGGTAAGCGCCTCCAAGTTGCATCCTTCTTATTTAGAAATCCTTTGATAGTCAGAACTATAGGTGTTATAGACGCCAATGTCACGTTAAAACGAGATTAATCTGAAAGATGTCTGCAGTCTCTGTAATTTGCGACTGCGTTTAATAGAAGAAAGAAAGTGTATATGAACTGTGAACCTAATTTGAAACTTGAGGGGTAGGGGGGGGCATTTTTTAGAGAAGCTTGGAGAGTATGTATTGCACATCAAATCCACACAAGCCCCATTTCTTTCAATTAGGCGTACTTTTGACAACTTTGAGACATTTGCCAAATTTAGCCTTTGTCGTTTTACACAAGATACAGTATGTATTGATTGGCATGTATTGGGTACATTATTCTATCATATGGTATGTTTCATATATATATATATATACAGTATATATATATATATATTTTTTTTTTTTTCCTTTTCAAGTCTGTTTAAAACTGTATAATAACTCGTCTTTCAGATCCACCGGGTTTTGCTTCCACCTGCCGGTGACTCCAGTACTCGTCAATCTCTGGCTTTCTTTGTACAGCCTGACGATGACTACCTCATCACCTGCTGTGACGACTCAAACAAGTACCCTGCTGTAAAGTCAGGGGACTATGTCAACTATCGCTTAAATAACCTTTTTGAGAAGAAGTGAACATTTTCAATTGTTGCCAATATATACACAGTATAATAATCACAATAGTCACATTTAAAATAAAATAATTTTGTCCTACTTTTATGAAATTCAAACAGGTCGAGCGCTCCTGTTAACCGTTTCTATGGTCAGCAATTCTTCCTTAATAAACGTCTAGCAAAATATCGCTCATCTGCACAGTCAATACCTTTCTGACAAAATATTGAAGCTTTTGGTCATATCATCAGAACTGTTGTCATATTTGGGAATAAGCCTTATAGGCTTTCTGATTAATTATATCCACATTTTATCCACCAATCCTTCATTTGACAAAAATTCACTTTTATCACCACATTCATGTCCACGTTTTTTAACAATAACTTATGAAATTAATTAAAACAGTGAATGAAACAAAGTATGGATTTATATGTCTAATTGTTTGCGTAATCGTTTTGCTGTTTTGCATATAACGCCCTGTAAATAAAGCCACGAACATGAAATTGAACATGCTTGTCTTTCTCTTAACTGATGGGGGCGGTGTTGAACTACAGACATGCTCCTGAAACATCCGAAGCTTCCTAACCTCATTAAACCGTAAAAATAACCATTAGATAAACTGCAATGAGAATGAATTATAGCCCGGCAAAATATAAGAGCGCCTAAGGAGTGCCATAATTCATTAAAGTGAATATATCGTCACTGACTTGCCCTGCAAAGGAATGAAAATCACTCACCTAGGGGGGTTCCGATGGTAAGAATCGTTGACATTAAAGAACCTGCCGACGCCCCGTAGATTTTTGACGCCTTTTGAAAGAACTGAGGGAAACGTTCGAAAATACAGCTGGCGGCCCCAACATAATAAATCCCCATGAACCCGCACCCGGCAAAGGAGATGGACCACTCTTTGTTCAAGTCAAACATAATTTACTATTTAAAAGTAGGCCTACTACTACTACTTGTTACCCCAACCCTTCAATTCGAGAAAATGTATACAACTAGATTATTTATGTAACCTTAGCCACTGTTTGATAGTTGAAAGTGGTGCTGGTCGATAGGCCTATTCCTTCCTATCACTTATGTGTTTATTGGTTTTGTTGTTGATAAGGAGGTATTTTCCCATTAATTAAAGTAAATCACGTGGTTCAGAGGAGGTCACATGTCTTATTGGACGGGCCACGGGTTTGCTTGTTTAGTTCCAGTTGAGAATATCTTGGGGACCTAATACAATTGATCATAATAAAAGGTTTTTCCTAGATACAAACAATTTTCCCTGTCATTAAATACGAATACACTTAAAACGCTATGTATTTATGTATGTATTAATTTATTGGAAAACATTTAGCCACAATGGATTTGTTTTGTGCATTTTTTATTTACCTCAGTGACTGATCATTGTCCAACATTTATTGAGATTACTTTAGATTAGGTATAATGGTTACCTAGCAACGTCAAACCATGAACGATTTCCCGTCAGAAAGGAGCTTCATACGAAGGCGCGCTATGGATCCCTTACAAAACCAGACAGTTAAACAATACGTGCTAAAACACTCTCTACCGCAAATTTATCAGGTATGTTAATTGATTTCATAATACATTTGAGCGAGATTCATCATAGCCTACTGTTGTTGTGCGTGAAATCGACCAGTTGATCATGAATTAGACCTAACTTCCGCATCCACTTTCTTGTCAACAGGCCCTGTTGACGGCTTCATGTTTGTCAAGTCCCAATGATCCAATACAGTTTCTGGAAAATAAACTCATTGCCCTTCAAGGACATCACAATCTCCACGAAATTGACTGGTTGGTAACAACTCAGTGTGTTACATTTCTAAGACATTGACACACGGTGGCGCTCTTTCCCAAGCAATGTATTCATAAATACTCAAATAATTAAGGGCGCTTTTTTAATTCTTTTTTTTTTTATCACACTTCATAATACCCTCTACTCACAGAAGAGTTACTTTAAGTTAGAACCAAGTTAATCAGCCATTCTTCAGGTTGATCTCTCAAGTTGATCTTGAAGGCCTGAGGGCCGAAACGTCATCCAAATGAAAAATAAATACATGTGGAGCCAGAGTGTGCGACACTCTCTTTCTACTTTTATCACTTTTCCAGTTATATTATCAGTCAATTTCCCACCCACATATCAGACGCATTTCATAATTGTTTTCTATCGAAAGAATACTGTTTTGTCAAATGCATTGAAAAAAGTCTACTTCATATCTCTAAAAAGAAAAGTTGCAGTACACTGCATGAACTACATTTTATTGCAATGTTTTGCCAATAACTAAAGTTAGCTTATGTATATTAATTGCACAAATCTATTAATAATTGAATATAGTCTATCATCTGCCAATTTGATTTAAATATGAGAAATATCACAGCACCTAATGTGTATGTAGACCATGTGAAGAAGTTATTCTATCTAGAGACTATTTCTAGCTGATGTCAATTGTAAAATCATGTGTTTCAAGGTACACATTTGCTCATGATGCAGAGAACCAACTAGCAAAAACCTTGTTGACACGCGGCACAGTGCGTTCCATCTTCAGGGAAGCAGAAGACTCGGTAGGCCTACTGTGTGGTTTCCATTCCTTAAGGCCATCTTGGTATCCATTTGAAATCCAGTGCTTAAAAAACTGACCAGATGAAGAATGTTGAGTTTTACAAAAGCACATTATCTTCTCAGCTGCCCACCTATCTGTTTGAGAAAGCCTACTCCTGTTACCGAAGACATCTAACAACGTATTGCTTCAGGTAGGTTTTGAATACTGTAATCAACAGGTATTTATTATCGTTGTTTAATGTTTTAATGGAAAATATAATCTAAATATAATATGCAATGACTACAAGCAGTGGCCTTTAAACTGTATTTGTTTTTTCGGTCCAACATAAACTCCGCTCATTTCCATAGCCTATTCATTTGTGGACCGGCAAATGTATACAATTAATGTATGACACATGGATGAAGGTTAGAACCTATTGCTTTGTATAGCATACTTTATTAGAGCTTGTGGGTGGACAAACCCAATCCAACATGGAATCATAGCATCGTACCTTCCGGCTACAGGCACTTGGAGAGGGGATAACAGACCTGTATTCTGTGTCTCCTTGGCAACAGGTGCCGTATCTGATCTGATAGGCCAGCCTGATTAATTGGGTCATACAGCTGGGATGGAAAGATAACTTCTTGGTCTGTTAAGTGGCATACTCATTAACATAAGTAATTTGTCTTTATGCTAATCAGTTGAAGTTAAAGACATTCTGTTGGAAGACGTGGCTATTTGATTAGGGTGTTTTAGAGGGGGACTTGGGACTGTAGCTTCGGGCCTGGAAGAACTAGCGTATACCGGGTTACCAGGTTGCATTGTGTAGCCTTTGTTCGATCTTCAGCATTTTAATTCATAATATCGCTATTGGATATATTGCCCTGTTTAGCTGCAACTTGTGAAACATAACACAGGAGTGGCCCGCTCAGGTTTATCTGAAGGGTTTAGAAGCACACATTCAGATGTTCTTCATAGTAATCAACACTCAAAATAAAGAAACCATAGTACAATTAAAATTAACGTTTGAACAGAGGCCTGGTTAAAACGAGGGCAGCATATATCTTATCACCAGCCAAACATTTCATCATAACAATGCTTCTCTGGTGCCTTGGACCAAATGTTGATAGGTCACGTTTATTCCACTTACATACACTCACCTGCTCCCTCACTTCCTCCTCCTAATGCTTCCTTACTAACCCTCTCTTCCTTATGCAAGAGCAAAGAAGATGGGAAATAATTTCGATATTTAATCCACCTTTTATTAGTTAATTGTAGACAGCTGTTGTAGTTGTGAGTCTTAGCCTGAACTTCACAAGCATAGATGGAGCGAGGAGAGTACTGTGAAGGACTAGCTAGACAGTATGTTCAGAGCGATACACCTTGGATTCCCTCATGATGTTTAGAGATTGTCATGAAGAAGCTAATACAAATAAACAAGGCCTAGTAATGTCCCCTAGAAAAAATGGCACCGTAGTACTGGAATTATGTCAACAAAAAAAAAACACCACTGCAAAAACTAGCGAGCTTTCATTCAATTCGTCAGACTCACTTTCCCCCTCAATGGCTAGCCCTCAGTGTCCTGTTTCAGCTCCCCTTGTGTTTCTCTGTGGATCCTGAGGAGTGAATAATGAATGAGTGAGTGTGTGTGTGTGTGTGTGTGTGTGTGTGTGTGTGTGTGTGTGTGTGTGTGTGTGTATGTGTGTGTACAGACGATGGGTGGACTACATCACACAAAGGAAGAGGAAGGCCTATGAGCTTCACCAGAAGATGAAGTTGGCCGGAGAGCACTATGGGAGGAAACGCCAGGGCCTAGCACTCACCAGTTGGATGAGCTGGTTAGGATTCAGAAAAAGCACCCAAGCAGGTATGTGACCAGACTAGACCTAGAAGTACTAGAACCAACGGTTTTGTCCTGGAATGGTGACTACATCTCATTTAGGTGCTTTGCCCACTAAAATTAACTAGACATTGGGAATAATTTGTAGTTTCAGTTAATACAGTAAGTTTTACCCGAAGATTTTATTGTAACCTACAGATTTGGATTTCTCAGATGTATCCTCAGGTTATAAGGCAGTATGAATGTAATATCATCTGATTTAAGTATGAATTTCTATTGATTTCAGCGGTCGTTGAGAAGCTTCAGAAAGTGTTCAATGGCGTCCGCTTTAAACGCATAATAATCCTATGGAGCATTGCTGTGAAGGACTCAAAGAGGACCAAGGAATACTTTGAGGTTTGAGGGCAGTGTGTGTGTGCATGGGCTGTGTGTGTGTGTGTGTGTGTGTGTGTGTGTGTGTGTGTGTGTGTGTGTGTGCATGGGCTGTGCGTGCGTGTGTGTATGTGTTGTAATCTGTTGCTCCGTGGTGTCCCTCCAGAAACTGGATAAGGGTGTGTTGGAGATGAGCGACCAGGCTGGAGAGGGATGTGACAGAGTCTCTATTCTCCCCAGGAAGCTCTCCCATAAGGTATCACACTGACACCCATTGTTTCGCAGGAAGCTATATCCCAAGTTAAATAAATAAAGATACAAAGTTCAAGCTAAAAATACTATTATATAAGTTATATTCAGAGCCTATCTGGCATCTGTAATGTGTCATATTTGTAAAAGAGAATATGAGGGACGAATATGATCTGGTCATTCAGTATTTGATATAGGTGAGGTGCCACTGCTTTATGCTTACTTTTCAAAGGGATCACTTCACGGTGTTTTCATTGGCTGTAATATTATGCCCAATCATTCACTCGGTGTCGTGATCACAAAAACAGTTCTTAAGAGGTAGGCAAGTTTGATTTGAGTACAAAAAAAATTGTACACAAAAAAAATCCCGCCTTGTTTTTATTTTGAAACGTTTGGTTCAAAAAGGTGCCTGAACAAGTAAATGTTCATGTTGTCTTTAAAGTAATGAGGGCTCCAACTGTACAGGAGCCCAGTATGTCTTTCGTGCTCTGCAGGCACTTAGCGATGAGGTCATGTGTGTTGCATAAGACTACAGTGAACTGTAAACACACTGTTCCATTTCCAGGGCTGTTGATTAAAGCCATTCACATTTTATTATGGTCTGTACATCATATTTGACATTGGCATTACCATGCCAGGGTGTATGTTTACGGAAAGCTCATTCTTTAGTTATTTACCACATGTTCAGCTTCAGAGCCCTACAGGTTTTTTCTTTATAGTAGTCGTCGTAGTACACTTACTTGATTTGCTGTTTACATTGTTGAGTTTTTGTGTGCACTTATATGTAAATAATCATTATGTTCAACATGTGACTGATCTGCTATGTATCTCCATACGTCACAACTATAGTATGTTTATGGGTTACCTGATAAGACTGATAAGACTCAAATCAATCCGTATATCAAACAGCACTGTTCACTTCAAGAGTAAATATCTGATACTGCAAGAGGTAACTACTTCATCTGGTACAGTTGTAAATCTACACAACAAGGCCCAAAATGCACCTAGATTAATTGATTGGTGGAAGTAAATTTTTAATGATAATAAAGCTTAAAGATAATAAGCTAATTTCAGCACGTTGGTTACTAGATAAACATAATACTGTTCAGTGAGGAATAGATAAAATCCATTAATAGGTCTGTGTGCTTTCAGATCTTCCAGTTCTTAGAGTTGCGAGACCTACTGAAATGTGAGCTAGTGTGCAGTACGTGGAGAGCCATCACACGGTCGGGGCATCTGTGGAGTCGGGTAGGCCTATATTTTCACCTTTCATCTCTGTATGAGGTCCTTACCCATGATACTGAACCACAGGAACACATAGAGACAACACAAGTGTTGAGGATTTCTCCAAATGTCTCTGACTCTGGCAGGTCAACTTCTCTGTAGAAAAAGACTGGATCACTGACATGACGGTCAAGGAGATACTACGAAAGTACCGGCCCTTTGTCACCAACCTCAACCTACGCGGATGCACATCCCTTACCTGGCATAGCTTGACATGCATCAGTGAGTATTCTGTGCAACAGATGCACCGTTTTCATGGGTTGTCCCTGTATCCAAGTGTTTTATCCAAGCAAATTTTAAATATACAGCATATGTTATCAAGCAACTATCTAATAGTCAAAAAGTCGATTTCATTTGTATATTTGCAATGAAGTTATAAGGATCGCCAACAATAGATTATTCTAAAGGTCGGTTTCTCCATTTGATACAGACTGATTGTATTGCTTGTGTGAGGGGGGTTAATATAGATAGTGAAGGTTGAATATTTAGTGGAGTTAGGACAGTCTGATGATCTGGTACTTCTGGGGCCCTCGGAGGTGGCTGGGCTCCAGATTCTCCTCCAGACCCCCATGCGCCTCAAGGAGGCTCTCCCACAGCTCAGGGTTCGTCTCCTCCTGTTCCTCCAGGCTGTGCAGCTTCTCCTTGGGGCACTCGCGGTAATAGGAGTCCACGTACTTCTCCACTCGCTCCCCCATGTGCTGCACAGGGGAATGGCATAGCAGGCCAGACATCCTCACCCCAGGGTGCAGACGCAGCCAGTACACCATGTAATGGATGCTGAAAAGAGTCCCTTGTTCAGTATGTTTTTTAGGTAACAGACTCAGCTCACAAAACCTGACTGTGGTGACCACCCTTCCATGTCCAGAATATAAAAGTCCTCCTGGTATTTTGTGCCGACTATCAGTCTGTTGCCAAACAGCAGACCGAGATACGTGTAAAACCTAATTTATTGTCGCTGTGAGTGAACTACACGAACCAATAATGTCATCACAGAGTGCAGGGTTCATAAGGCAATTAGTTCCATAATTTGCATCTCTGAATGTGCGCAAACTGCGTGTCCACAGCCATGTTACGGCCAAACAGTGACTATAAATGCCATGGTCGTGTGTGGACTGTCCGCACACCTCAGCAATGGTGCATCACGGTGACTATAAAGCCCACTTAATGGTTCATTGCAATGCTGTAGCAAAACCTTGGCAGGGACTTTCTCACTTTTTGGACCTGGAAGGTTTGTACCACTGATTATATTATATATTCTATAGAGCAGAATACCCCACCTGTAGTCGCACACCCAGGGGTTTCCTCCCAGCTTCAGCAGGGACAGGAAGTAAAGGTCTTCCAGGACGCCATACTGAACAAAGTGCAGGTTGTTGTCAGACAGATCAAGCTCATGAAGGTGCAGCAGGCCTGACAGAGAGGCTGTGAGAGAAAACAGAGAGAGACAGAGAAACAGACAGAGGCAGAGAGACAGACAGAGAGACAGATTAAGGGACAGACAGTTAATGGCTTTTTAGTTATTATCATACAAGGAATATTCCCTTCGCAGCAGGCTGAAATGTGTGCTGAGTTTGTTTTGTTTTTATTAATGTTCCCTGTTTCTCTCTTGGACGTCATTTCATATTCCGGCCAGCTTTTTTAGCAGTATTATCCTCTGGAAAACCACAGGTCTCTGTCCACTGGCCAACATTCCTCTTCTGTTTCCTCTTCAGTTCAAACTTGCCATCTGCACTGCCAAAAATGTATACTATGTTTATAATACGCCCCTGGTGTGCGCCTCTAAATCATTGCCCTCTACAGCTAATGATATTAAAAAGAAAACTGGTGAGCTATATTTCAGAGGTTTTTTGGAATTATGATTAACCAACCCCTTCTTTCCCTGCTGATGAAATTAGCTTTACATATTTGAAATAATAAGTGTTTACCCTTTTCCATGTGCTCCAGGTCATTGTCCTTGAGGTTCAATATCCTCAAACTCCGGGCTTCATGAAAATCTCTGGCTCGTAGCTGACGAATGGAATTATGAGACAGGTCCATATGAACGATATCATCCGGAATACCACTTGGAACCTCGGTCAAACCTGGGAAGGGAGGGAGAGAGTCATTCTGTCAACTTATATATGTTGTGCAATACGTCACGCCCAACCTTTTCATCATAATTGTTCGCTCAGACGTTCAGTATTCTACGGGGCCATCGTGGTATTTGCTGTGATGTTGAGGGAAAATATATGTTCACCATCTGTGCTGTGCAACTTTGGCAGTGAGTTGAGATGATGAAATGGGTTTTTGACTCTCAAGACAGATTCAAGCTGCTCTGATAGTCTGCTAGTACCACCCTGGTTCCTTGGGAATAGAAAGTAGAGAATGTCCGACTTGAAAATGCTTTTTAAGGCTTTAATATGCGAGCTAGATGATCAAGACCATATTTCTTCTCTGGGAAATATGTTTTACTAATCTTGCTGTTGCATAACAAACACGTGGCCCATTCACACAAACCAAAACATATTCTGTATTTGTGAAAATACAAAGACCAAAAACAATCAAAGGTGGTGAAAAATCTGTATGTAAAGAAACCTCTACGACTGCAGTCCAGCCGGGGCACTGGGAAAAGGTAGGAGTGGCAGGAGGTAGTAGCATCTGGCTTGGTGCGGATCCCACTTGGTTTAACAGGCTCAGAGGGTTCCATCTGATCGCCCTGTGGGCCCGGGTCAGACTCCTGGCACAGAAACTCAGGATCAACCTGCTTCAACTTTTTCCCTTTCAACCTAAGCGGCTCTGTACACCTGCCAGAGGAAATAGGTTTCAGGCCATGGGTAATGTCAGTCATCTAAAGTTTCCCCAGGATATGCCCCATGAGATCCATGAGAATTTCTGCAAATATTAAATGTTTGACTCCCAGACAGAAGGTTCTGGGTTGGTTTACCAGAGTCCCCAGCCTTCATGTAAACAAGATGTCTAACCCTTACCTGCTCCTTAAAGACCTGTATCTGTCTACACTGTCTAACCCCTTACCTGCTCTTTAAAGACCTGTCTCTGTATTCAACGTCTAACCCCTACCTGCTCCTTAATGACCTGACTCTGTATTCACTGTCCAACCCCTACCTGCTCCTTGATGACCTGTATCTGTAATCACTGTCTAATCCCTACCTGCTCCTTAATGACCTATATCTGTAATCACTGTCTAACCCCTACCTGCTCCTTAATTACCTGTATCTGCAATCACTGTCTAACCTCCAACTGCCCCTCCATGACCTGTGTCTGTATACATTGCGAGTTAAGGTGAATGCATCTTCTAAATTGGTGACTATAATTTGTGTGCAGTTACTCACCTGGCGTGGTTTGCTAGGTGACGGTTGCTTGGGACCTGCAGGGTCTGTACGAGGCTTTCCAGTGCGCAGACACAGTTCCAGGGGTTGTCGTAGAGACGCAGGTACTGCAGGTTGGGCATGGTGATCAGGGCCTCCTCGCTCATCGTGCCCAGCTTGTTGTGCTGCAGGAGCAGAGTCTTGAGGCGCCACAGGCCCTGGAAGGCCCCTTCCTCCACCACAGAGATCTGGTTCTGCTGCAGGTCCAGACTCTTGAGGCCCTCAAACCCAGTGAAGGCGCCGTCGCGTAGGATCCGTATCCGGTTGCGGGCCAAAAGAAGATGTTTGGGCTCCTTGGACCAGTTGTTGGAGCTAGGGATGGAGATCAGACCTTGCTCCTGGCAGTCCAGAAAGACGTCCCTGGATTGCAGGGACTCAGTGCAGTTCGGGGTAAATAACCTGGCGGGGCCGGATCTGCCATAGCGCCAATTGCCACGCACCCTACCACGGTTGTTCAAGATAACTGCTGTGAGTTTGTCACTCACGCACAAACATTGATTGTATACACTTAATGTTGCAATCTATGTGGAAAAGTAAATGAAATACACAGAAGGATGAAGAAGTGGATGTTCCTTACCTGTCCTGTGCTAAGCCATGCCTTACTCCTTTGAGTCCTTTGCCCCGTCCGGCTTTTCTCATCTCAGCCATCGAGAACAAAAGCAGGATCATCATGGTCCAGAGGACAGAGGAGGTGAGGTGCATACTGAACCCTGGAGTGGCCTCTCCAGCTGGGGAGCACTTGGAGAGACGGGGGTTCTTTGATATGAATGTCCAAGCTGGAGTACAGACTGTAACACAGAAGCAGACGGGGATCAGCATGTCAAGTCTCTTATTGTTATTAAGGTACAGCTGCTGTGTTGCTCGAGGGCCTGCAGCACAGTATTGAACATGCGGTACGACCTCTCGAATGAAGCTTTAAACTATGAGCTCCATATGGGGATCAGGGGGAAATATCTTGCGTACTAACTTGTCATGCATGTGGTCCTTCCTCAGCATTATACATAGGATACATAGAAACGAACCAAGCTAGACATCTAGAAATGACACACATGCTAAGGGGGGAAGGGTTATATTTCAAAGACCCATGGAACCTGATAACTTTCAGTTCACATTACTGATTTTATTTATTTATTTGCTCCACCCCTCACTTGCTCTCTGCATCAGATGAATGCAGAAACCTCCAGGAAGTCAACCTGTCAGAGTGCTCTAATATCACTGTAAGTTAAATGCCACACACACACACACACACACACACACACACACACACACACACACACACACACACACACACACACACACACACACACACACACACACACACACACACACACACACACACACACACACACACCTTGATGTGTTGTGTTTGCTGAGCTGGGTTGTGCTTTGTATTTGCTGAACACATGGTTGGATTTGGATTTGCATCACTTACTATGAGTCACATTCCCTCTTCATTTAGTTACTCACATGTTCAGTGTTAAAGATGGCATCTTTACCACACATCATACTTGTTTGTGTATGTGATTGTCCTATTCAATCATTCTTTGAATGGTATTATAGAAAGAAAGACTTGTTGTATTTTGAGTTGTTCCAGTAACACACTTGACACAACCATATGCTAGATGTTTTGGCATTCAACTCCATGGTTCTGTCTCAGGATATGATGGTGCAGAGCATTGTGGAGGCGTGTCCCAACCTCCTCTACCTCAACCTTTCCTGCACACCGGTGACGAATGAAGCCCTGCGGGCGCTTTCAAGGTACGCGTCTGCAGGTTAAGACAAGCATCGTAGTCTCCCTCTCTACTACCGTCCCCTCCAGTCTCTTGGCTTGTACTAAGCCCCCTTCGCCCTGGCCTCATATCGTCTTGTTCCCAGAACTTGTACTATTTCTGTTCTGCTGGAGAAAACAGACCAGCGCCAGATTGGCAAGATGCTATAAGTATGTTATAATGGGAGTTCATAGTGAGTCAGAAAACAGCAAAAACTGTGAAGTTAAGACTTAACGTGATTGTATGTATTGAATTCCAGAAAGGTCAATAATAATTTCAGGATATAGGAAATGACCAAAGGAATTTGTTTACAGAGATTACCATTGAACACAAATGGCTCTGTCAAAAGATGCACATTTTCTAATCAATTCTAATCATTTTCGAACACATGTTTGACAGGAGAATAGTTAGGAGTATATATTGTCTTTATGTCCATTCATCTTCATTATAATCTGTTACCCTTCAAATGTCTGTTCTTTTTGACAGAAGCAGTCTGAGCCTCCAGTACCTCAGTCTGGCCTATTGCCAACGCTTCACAGATAAAGGCTTAAAGTATCTTACCACAGGGAAGGGCTGCCGCAATCTGGTCCACCTCAACCTGTCTGGCTGCACACAGGTCCGGTCTCTGTGCTGGCAGTAAATCTCCTCTCCGCTCTGCTTCACTCTGTATAATCTGATCACAACATCCAAGTCTTCCTTATGTGAATGAAGTCTCCCGTCTCCTATTAGCTGTCTTCTAACCCCATGCTCTCACTCCTAACTCTGCTTCAAATTGGGGAAAAACTATGTGTATGAGGAGAATACAGAGTATATAAGAGAGAGAGAGAGAGAGAGAGAGAGAGAGAGAGAGAGAGAGAGAGAGAGAGAGAGAGAGAGAAAATGCTAGAAAAAAAATGAAAAGAAGGCTGTATTAGATTACACCCCAGCACTTACACCCCAGCACCCCCCCCCCCCCCCCCCCCCAACACACAACAAGAGCACATCCCATCACGTGCGACACGTTTTACGCCGTCTGTTGTGAGATTGCTCACTGGAGTGTTTCCAGATGCTATGGATTTACGGTTAAATAAAGTCAGAGGGGGAAATCTTAACCGGCTGCATCCTACATATTCCAGCACGGAGACAGGCATATTCTGAAAACATGTTTGTTTGTCCTAGATGACAGTGGATGGATTCAGATACATCTCAACAGGATGTCCTTTACTCAAAGAGATTGTGATCAATGATATGGCCACGCTGTCTGATAGATGTATTGTGGTAAGTACATTCACTCTTAGCACGTTTCACAGTGACTGGGAAAGTATGACTTTCCATGTTACACCAGGACTGTTGAGCAGACCTGGGGGATGCAAGCAAAAAAAAAAAAGGAACCTCACTGACTGAACATGCTCATGTAAAGTGCAAAACAAAATCATTGAGTGGGTTACCTGAAAATCCCAGCCCTTGAAAATGTGAATTTCATGTCTGGGTGCTGTATCACAGGTGCATAAGGGATTAAAGAATATGCAGCTGTCTAGGATGAAACAAGATCTTTAGTATTTTTCTGGTGCTTATTCCCATCATGATACATAGTTCTCATAACACAGTAGAGATCAGAACACAGAGCTCAGATCTGGTCTTCCTCAACAGGGTTTGATCGCCCGGTGTTCTTCTCTTTGCTCCCTCTCCCTCTTGGACACGCCTCATCTGTCTGACACCGCCTTCAAGGCCATTGCAGAAGTCTCCAAACTCAAGGCTTTCAGTACGGAGGGTGAGGCCATGGTCCAATTTCATGAGACTGTGTGGTTACGACACATAGGGCTACAGCCATGTGTGGCTGTAGGTCAGATTTGAGAGTTTCAAAGAGAGAGCAGAACAGAGCAAGATTTTGAAAATAAACAAAGAAAACGCTCCCTCCCTCCTGTTTCTCTGCCAATGAGAAGTGTGCCTGTGTTAGATATATGATAACACCGTGTGCACGCATATGATTGACATGAAAGATGGACTAGCCGGGAGTGGTTTGAAATCAAAGTTGTCTCACACAGAGGCTGGACTGATATTCTCAGAGCATTTCACTCAGCTAATGGATGGCTTTGCCATTTTTAACTAATCATAGTGCTGAACTCTAACCCACAGCCCCTTTTAATGCACTCACCGACCTTACAAAGGTAATCCCTCCTCTCTGGTTCCCTCTTACCTCCCTGTGAGTTTTGTTGCAGGAAACGGCCGCATCACGGACGCCAGCTGGAAGGCTCTGTGTCGCAGCTCTCCCGGTCTACGCAGGCTACATGCAGCGGAGTGCCCAAGGATGACCAACGCATGCCTGGAGTCTGTAGCCACCCTGAAGAACCTGCACTATCTAGACATCTCACATTGCAACAAGTGTGTGTGCATTGAATTGCGTCTACATTCATTTCATACAATCTATGTTCTATATTCTGTGTGTGTGTGTGTGTGTGTGTGTATGTGTGTGTGTGTGATGACCACCTAGTGGTAACAGCTGCAACATATAATTGTACTCTCCTACCTCCGCTTCCAAGAACTTAAATACGCACAAAAAGTAAATCAAAAGGATAATGCATTTGTTAATCAAAACGAAACAACTCCAACCTCAACTCAAACAAACATAGGACATTGCTGAGATGGAAGTGGCAACCGCTCTCAACACAACCAATAACCAATTAACTAATTAACCAATTAACACTCACAGAAACCAATGACAGTGAAACCAATTTAAAGCAACGACAGAGGGATTAAAGGACAACCAAACCCCAACTTTGCATTAGATTACTCTCTCTAGGTTATTGGATGCTATAACTTCTTATTGGCTGATATGGTTACCTGGCCACCTGCTTATTTAGCATTGATGTGCCACACCTGTCCTTCACTTATTGAAACTGAATTGAAGGGGCGTTTACAGGGGGGCCGGCAGGCCTGCACCAGAATGAGTAAAACCTGAAAGCTTTTTTTTTAAAGGTGGGGTCAGAGGGTTTGGCTCTCCTATTGAACTGACAAAACAAACACATAAGCGGGACGAAACGCATTTGGTGTATACAGTGACACCATATCACAAAATCTCACCAAAGACTATACAATGCAGAGTAATGCAATTGGCACATGCCAGTGGTTCTGAATGAACATGCCTGCTCCTCTGTGACAGGGTGAGCGACGTTGGTGTGCGATTCCTGACGGAGGGCCCCTCTGCAGCCAAACTAAGAGAGCTGAACCTGAGTCACTGCAGTAGAATCCGTGACATCTCTGTCATGAGGATCGCCCAAAAGTACACCAGGACTCACTCAACATTCCACAGATACTGCCACTCACACACTTGCACACCTTCCTGCCGGGGCATGCCCGTTGGGCTTCATTCATTGAGCATCTGATTGAGTGTGTGTGTGCCTCTGTGTGTATGGTTATGTGTGCGCCTGCCTGCGTGTGTGTGTGCGTGCGTGGTTGATCCTTCAGGTTTTTGAAACCGTTCCACCTCAACCTGAGTCACTGCAGCAGTCTGACTAACTGCTGCTTAGAGTGTCTGACCGGTAGCAAGGTCTGCTCCCTGGACCTCAGTGGCTGCAGCATCAAGGACCAGGTAATCTCTACTAGTCTGAACCATCCTGAACCTCCGCTAACATTCTACTGCAGTGGTGGTACCGTGGTGGGGACGTGTCTATGAAACAATGTCTGAATATTTAGGGGCTGGGAGCTCTGGAAGGCGTCTGCCTAAAGAAACTGGTGCTCTCCCAGTGTGTCCACATCACAGACGCAGGCATTGAGGTATGGCCTCTCAGCTCTGGTTCACATAGCTGGCTCCCCAGAGTTATCTTGTTTTATTCATATTTGTATGTTTTTTTTTCATTGTTTCATTCATTTGTGTGTTTTATATTGTGTAATTCATTTGTGTGTTTTATATTGTTTAATTCATTTGTGTTTTTTTTTGTTTCATTCATGTGTGTGGCTTGTTTTTTATTGATTCATTCACTTTTGTTGTTGGGAAAATAGTATTTGTCCTTTTCCTGTTATATTTTTATGACAATATTATAGAAGATACAATATATGTTGTCTCCGTGCGAGTGCAGAAGCTGTTGAAGCGTCTGAGCGACCTGGAGCACCTGGATGTCTCTCACTGTGTGAGTCTGTCCGACCAGGCCATCAAGGCTCTCTCCTTCTACTGCAGAGCACTGGTCAGCCTGCGCATTGCTGGCTGCCCCAAGGTATGCTGCGCACACACACACACACACACACACGTCTGTTTCACATCATGCGTGACTGAGCGCTTATCAGTGCTTCCTGTGTTCAATACATTCCATATCTCTAGTCTACATCTCTCCCTCTCTCCCTCTCTTCATCTGTCTCTCTCTACATTTCTCTCAATTCAATTCAATATAACTTTATTAGCATGGAAAATAAACATTTACATTGCCAAAGCAGTTTGAAATAAAACAAAGGAAAAGTATCAGAGTACTACAAAAAGGTAAAAGAGGATGTGAAACATCCATTATCAGTTCAATTCTCAGTACTCTCTCTCGCTCTTTATATCACCATCTTTGCAGATGACAGACATGGCAGTGCAGTATCTGATAGCTGGTGTGCATTACTTGAGGGACCTGGACGCTAGCGGTTGTGTGCTGCTGAGCGACAGGAGTGTACGTCTGCTGGAGCGCTGTTGCCCACCGCTAGTAAACATCACCCTAGCCTACTGCTGTGGCATCTCCAAGTGAGAGAGCACCTGTAGGCCTAGGCCTACACACACAACACCTGCCTGAGGTACACTGGAGTCACTGAAGAAGACAAATAATGTATGTGTGTCTGTGTAGGATGGCTGCCCTGAGGCTGAAGCCACGTGTGCAGTGCTGGGTAAACAGCGCTGATGACCCACCCCTCTGGTTCAGATACAACAACATGGGCCAGATGCTGGAGCCAATCAGAAGCCCCAGCAAGAGTGATGTCACTGGCAGGGAGAGGGAACCAGCAGAACAGACCGTGGATGACGAGAGCAGCAAACTGACTTGAGATAGATTCATGTTTCAGATATCTGTTATGCTGAACCTGCAGCAGGGGCACATGCCCCTCCCATATTGAGAAGGCTGGGTGTTGTGGTGGTCTGGTGCCCCCCGTGTTATTCCGGGCAAACCCCACAAATTACAAATTACTTCTGTCCAAAGCAACTTACAATTAGTGTATTCAACAATGAAGCTATAACCCAAAAAAGGTTAAGAATCATTGGAGTACATAAAACAACATAAGCAAAGCAACTGCTTTCAAGTGCTACACTTTTTGTTAGGTTTAGTTGGTCTCATTTTCATCTTAAGACTGCACTGTTGCATTTCAAACTGATGGAATATTGTAAACATTTGCTTTACATTGTGATAATAATATTAAACATTCAATTCAGCGATAGTATGTTTATTCTTTATTATTACAATAGTTGTAACTTAAACATTTTTAAGTTAATTCTTGACCTTCATTTTCTCACACACAACATTTAGTTCAGTCCAAAATTGTAAAATGTTCATAAACTGCGATGTCACATCTCTGTACTCCACAGTGGAACTTCAATCATCAGGATGCTGATGATTGAGTTGTGTCTGCTGCCAGACTGCATAGAAATGGAGTTCCTCTTGGCTGTGGTGCGTCACCCTTATAAGGCTCTTCCCTTAGCTGCCCTGCAGCCGGAGAGACTCGAACCAACTCTGTGTTTTCAGGCTGACAACACCTTGTCCTGCTTCAGCTTTAATGCTCTGCTCCGTCCCGGGATTACCATTCACATATCCTGAAAACAAAAACGTCTTAATAGTGAACAGTCGTACCTCGTACCTTTAGTGAATAGGGTACATGACGATGGTATTACACAGTACCATCATGTCTACAATGTAATGGTTTTGTGCTTGCTGAGCCTGAGGATAAACTATGAAACAACAATGTTTCAGAATCATAATATTTGTAGTACAAACAATATGACAAAGTATTTTCATATTGTAGTATTGTGATAATAAGTGTACTTGGTACAGTACGTGCATGAGAGGTGGCATGGTTTACCAGACGACTCACCTGTGACCTGGGTTTGACCTCCAGTGACGCTGTATTTGGCTTCCTGCAGAGTGACCTCTGGGCTGATCTCCACTGAGGTTCCAACAAGGTCCACCCGCGCTCTCAGAGAGGAGGGGACACGAACACATACGGCCCCTGATCAACACAAAGAAGAAGAGTGAGCCGACAGTGGTAGATTGAGACGATTAAAGATCTAAAGGCAACAGAGGAAAATGTGATGCTTTAACTTCCACGCTTCACCTGATTGGCTGAAGACTTCAGCACTGCCACTCTGCCCAACGTACGCATCAATGTTCCCGCTGTTGGACCACACATTCAGGGAACCATTTGAACCATCTGTCAATGCAAAACAAACACATGTACATACAGCATTTGTGTTTTGCATTAAATAGACTGAAGTATTCATTTGACATTGCAACGCGAGGAGAGACCCAGACTTACTTATGATCACGTCCCCAGAAACATTCTTCACAGTCGCTTCCCCTTAGAGAAGACGAGAAGACAGAAGGGTAATATTTTCAATGACTTGTACAGAGGAAGCGGTTAAACTCCACTGATAATAAACACCTACAGGCAATGCTTGTCGCTAATAGGAAAATAAAAGTTTACATGAGTGGCTAGGCTTGTCTTTCTTGGAGAGAAAACAACATTGCATAGCGATTACTTAATGCTCTCAAGGCCTCGCAAATCCTTTTGTGGCTTTCCTCTTCTTGCTCGTATTCAGAATCATGTTAGCCGGGGGCTTGGTCACATGTATCACCCAGAATAACAAACATTGTTATCCTGAGATAACAGAACTATATGTTGCCAAGTACAATATCAAACATCAAAACTTTTCAAAGTTCAAGATGTGCATTGGTTCATGTTTTTCTTATATTTGTTTAACCTTTAGCATTATATAAAAAAAGTATTTTTAATTTAAAAGGAATTGCAATAATTTAAATTTTCTATTGTTACCTTGGTGACTGCATTTTTATGTAACTCTGAAAAGAGCTTGACTTGAGATATGAAATATAGAAACAGTGCTCTTTACTATGTCCACTTTAGAGACAGGGACAGTTGTTTTTCTCACCGTGTACATGTCCCAGTTCCACTGTCCCGGAGGATGAGGAGACGTATGTGGACTCTGCATAGATGGCTTTGACCTTCAAAGTGCCGTGCTCCGTGGACACGTGCATTACCGTTCCCTGGAGCTTCTTCACATCCACTGCCTGCAAAAGGAACATCATGTGCTGGGAGTCCCACTGGACAACAATACTAAACATGTTGTGTTCAAAATGGACCTTTGCACATTTACTTCTTCTAAACATTTATGTGGAATGAGACTATGTGGTGTAATCCATTATTAGTGTTTGCGATAAAGTGAAAGATGATTTTACACCATTAATAATAATTAATTGTATTTATATAGTGCTTTTCAAGATACCCAAAGGGCTTTACATACTGAATGGGGTGTGTGTGTGTGTGTGTGTGTGTGTGTGTGTGTGTGTGTGTGTGTGTGTGTGTGTGTGTGTGTGTGTGTGTGTGTGTGTGTGTGTGTGTGTGTGTGTGTGTGGTTGGTTACTACCAGTGGACAACATTGATTGTACAATAAATTGAATATGGTTGAAAACTGCCATTAAAAAAAGGTCTACAAACATTTAGCCTATTAAACAGCACTTAACACAAGTGTGAAAGATAAACACAATATATGTGCTTGAGTGACTGTGGACATACGCCGTCTCCAGATGTTCTGATGTTTACGTTGCCATGGATAGTGCCGACACCAGTAACATGCCCGCCATCTGACAGTACTTCGACCTCATGACCCTGGGAGAGAGGCAACACAACTGAAGGCCCAATGCTCACAATACACACCAGAACTCAATAAAGCCAATCTATTTAGTCAATATACACGTATTTTCATTGCTCAAGGTTACAATGAATATTCCTGGTTGAGAAAGAGTTACCTTGACCGACTGTAGAATGCAGCTTCCTTGCCCCGTCTGTACCTTACATACGTCACACTCCATGTTTTGAATGTGGACAGCGCCTGCTCCGTGCGTTACGATGTTGAGATCTGACAGGCGCAAAAATATCGGAATAAAGCCATCGAAAAGATTCATTACAAAAATAAATAAGTTGTGTTCTTTAAAATAAGAAAGGCCGCCTACTTACTACTTTTGATAGACGTTGTCAACTCCACGGACATGTCGCTGCTGACCCTGTCGGCCAGGATGGATAATTCTTTATTTTGACTATCGTAGTGCACTTTAAACTGATCAAGCTTGACAGATCGATCGACGCTGGATCCGTAAACTACAACAAAGGCTTGATTCGCTTCGGGAAAGGCATGTGGATCCAGCGATCTCACTGCGACACTGCAACCCAAACGTGAGAGGACCGTACAGAATGGGTCTACGACAAAATTCCATTGCCCTAGGACCTGCCTTTCTTGTTTACCGGTGATATCGCTACACTTACACGGAGAATTGGATATCGTTCTGAACGTAGTCGGATTACGTGAATGTACAGTTGAAAGTGAGATTGTCTTTTGGCATGCCGTTATGAACTCCTTTCCGACACACCGACCTGCTGTGGACCAAAACATCGTAGTGGCCAAGAGCAGACAAGTTTCCACCACACGTGATATTACGTATACCCTTCTTCTTGACCACAGATTATATATCAATCAATATATCAATCCTACGTAAAAATAAATAAATAAAACCTCTCAACGTGAATACATATGTCCATATTTAGATCTTTAACTGTTCTCTTGAATGGAACGCATGCTTTTCCGGTCCCCCGAAACGCAAGGACTGTTGGGAAACTGAGTCTTATCCGATTGACAAGTAGCCGCTGCAGTTATTAAAACCAGTACATGCATCGAAAATGCGGTTGATTTCAGATAGTTTAGTTTCCCCTGTGTTAATAAAAAAATATATATAAACGAAAAACTCAATGACCACCATACTTTTATTAATATCAAAGTAAAACATGTATAAAAAGTGTAGGCTACAACTCATCATTCATTAATCATTATCATTTATCAAAACATTCCAGTAATTCAATTCAGCAGTCTTACTTGTCCTCAGAGAATAGCCTGAGGTTTGCATCCGTCCGTTTTCACTGACAAATTGTCAATTTCTAAATCTCCATTACAAAAATCCACCCCTGAAAGCATATATGTTCATAACATTAGAATGAAAATAATATTTAATCCATGAGAAACAAGATAAAGTAGCCTAACTACTTACATAATTCAGTTAGGGTTATACTCGTTTATACTCGTTATACAGTGCACTTAAACCTTTGAAATACCCTATATTGCCACGAGGGGGTAGCATTGTATCGACTGTGTTGGATGAAAAATGTAGGCGTATAATAAGCGTAGGCTCTTCTAATAACCTAAAATAGCCATAGCTTATTGAAGAAATTTGTGCTAGAAAGGTCGTAATTTTAATCTTAAAAAACGCTTAGGCCCATTTCACAATGCCGGCCCTTTAGGTCTGATCATCATTGTAACCGTTTTAAAAGACTGCCTATCATTAGTCAGATAATACTCTGTTGAAATGTTATGCCACGTCCCCCAAAAAATTCCATCTCTGACCCCTTTATACCTTCCTACATAATATTTTCCATTGAGGTTTGCTGCCATGCAGGAATCAAACCACCATCCTGAGCTGTAGTACGCCCCGCAGTTCCCAGATGGGTATCGGTCGTGGTCCCTGTCTGGGGTGGTGAACGCCTTGTTGTGGTGGTCGTAATTCTTGCTGAACCTAAGAGCATCGCCTGCGGACCCTGAATAACCACCTACGGTCAGGCGGTAGCGCTGCCTCTCACTCGCCACCCTGAATTGCTCGTACTCTGCGTATTCTCTCAACCCTTCGAAGTCCTCCAGCTCCACTCGGAGAACCATGTCCCTGGCCCGCGTCAAGAAGTGGATTTTCTCATTGCCCAGCCAAAACTCCCCTCCGTTCATTTCCCCAAATCCCTCGCGGTACTCGCCCCACGTCCGATTGAAGCTCACGCTGCCGTCCTGGCGTCGTTGAATGACCGTCCAACCTCCACCTTGATGATCCATGTCGCACAACACGGGGAAGGATCTGAACCTGGGGTCAGGGGTCACCAGGTGGAGGCCGGTGGTTTGATCCCCTCTGTGGAGATGGTCGGAACAGTCCCTGGGTGCCCTGGGTACTATAGGTCAGAAACACAAATCACTCCAAATGATTTACCCCGATACATGAATGATTCCTCAACAGGACTCAGCAGTCAATCAGTACTGTTTCATAAGCCTTGGACCATTGAGGTCATTGGTCTGGGATCTCTGTTTTGCATTGGTCCAATTCATATATATACACACACACACACACACACACACACACACACACACACACACACACATATATATATATATATATATACTTGTATATATATATATATATATATATATATATATATATATATATATATATATATATATGAGAGCGAGAGATGTATGAGAGAGAGTGAGAAAGAGAAAGAGACAGAGTGAGTAAGAAGGAAAGAAGAAAAGAAAGAAAAGAAAACTGGCTAAATAAACTGTATTTATTGTGTATATACAGTTAAAAGGGGATGGATGAGAGCGAGCAAGAGAGAGACAGAGTTAAAGGAGGAAAGAAAGAAAGACAGAAAGAAAGAAGAGAGAGCGAGAGAGTGAGAGAGAGAGAGCGATACAGAGAGAGAGGGAGATGAGAAATGAGAGGAGACATAGTGGGTCTATAAAGGGTCAAAAATCCTTTGGACATTAAAAGCCCAAAGCTACCCTGGATCGAAAACTGGATCGTAAAACATTTAATGAACAAAAGTTCATTAAATGTTTATCCACTGGTCTGACGTCAACTGAACTGGTTTGCTTGGCCTGAGCATTGGCAACAATGATTTGTTGGTTTGTTAGTCATTGACTGTGAGCTCTAAACTGGGCTCTGAGAAGGGCCCGGTTAAAGGATGTCTTACAGCTGTTAAGTCTGAGTCAGCCAAAGCACCGTTGGATTCCTGCACGATTCTCCTGCTGCTCAAAGATGTGGTAAACACATGGGTAAATTAAACAAATCTCCATCATTTAGTGGTTTGATTTTATACAAATTAATAATTCCAAAAAATTATAAAACTACTCATTATTGTTATTATGATCATTATGATCATTATTATTATTATTATTATTATTATTAATAATAATAATAACAAACATGAAATATGAAACATGAAACATGAAACACTAAACACTAAACACTAAACACTAAACAATAACTCTTTTTTTATATTATTATCCAATTATCCAACGGGATGATTGGATAATTATCCCTTTGGTTAATTTGAATGTAACTTTAAATTATAGTTATCTATTTACTGTTGGTCCTAAATTAAAGCATTGTATTGCTATAAATGACTGCTTTTTCAATTAATGTGCATATGACAATACTTGATTTGAACCTTAAAAACAATTATTAATTAAATTAATTGTTATTGTAGTTTCTGATGTTGTAATAATATTTTAATATTATATAAAATATATCATTGTATTCAATTGACAAATGTGTGTGTGTATGTGTGTGTATGTGTGAATATATACGTGTATATATATATATATATATATATATATATATATATATATATATATATATATATATATTATAACTATCTAGGCCAATCTCTTATTAACAGTTAGGCCTAACAGCAGATTAACATGACTTCATGATTTCAACAGTTTCCTATGCAAGTTACTCTTCCATCTGGTACAAAAACACATCACATACTGACAAAAATAAGTGTTGCAGTTAAAACCATCTTCACTAGGATTATATTCTTTGTTAATTATACATACGCCTTGACAATGGGAACATCGGGTGCTGGCCATCTGTTGAGTGGGGCTTTTCCCCTCCCTGCTTGAGGCTGACCTTTGGAGGAGTAGTTTCCATGAGCTCATTCTGGGGCTTTACATGCTGGTGGCCCAGGCTGGCATCGGGGAACGCCACCACCTGGTTGATTTTGACGCGCATCTCTCGTGTACTGGGAGTTGTTGACTGGGTCGCGGGTCCTGGGTTGATGCGTCCTGGGTTGATGCGTCCTGGACTGGGCGGGAGGGTGAGTCCTGGGTTGATGCGTCCTGGACTGGGCGGGAGGGTGAGTCCTGGGTTGATGCGTCCTGGACTGGGCGGGAGGGTGAGTCCTGGGTTGATGCGTCCTGGACTGGGCGGGAGGGTGAGTCCTGGGTTGATGCGTCCTCGACTGGGCGGGAGCGCGGGCCGGGGCAGAGGGTGAGTGTGGCCTGGGTTATGGAGGTCTGGGTCACGGAGACCAGGGTTACTGTGGCCTGGGTTAATGCCACCTGCGATAGTGACTTGGTTACTGTGGCCTGTGTTAGTGGGGCCTGGGTTTCTGTCACCTGTGTTAGTGGGGCCTGGGTTATGGTGGCTGGGGTTAGTATGGCCCGGGTTAGTGTAGTTTGGGTTACTGCCACCTGGGTTAGTGTGGCCTGGGTTACTGTGGCCTGGGTTACTGTCCCCTTGGTATGTGTGGCCTGGTTTACTTTCACCTGGGTTCGTGTGGCCTGGGTTACTGTGGCCTGGGTTACTGTCACCTTGGTTACTGTCACCTGGGTTATTGTGTCCTAGGGTGGGGGTGGTTGTTCGTCCTGGGGTATTGCGGACTGGGTTGGTGATGATTGCAGGGCTGGTGCCGGGCCATGCTATCAGAGGAACGTTATCTCCAGCTATGTAGTTCAGCTTTGCAAACCTTGGGCTAGTAGTTGATTGGGTAGTTGCCTTTGATTTGAAATCGGAGACAGTCTGGCTGGTTGGGAAGGAAGCAACCTGTACATAATGACTAGTGGAGGTCTCTGGGCTCTGTGTGGAAATTCTGATTTTCTCAGTGTTGCCTTGGGATAAATCCATATCAACGCGGACAGGAATGGAAGTGGGTTGCATCTTTTTTACTTTGTCCGAATTCATTGCTGTGACGTGTGAATTAAGTTCTACTACAGGTCTTGGTTTTAAACTTGCTGGTATTTTGGGATTAGGTCTATCACTTCCGGCTGTCCTGGGTCTGTGTGGAAGCTTCTCTCTGGGGTATTTGTCTGACCCTCTCTTGGCTTTTGGATCAGATTTGGGATTTGGCGGGGCTGTCACATGATCGGGATTATTATTGGGGCTTATTGGTGACAGGCCTTGTGTATATTTTGCATCAACTAGTATTTGGCGATTTGGTTCGGTGATAGGTAGCTGTTCACTTGCTCCTGAATTATATATCGACTTTTTGGTTGATAAAAGGATTGGATCTGGGTTAGTATCTGGATTAGGTGAAATATCTTTACCAATATCAGATGCTAACACACTTCCATGCTTACGCTTTGGTGTAGAACCTTTTGAATATTTTTTATGTTGTGATCCACGGCTTAATTTAGGACTTTGGTTAGGCTTAGTTCTTTGGTTATTTTGGGGCTTTTTATTAGTTATATGGTCGAGATCAGATTTTTCTTCATTGTCAAATAAAGTACTGTGGTCAGATTTTGGCCTTTGATTGGAAGTTAAATTAGTTGTCAAATGATTCTGCTGAATTTTTGCATTCTTAGAAGGAGGCTTAGGCTTTGGCTGGGAGGCTGGCTGTAAGCCCAGAACAGGCTTGGTGTTGACTGTAGACTTTTTACCAGAATTGGAAAGAGTGTTGGAATCTAGATCTGTGGGAGCCGGCCTTATGAGTTTCCTTTCTATCTCTTCCTCAGGGAAAGGGAGTTTTTTCTGATGTCCATGTTTAGGTTTTGATTGTTCTTTAGGCTTTTGATATACTTTGGCCCTTTGACCTGGTTTCAATTTTAAGAGGGTCTTCACTGTAGTAGCGAAAGGACTTAGGGTGGTGGTCTTGGAACTCAAGATGGTGGGCAAACTCTGACTCTTTGCTATAGTTTTGTCAGGAGGAAGCTCCCCTGGCCTGTGAACTAGACCCGGGCCTTGAGTCACTGGTCCAGATCTAAGTGTCCTGGTCTCAGGTGTATGTTGAGTTCTTAGTCCATATCGAGTTGTCCTTGTCTCAGGTATAGCTTGAGCCCGTAGTCCAGATCTAGGTGTCGTAGTGTCAGGTGTACCTTGAGTCCGTAGTCCAGATTTAGGCGTCTTAGTCTCAGGTGTACCTTGTGTCCGTAGTCCAGATTTAGGCGTCTTAGTCTCAGGTGTACCTTGTGTCCGTAGTCCAGATCTAGGTGTCTTAGTCTCAGGTGTACGTTGAGTGACTAGTCCAGATCTAGGTGTCTTAGTCTCAGGTGTACGTTGCGTGACTAGTCCAGATCTAGGTGTCTCAGTCTCAGGTGTACGTTGAGTGACTAGTCCAGATTTAGGTGTCTTAGTCTCAGGTGTACGTTGAGTGACTAGTCCAGATTTAGGTGTCTTAGTCTCAGGTGTACGTTGAGTGACTAGTCCAGATTTAGGTGTCTTAGTCTCAGGTGTACGTTGAGTGACTAGTCCAGATTTAGGTGTCTTAGTCTCAGGTGTACGTTGAGTGACTAGTCCAGATCTTGGGATGGATGGACCTGGTAACGAGTGGTTGACCGTTCGTTCCTTTAAACGTTCTGGAATGTCAAGTGGATGGATGGTGGATAGGAGAGCAGGGAACTCATCATCCCTATTGTTTAATTTACTGGCTCTGTTGCTGTCTTTCTGTAAACTCAGCCATGTATTATCACACTCTGTTTTTACCTCCTTTAGCGTCTCTCTAGCCCTCTCTCCTCCACTTGTTGTTGTATACTCTTCCTTGTTCCTCCCAGTGACTTCATCTAGCTTTGTTTTATCATAGTGTCTCTCCCTACCCGCTGCTTTCTCTTGGCTGTGTGGCAGTGTGTTGGTATCTGCATGGTCCTCTCTCTGCCGTGCCTCATCCCCCTCCCAAACCTTGCTCGAAGGCTTTCCTTCTTTCTGCATCTCGTTTGGATCGCTCCACAGATGCCCACCATTTCCTGTAGCCCCCATTTCCTCCCTGTCTTTGTCATCATCACTCCTCATATTCTTCTGTTTTTCCTTTTCTTGGACAGATTCTTCCTCTTTCTCGGTTTCTACCTCTTTCCTTCTGTCTTTCTCTTTGCCAACTGTCTTTTGTCTCACCTCATCCTCTCTGCTGCCAGCTGGGACGTTTATCTCTCTTAATGTACTCCGGTTGACAGTCTGTCCCGTCTGTCTGCTGTTATCTACACCTTTATTTTCCTCTTCTTCTTCCTCACTTCCTTCTTTCTCTCTCTCTTTTTTAAAACTTTTCTTTTTCCCTCGCTGGTCTCCTATTTCCTTTCTGCTTCTGTCCTCCAAAATCTTTTCCCTGCCTGGGTCTATGTTTCCAGACACCCAATCTTTTACCTTGTCCGTTCCCCACTCTTCCCTTGTCTTATTCCCTCTCTCCGAAACTCTTGCCCAGCTCTCCACTGGGTGGTTATCCTTACCCCTCTCTCGGTCCCTCGGTCTTGCCTCCTCTCCTCTCTCATTCGGGTTCACTGTACAATCCCCACAGCTCTTTCTGAGCTGGTCCACAGTGTCCTTCAGCCTCCGGATCTCCTTCACAATCTCCTCCAGATCTTTCAGGTGTTTGGGGAGCTGAACAGAGAGGGGCGGCAAGTGAACCCAATAGGAGCATGTGTCCTGGTCTTGTCCACAGGTGCCCGCAGGGGTCAGAGTCACAGCACAGGGGCCCTCTGCTCCCGTAGTCCAATGGAGGGTTGCCGGCTCTTCGTCCCAGCTTGCGGTAGTCCGTGGCAGGAAGGACACCAGAATGAACCAGTATATGCAGAGTGCTGCTGCTCGCCTCATCATGTCTGCAGTACACAGACAAATATAAGAAATGGATTGAGAGAGACAGAGAGACAGAAGGGGGGAGAGACGAGGAAGGAGGGAGGATGCAGAAAAAAAACACCCACCTCTGTTTGTGAGAGTCTGTGATAGTATGAAGGTGGGAGGCAAAGAGAGAAAGAAGTGGGGAAATAGGGAGGGAGGTGTAGGCATGATGAAATGGCGTCCGGGAGTGTAGATTGAAAGTGAAATACGTGGGGAAAACGATTTTAAAATTGGACAATCAAATCTGCAAATCTGGTAAAAACATGTAGTAGTTTGATATACATTGGTGATTTATATCAAGTACGACACAAGATTTAATAGTGAAACAAGATGTGGTATCAATTTTAAACTTATCTAAATCCTACCAATACTGTAGTATTTATCAGATTAATCAAACACCATAATGGTGTAATACAATCTCCTTCCATGATGTCATATTAAACCCATATTATAGCTTATTGTTAATCACTTCTGTGAGCAGTATGTGACAGTGCTTTGGCAGGCCCGTCCCACGTTTCCTGTCAATAAGGCTGTAGACATATGAGCATCAGATGTGTCAAAATATGCATTGGAAGCACAATATTGTTGCCCTGGTGAGGAGCCAAGAGTTTGTTGTGGTGCTCTCTGGGGAGATATGAATATAATGGTCCTTTATGCATTGTGGGGCTGGTGGTGGTTCTGCTTGTAGATAGAGACACAGTGAGGAAGCATCATCTTTAGTGACTCTCCCTGAGACATCTGATGCCACTCAAATTCAAAACCAAGTCAGAGCCCATTTACTATTTTATTAAACATACTTTTCAGAGACAGTAATAACCCACATTTGCCGTGACCAAAATAGAAAGTCTCTCATCTTTAAGTACCACTCTGCCAGCCTTTGGTAGTCAAGAGACCAGCCTGCAAAATGACAAACTGTATGGTTAGGTATAAGGTAGCTTGTTCAAGATAATTCATGCATTGCTTAAAAACCAAAGTTATGTTTGTCAATATTATGTGTCCTCTGGTCGCATTTGTAAGCACAGAAATCAGACTCATCAAGGTTATAATTTAGTGCTGAATGCCAGACATTTGTTTATTTCAGTGTTTGAATGTCTGTCTCCACATGACAAAGGAAAACATGGATATAATATAATAATATAATACTAAATTCATAATGAATTGCAATAATGTCAGATATATATACAAAGTTTGTTACAGCTAATATTTTGTTCACATCTACCCCCACTCAGAGCAAATCCAAGTGCAGAGATCCTGTTGCTTACAATACATAAGGTTGCTCTGTATAAGTTCACATCTGTTTATATCTGTAACAGCAGTCGCAGCTTTGTGTTGCACCACGCTGTTCCAGCAGCGGCGTTGGCCAACTGTTGCCAGGGACGGGACAGAACCCAGGCGTTCACCTGCCACTGGGAAAGTGTGAGAGAAATGTTTACACTCGCAAGAGACTTGTGTCTAATAGCTAGGCCACGGTGATTGATTATTACAGAGGAACATCTCCACCAAGTATAATCTCCAAGGCATTAGCCGGTCCGCCACAACACACACCCCGACAGAGTGTTCTGCTGAGGTCATGGGTACATGAAGTGCCCTTCTGATCTTCACATTATTATGGTTGTTGAGAGGTGGATGGCAGCAGACTCTGAGCTAGCGTTTTACGATCCGTTCCACTGCCTTATGTGAGGAGCGCACTGTGTTGTATTTGATAATGTCATCTCTAATGGAGTCGTCCATTTATGGGCAACTACTTTTTTTAAAGTCCTCTTGTGAAACATTGTTTTGAATTACCGCAGTAGGCTACCCCGGCCCACTAGCTACCCTGTCTTGTGTAAACACGCAACGCTTTTTCCATGGCGAGTTGAACAAACATCTGAGCATCAGTCTGATGCCACCCACACTCCGTCTCCATCCACTTCATGCAGCGCAGCCCTTGTCTCCTCCCTAAGTCTGGGAAGAGCATGGATGTCCCGTTCCCTGGTGGAACAGAGTCAGCACATGTGCTATAGCATCGCTAACCGACAGAACTGCATTAAACACACAAAAAGGGTTATTATAATCTGAATCTGAATTCTGATTCTGATAAAAAATAATAATAGTTATTACCGGGGGAAATGTACACCTTTAGTCATTTAATTTATCAACTTAATCTCACACAGACATACATGCATACAAACACATTCATTCTTCCCTCTAAATGTCATAAACCCATTTATATTTTGGCCATTTGTGTAATAGTTAGTTAGACGATACACATATTTATCATATCAAATCTATTGAATGGAAAAGGGACATCTGGGTGGCATTTTAGACGGCCAGCAGCAGATAACATGAGGTCCTCTTTCTCTTCCAAAAGACTGGAGTTCATTAACAATTTGTTATTTGAGAATTCTTGTCCCAGAAGTTGGTCAAAGGTGGAGAACATTTAAATGATTTGTTAGTTTTGGTCACATTGTGACCTTGGAATGGCATGGAACAGGGCCCGTCGCCACGAGGGGTCTTCAGGGAGCTTAGCCCCCACAATTGTATTTTTTTGCCCCCTCTGTTTAAGCTATAGAAAAATAGCAAAACAACAGTTAGTGGCAGAGATACATGCGACTATCGCTAGGCTGTTGTTTCACAAATACTCCCTTTTCAGGGATTTCACACAAGCCTCAAACAGCGGATTCTACGCGCCTCCCCCTGCTGATTTTGACCGAAAAGGGTTTATAAATTACGAAAATATTTAGCACTCTGCTAGTGCTATGTTCTTATGTGAGCGCTGATTAATAGCCTACATTTATTCTTTGATTTTGAAACAGCAGCCTTATGCTGTTATTATTTAGCCTTTTTGAGGCTATGCATGGTTAAATCAATGAATTATATTTTATGAAAAAAAATTGCTCCCTCGCAAAATGTAGTCATTTCATCCTGGCGCCGGGCCTGCATGGAACGCTTGAGGACCTAGGAATCAACAGAAGTGATCATGGGTGTAACTTTGAGGAGTATGTGGAATGCGCTTGTGCGTGCATGCTTGTGTGTGCGCGTGCCTGCGTTTCATCTCCCGTTTTACATTAGCAGTTTACTAACCCTAATCCACCCTAAATGCACATGAGATACGACAAATGGAAAACAAAGTTCCATCTAATAACAACTTGCCATCAGTTGGTGCATTGCAAGAGAAGCGCTCCCATTATATGGCAAATTCCATGGGACGCCCAGATCCGGTGAATATGCCGAGTTTGTGCAATTCCCGTAAATTAGTGAAGAAGCTCCTTGAGCTTTCCCGCGCAAACCAAGTTGCAAAAACTTGCACGTCTCGATCGCCTTTTTGAGTCAATGCCTAAAAAAATTACTTAATTTATCGATAGGCTACTGTTGACCAAAATAACCTCCTAATAAAATAAACGTTGCTTGCTAGTTGAATGTCTCAGTATCAATTTTAAGTGTCACACACACCTATCAGACTTCAAGAAATAAACATCTATTTTAGAGTAAGCCACTGTCAGCCAGGCTTAACTGTGTACACACAAATTGTCACTATTTGGCAGGCAGCAAAAGTCCAGGCATTCAGCGTTTTCTACGTAATTAAACATTTGTAATAATATCATCACACATTTAGAAGTATTTGAGAACGAAACGGCCGACTAGTGCGATAAAGATTAATACCATGTAGGACACTTCCGTGTCAAACAAATGAGCACGTAATTTCGCCACTGTACTACCACCTAGTGGCATGTTTTAGAGATATTAAATCGTTCTTGTTTAATATATCAGCGTGTAGCCCGCTAAAACATAGCACACAATACGATTCAAACATAATCTTAAAGTTTAACGTTAATTAACTAACCATTAGAACCAATTTGGCCTATTCAGCCTGGATCTATAGTTCGCGTTCATCTCAACAATGAATAACAGTGAGGCTGTTGTGTAACATTAAATCACAACAAGCAATCAGGTCCTGTTTGTGTAATGTTGTAACACTCAATTCCCGCGGCAACGTTTCCTCTCAAAATATAGTAAACAATTGACTATGTTAATTTCCCTCCCCCATCCTGCGCACTGATACCTGCGTTCTTTCTAGCAGAGAACACGGAGCCCCGCCTCGCACGTTTCTCACGCAGTAGTTACGTCTGACCGTAAAAAATAGAAACTTCCAAGATGGCTGAGTCCGTGGACTCCATGCATTTCGCAGCAAATAGCAAAACAAATTCCCCTAAACCCTTGATACCCAAACGGCCGCCCGAGAGCAGGCCACAGTCTTCCAGTGATATTTACTCACCACCCTCAAAGAAAGTCCGAATTGAAGAGAAGAGCTTGAAACACAAGAAACTAAACGGAGATGTCTGCGCAGGGGAAAAACACAACGGGAAGCAGAGTTATGGAAGCCCAGCGAAATGGAGTTTCGGCCCGGCCAAGGCGAGCAACTCCAGCGCGCCAGCTCCCGCCCGAAAAATATTCAAGATCAGCAACTTCCTTGCATCGCCCCATAAAGTAAAAAAGGCAAAAGATAAACGGCACAAAGAGAAGGACAAAAACGTACAAACGCAGAGTTCACCTATCGCTATGGAGAAAGTGAGCCCTGCTAGTTGCCATACAAAGACGGAGAACGGTGACGTGCAAGTGTTTAAAAAAGGTAGGAAAATACGAAAATAATCATTCAAACATTATCACCAATTGCATTAGAATGTTATTAGTGAGGTAGTTGGACACAAAATGTAACATTAATAAAGTTAATACATCGCTCGAAAGCTTTATATAGCCCAATGTTGTTAGGCCCAGTAGCACACGTGGGGGTGTTTGGGCATCATTTAACGTTAGTTTGCCATTGATTACATTGCAATTTACCTCTCTCTCTCTCTCTCTCTCTCTCTCTCTCTCTCTCTCTCTCTCTCTCTCTCTCTCTCTCTCTCTCTCTCTCTCCTCTCAGAACATCACGCTAAAGACAACGAAAGAGACAAGAAAAAAGAGAAGGATAAAGAGTTAAATCATACATCTATACCTGTGAATGACATTGGCAGTGAGAATGGAGAAGTAATTTCTCAGCAAAAAGGTATGGATAACATACAAACTTCCAATCGATTTATTTTTTGTATATCAATCATGGCGCCATTTGTTTAGCATAGTAACAAGATGTTGCATTAATGTGTAACATACTGAATCTATTATATTCCCAGAGTCTGTAGAGTCAAAGGAGAAACTTCAACCCATGTCAGAAGAAGAGATGCTGCTGAAGAAACTGAAGAAGAAGAAGAAAAAGAAACACAAAGATGGCGAGCGAGAGAAGATGAGGCACAGTCGCCCTAAAATGTATCACCGGTCGAGTCAGACGGTTTGTGCTGGTGTCTCTCTGGAATTACCGGACTTCCTAACCAAGATCAACGGAAACAGCAGCAATAGCTTACGGCACAACACTGCCACTCCACACCAAGACCACCTCCTGGACTCTGCTTTGGCTCCCGCTGCCGCCATGGCACAGGAGAGGCTGGGCTTCAGTCCTCTTCTTCAGTGTGCCCCATCGTTATCACCGGCCCTGGAAGGCTTAGAGTTTGCCCGTCTGATCCACGTGGAGCAGCAGGCGAATGGAGGGGCGTCGGTGGCGCACACCTACACGGAGCATCTTGCCCACCTCTCCCCGGCCGAGATGCAGCGCTTTGCGCAGGAGTTTGTCACGCTGTCCTTCAGCGAGGACCAGGACCAGGCGGCGCACTTTGTCATGGGAATCATTCACGGAGCAGCGTCCTACCTCCCAGACTTCCTGGATTACTTCTCCTACAATTTCCCCAACTCGCCAGTGAAGATGGAGGTCCTCGGCAAGAAGGACATAGAGACCACCACCATGGCAAACTTCTGCTCTCAGGTGAGTGTTTGTTTGTTGTTGTTGTTCGGGTTGGGAGCTTTGCGGTTTCCAAGAGGACCTGAAAGCACCTATGTCAAGAACTTCATCACAGTAATGGTCTCAATGGGCTCCCGGGCAACCCCCTTACCCCCCAAAGGGTCTTGGGGTTAGGAAAAACTCCCAGAATCCAATGGAGGAAACCATGAGAAGAGGCATCCGTCCTTCTGGCGAAGGTTGGAAGTGCAGTAGGTGCCGGAGGGGCCGACCTATTATAAACAACACAAAGCAGCCAGGTCACAGTCAAGAACATGCAGCTACGACCACCACAGGGGGCTCCATCAGCACAGCAAAGCTGTAGAACAGAGCTAACAGAGACCGGGAGACGCAGCATTACAGTGAGAGGTGATGGTCAGTTACAGTGACATGTGATGGTCAGATGCACAGAGAGCATGCAGAGAACCAATTTCCGTCAGGAGCAGGGGTTGGCTAGAGCTGGCATATGGGTCGCTGAAGTCTTGAATGCGGAGCGGAGGGTCACTACTAGGGGCCAAATCAGATGGTAAAGAAATATACTTGTAAGTCAACTTAACTGATTACAGCGGGACAACATAATTGACAAGGCGGAGCACTCGTGTCCTACAGATTTATTTTAAACTTTTGGGATTGATAAGAGGCCCCTGGTCGTTAACGTCAACAACATTATCACCAACACTGTTTATGCATCCATCCCTGCTTACAGATATAGCACTGCTACAACTTTGGTCCAGACTTTCATCCCACGGATGAAACACACAAAATATACACTTTTTTCATTTCCTTTCAAACACTGTTTTGTTCTGACAAAGTCTGTGATGGTGTGCATAACATTAGAAACTAATACAGTTAATGGCATCATTGGGACGTCCTCCAAATACTCGCACCAAATACAAATCCTGACTTTTGAATCAATATACCTGGCTCCATGATCCCTACATGGAAATGTGTCGCGTTACGAAATTAACAATGCCACTTGTACATGGTGTGGGCTGGTGTCTTAATATTTAACAAAGAATCGTTAAGCATTTAACAATATGTGTTGGGCTAAGGCTTATAGTAAAAACAATGCTCTCCGGAACCCATGATGAAAATAAGATGTAAACATTTCAATCTTCCATGTTGTCCGAGAATTTGGATGTCTTACTATTGTGATAGGCTAATATGTGGGGATAGAAAGTGGTAAAAATCCAGGACTCGTATGTGATTATTTATTCACACACCTAATGAATTACTCTTAGGCACCATCAACATAAAACACACTTTCTAAAAGGCAAAGAATAAAATGCAGACAATGAGTGTTCTATGTGGCCACTAGTAGAGTGCAAAGAGATGTTAAGGTCAGTAAAATGAATGTCTTTCTGAGTGGGTCACTGTGTCATCCCCACTTCAGCTGTCTTGTCGTCCCGTGGTGCAGGTGAAGCGGACCTATTCCCAGGGAACGTACCGTGCAGGGGCCATGCGCCAGGTCAGCCTCGTAGGGGCTGTGGATGAGGAAGTTGGGGATTACTTCCCAGAATTCATCAGCATGCTGGCGGACTCCCCTTTCTTAGAGGTTTGTGCTTTTTAACAACCTGACAAAGTAAGGGACACTGGTAGCAGCTGCTGGTACAGTGTCATGCTGAAATAGGCCGCTGGTGGTGAACCTTCCAGATGCAGACATCCAAGAATAAATGTCATATTAAAACAAAACCATTTATTGCTATTTGCAACACATGTTCAGCTAGGGTTTCAAGAGGAGGGAAAAAGTAGACTAGTTTTAACTGGGGATGCAAGAAATACCCCAAAACGTTCGACCGGTGTACACATATTGAAAGTCAGTTTAATCTGCATTGAATACAGTCTGTGCATTATACCAACACTGACGCTCGCCCGTTTTTCACTTGCTTTTCACAGTTGTAGTGCTAGCGGGATACACTTCTATATAGCGATTTGAATGTTATATCCATTGGGAACATTTGGAAACGCGAGCTGTACGGTGTTAATTGCGTTTTAGTTAGGCTATTGTTTAGGGCAGTGTACTTTTTAATTTGGCTATTGTGTAGAAATATTGACCAAACAATGGCTCTATAGAGAAGTGCTACTGCCAGACAGCTTTGCTTAAAAGACCGGTCTCCACGGCAGATACAGATATGCTATAAATGTTTTAATCTCTTATGGTTTGCTTGACGAGGACTCGTTTGAGTACACATTCTCAGTTGAACATGATATTCTTATACGTCCTTTGCAGTGTTAACTGCAACTTGTGTTTACCATTATTAGTGTTGTCAGTTGGTTGGTCACAAACCACAGGTTATTAACTTGTCGGTGTCAACCATGAGAAGCAGTTAATTATCGGTTATTGGTCTCGGTTTAAACAAATCCATATCGTGCATCCCTACTTATAAGAGATGATGGTTTATGTACTACTTTCAACTATTACTTTAACTATACCCTTAATACTGTTGTACTCAAAACTACATTAAGGGCCACTGTACTGTACTATTGTACTTGGTAGGTAATTGTATGGATACTGCATCAGACATGTCTAGTGTTTCCCTTTCAGTCCACAAATGTGTGAATGTGTGGTGCTATGTATATGAACTGTTGCTGGTTGTTGATGTTCCTGCAGCGGACACTGCCCTGGGGTACCTTCTCAAGCCTCCGTCTTCAGAGCCCCACAGAGAGCGATGACGGGCCCATCATGTGGGTCCGACCTGGAGAACAAATGATCCCAATGGCAGACATGCCAAAGTCCCCATTCAAAAGGAAAAGGTGAGCAGTTAATGATTTATCAACCTGTCAAACCTGTCTTGGAATAATTAATAAATAGATTTGAGGTTATTCTTGCTCACCTTAAACCTGCTTTCCTGTAGGATGTAATCAAATCAATGATCTTATGTTCTTGTACATTGCTTTCCTTTGAACATGTATAGCAGATCCACCAATGAGATAAAGAACCTGCAGTACCTGCCACGGGCCAGCGAGCCCAGGGAGATGCTGTTTGAGGACCGGACCAGAGCCCATGCCGACCACATCGGCCAAGGCTTCGAACGACAGACCACAGCCGCTGTGGGTGTCTTAAAGGCTGTCCGCTGTGGAGAGGGGTAAGTGCCTGATGCCTTACCCAAAGTGAATACCTGTGTTTATGTGGATTTTGCTGGCAGGGACCTTTTGAGTCTGACCCATGTTGTTTTTCATACAGCAGTGATGGGCCGGCCCGGATCACCAAAGATGTGGTGTGTTTCCATGCCGGAGATTTCCCTGACGTGGTCATGAGGCTACAGCTTGACCTCCATGAACCGCCATTGTCCCAGGTAGGCCACACAGCTCTCCAGACAGTTCAACATGGTAGTATCCTATTTGTCTAACTAACTGCAGGGTACACTTAAAGGTGCTTAATTGCAACAGATTTCCGTTTAGCTCCCTCTCCTCCCAACAGTTATTGCCCGGTGTTGTTTGTAGCCAATGATGTGGTGAAATGTGTTTCCTGTGCTTCTCTCTTCCCCCTCCACAGTGTGTGCAGTGGATTGACGATGCCAAGCTAAACCAGCTGAGGAGGGAGGGAATTCGCTACGCTCGCATCCAGCTCTACCACGACGACATCTACTTCATACCAAGGGGAGTGGTTCATCAGTTCAAAACAGTGTCAGCTGTCTGCAGCCTAGCCTGGCACATCCGCCTCCGGCAGTATCACCACGAGGAGGAGGAGAAGGGGGAAGATGAGACGCAGACGCCAACACGGACGACGCTTCGACTCAAAGAGGAAGAGGAAGATGATGATGACGATGATGGTGAGGAGGAGGAGGAGGAGAGAGATGGGACAAAGGACTGTAACGCTCGTTCGAAGATGCCACCAGAGTTTGGGGACAGAAGAAGAGAGGACTGGAGGGACCCCTCTTTGCAAGGACACACAGGGGGTTACAAGGAGGAAGAGGTGGAGACGGAGAGGAAGCCACCATCACACAACTGCTCGCCCACGCACTTACGCACCACGCGTCTAGACTTCGTTAAGAAGGAGAGGGAGGAAGGTTTGCTTGCAGAGAGCCTAATGGAGGTTATGCCCAAAAAGGAGGAGAACGAGGAGGGGATGGGGGGAGGCCGGGGAGAAAGTGCAGCCTCTCGGACACTACATAAAGGGGTAGAAGAGGAAGGAGAGGCTGGTGCCCCCTTTGGGACACTACAGCACATCACAAAAGAGCAGGATGTGGCAGAGGAGAGGCAGCAGAAGCCTACTCTTGCAGAGGAGAGGCAGCAGAAGCCTACTCTTGCAGAGGAGAGGCAGCAGAAGCCTACTCTTGCAGAGGAGAGGCAGCAGAAGCCTTCTTTGGCAGAGGAGAGGCAGCAGAAGCCTACTCTGGCAGAGGAGAGGCAGCTACAAGGCCAGGGTGCGAGAGAGAAAGCTAGAGAGGATTGTACAGGCACTTGCGTACCATCAACACCAGTCAGAAAGGATAAGGATAAGGAAAAGGCAAGGGGCAAGGATAAAGAGGAAAGAGAGAAGGGGAAAGACAGGGAGAAGAAGGACAAAGAGAGGGGGAAAGAGAAGGAGCGGGATAAGAAAGACAGGCCAAAGGACCGGGAGAGAGTCAGGGAGAGGGAGAAAACCAAGCCTGTGGGTGTGACGTTGACACACCCACTGGTCCAAGTCAAGAAAAAGGAGGAGGACTGGGCGCGAGAGGGCAGTGGTCACTCGACGCTCCCCTTTCAAAAGGAGGACAGGGGGTCCAAAGAGCCGGAGTCTGCCTCCAAAGTGCCATCTCAAGTCAAGAGAGACAAGGAGCATGACAAAGAACGGCCCAGCGCTCAGCCTCACACCAGGCCGGAGAGAGAGGACTCTAAAGAGGTTAGCTTGCATCGACACAAGCCCTCCCACGGAAAGAAGGAGAAGAGCAGTCACAGGGAAGGAAAGGACAGCCAAGCCCGGAGCAAGACAGCCAGAGATGACGGCAAGCCAGGCCCCCTCAAGCAAACTCACGTCAAGAAAGAGGGAAAGAAGGACAAAGAAATCAACAACAAGGAAGAGCGGAAGAAGTCCAACGCCGCTCAGGGTTTTGCGCCGCCGCCCGAACATAAACCCACACCACGAACACTCATCACCTTTGACCTCTTTAAGCCTATGGACGTTCACCAAACTCTGCCTGTATCCTACACAGACACGCGAGTCAAGAGTCACCATCATGGTGACTCGCGAGGCATGTCCGGCTCCAGGTTTGGAGCGGACAGTCTGACATTTACGCCCTCAAAAGGACCCAAAGCCAAGGACCCAAAGCAGGCGAAAGCCACGCCGAACTCTGAGTCCCAGCTGTTGTTAAAACAGCCGCTAAAACCACACACACCCCAAACCCAGAAGGACTTTTTAATATGAACGTCTCGTCTGGTTGTCTTTCTACTGTACAACTTCGCCAAGGCTGTGTGGAAGTGTCATTTTGTTTGTTTTTACCACACCCTTCCTTCATATATGAAATGTTTTAAATCAGTTTGGCCAAAGGACACATTCCATTGGATAGCTCACACCAACGCAGTCACTCTGGTGATCTGAACAGAGGAGGATGTACCTTTTTAATGGGTGCTGAAGCAAGAATGTAAGCTAAATAGCAACATTTTCTGTTGGTTGGGGAATGTATGTAGGCTCTTTAAATCAGTGACCCATCAACTGTTAGGTACTCAATGAGACCCTCTGGAAACATCTGGTCTCTCTTCTGCTATAAGACAACCCCAAGGTTTGGAACACTTCATGCCCCTGATAGGGATTTCTTTTTTACATATTGCTGTAGTCTTACCAGTTTTTAGTTTAAACACTTTGAAATGTTTTCTGACTGGATTCACCGACTCACAGGGCTGTAAATACTACTGTACAGTATAGATGTATTAGCATTAAAGTGAGAAAATGTATACAGATTGCATATATTTTTTGTAAGATGAGTTTTATTTTCCATAGAACTTATTTATATCATTTACTGTCAGTTTTTATTTGAAACCAATGTACGTGAGAATTTTGTAAATACATTTTATTTCCTAAGGTAAGACTTGGTAGTGTGATTTATACTCCCAAAACTCAATAAATGGTTCAGAAGATTGTGTGCCTTTGTCTTAAGACGAGTGTTGGTAACAAATGTAATGTTCTAAATCATAAAATGACCATGGTATGCCCGAGATGAAAGAAACATTGTAAGTTGAAATGCTGACTTCGACATCTGCTTCAACCAGTATGTTCTTTAAAGTTGCCGTTCCGGGTTGGAACTCTTGTTTTTGTTTTGGGTTGTGTTATTCACTATGTTGAGTATTTCAGGTTGCCAGATATGAAACAAATTGGCACACGCACAGATGGTTGCAGCCATTGGACGCAAGCGAACTGTCAACTAAGATTGTACTAGATTTGACCCGACCAAAGCATCGTCCTCTCGAAAAAGCTCAGTAAAGGGCCGGTAAAACCGGTAGATCTTGAGATCTGGAGTTGCATTTGAAAGATGGAGACAGATAAGAGCCCAGAAGGATTTCAAGACCGATGCCACATGAGCTGGTATATCATTTGCAAACAATAAATTGCAAGGTCATCAACTTACAATGTAGGACTCGTCGCTTATCATTGTCAAAATATAATTGCGCTCGTGCTCGTTCAGTGTCCTCAACCTGGCAACCTGCATGAGTCTGGGGAGGAGGGGGCGGAGACAACTCCAATATGGTGAATTTGGACTGCAGTACCCATTTTAGACAATCGGTGTAAATGTTACATATACCATAAAGAATATATCACGCAGAAATCTGAGGAAAGGCATTATTCCAATTATGTATATTATAGTCGTTTCCTCCATATGACGTTTCCGTCAAGTTTGGTGTGTACTAAAACGAGTCTAGCTGTAATTCGAAGGCTAACGAGTGGCTCAGACACGGAATACATGACAGGATACATCGATTTGTCGACACAATCAAAAGCAAAAAAAAAAAATTGCACCATGTGTATTTGGTAAAACACGTTAAAAATATATATATATATGTAGTGTGCCAGTATTCTCAGATATGAAGTGGACCACATAAAATGGACTGACTTTTTCGAAAATGGAAAACGAAAACGGATGGTATTAAGTCTATATGTAACAATGTATGAACAAAGAAAAGAAAAGCACTGTAACAAAGTATCCTTTGAAGCATATCTTTAGTAGTAAAAATAAAATAAAAAATCTCCAATCTTAATCCTCGATTTGTCCTGGAGGAAGTGAAATATGGACCTAGTCCATTCCTCAGTCCCTTCTGTAGTAGAACACGCTGTGACCCAATTCAAGTAACGCCCCAACCAACAGGGTCCAGAGAGGTATGCACACCACGCTCAGCCAAATATTCGTGAGCTTCTCCAGGCGGGAACACAGCGCCAAACAGAAGCCCAGTTTCAGCAGCAGTGCGATTAGGTACCACATTGTACGCCGCAGGTTCTGATGTCCATCTCGCAGGTTCAACGCTTGTTTACAGCGACCTGCCATCTTCGCGACCAGCATGAGGATGAGAATCGCGTCAAAGGTCCAAATGGGAAGGAATATAAGAAACCAGTTCCAGTGGATACTGGAGTCCAGCTTAAGAACCAGCATGATGAGGAAAACGAGGGAGAAAAACCAAGCTAGGAGGACCCGCTGGACCAGGGACATTTTCATCTGCGGCGGGCCGTCTGTGTCCAATAGCCCCAACAAAGAAACCTGTTTAAAATGGTGCAATTACTCACATTTGAATTGCACGTTTTTGGGGCAGGAAAGACAAATATTGTCAATGACAATCTCAACGTCACCATGACACATACGACACATGTTTATTTGACAATATGGACTAATGCAGGGAAAATATAAACGAAACAAATGTAGATATTGCATGCATATCTAGGCCTAGATAAGACATGGATGTGAACAGGTTTTTCTTCGTTGAAATTAAAGTTATCAAAAACGAACACGGCATTACGGATTCCACTAGTGTTTAAAGTATTGCTGCCACCCATGTTCAGTTGCTATGACGTCACTTATACTAACGTCAAGGAAATCGGAGCTCTGAAATTATATATACAAGTTTCTACGTTAAACGACGTAACATAGTGTTCCGAGTTGCACTGAACGCAGTGCTAGTAAGATAATATACTCGAGAGTAACTATATGTAAGAGCACTAACGGTGGCTTTATATGACCACAAACATCGAGTAAACGATGAGTAAAAGTTTGAATATGTGTTATCCTACCACGTCAAGTGACTCTCAAATACGTTATACTAAAGCATGCAGTCTAAATGATCAACTGTACACCACCTGCTGACTTTCAGTACGTTAAACAAAATGTGGACGCGGTACCAACCAATACATACATGGGTACCAAGCAGAGCAGGAAGGCAGGGACGATCACGAACGCGTTTGGAGAAGTTGAAATGCAACTGCAACGTAACATGTTCCGGCGGTATTTTCAAAATTAAAGCATAGGTCCTCGTCTTCTTTTATTGGTAGTCTAGCCATTTTATCGGTAGTCTAGCCAACTCGCAATTGCTGCCACCTACTTTTCATTCAGAGAATAATACAATTTGTAAAAAACTACAAACATTCCTTCAAAGCATAAAATAAAAAGTCAACATTCCACTTCTCTCAGAAAAAAGACCAGCAAGGATGTTTTAATGTACATTTTAATGTACTGTACTAATATAACAAATGTATAGAAATAACAATCTTGGATAAAACATCCTAGATATCACAGACTATCAAAAAAAGTACAAAAACTTTGAGGTAAAACATCATTGCAAAAGCTTCGGTTAACAGCCTTTATCAAAATTGTTATTCATATTAATTTAAAAACTTACTTCACAACATCTAGTCATTCTAAAAATAAGACAAAATACTTTTATTTACAAGTTACCGGTGCCACAAAATACAGTGTTTGAGACAACAATCAAATGTGTAAACAATAAACAATCATTCCTCAATTGTCTATTATAGAATGCCAGATTAAGAGATGTCATCACATGTATTATGCTTACAGCAATACGTTTTGCGTTATTAAAGTTAAAATCAGTCCACATTTGTGTAAAACAAATAAACTAAGAGCACACAAACCTCTCAGCATTTCTAAGCAAAATGGAAAAAATTTAGCAAATGTTAAGTTAGCAAAATGGTCAATCAAATCCAACAAGGCAGATCAGATCAAAAGAACATAGCTTGTACTTCCATATACATCTCAGATAAAAAGAGCAGTGCCCTTGGCCAGGAAATCTGCTTACACGATGGAATCTTTTTTTTTAAAGCTAATCGTCAACAAGTTTTATACCCATTTCCAAATGACCAAATTCCAAACCCGAATATCAAGACAGGACTAAAGGTAGGAGGGATGCGATTTGATTAAGGGACACATTTGATGATGCCCTAAGGAAGTAATCCATATTATTTGTCATCCGGGAATATTATGCCTGCCCCCTGTGTCATGTTAGTGTCTCTCAGGTTCACTCGACAGGGTTCTTGATCTCTCGATACACTGTTCCACCGGCTCCCTTCGTGTCTAGACAGTGCTCTGTCTGTCCTGACCGTACCCCACTGACTCTGGTACCTTGGGCGTGAAATCGATGAAGATGCCTTCTGAAGTGGTGGAGTCCTCAGACTCCACCGCTCCACCGATGATGGTTTCAGGGCTGGAAGTTGCACTGGTGGGGCTGGAGGAAGCGGCCCTGCAGAGGTCGGAGAGTGTGGTGGTGGCTGGGGTGCCGTGGAGAAGCCCAGCAGAGCGGAGCGGATGGATGCAGGAAGAGTGGCAGAGGGACAGCTCCACAGCGCTGGACCCGCCATGCAGGATCCCTGTGGTGTTCATCACACAGTGTGACAAGTGCAGTAGGACTTTTCAAATCATTCAGAATCAGAGTGCTTTATTATTCCTGAGGAAAATTGTTAGGGACATTTAAGTGAATTCAAGCCTCTAAAAGTAGAAAAAGTTTTCTTAACATGATTTACAGTAAACTGAGATTACTATAGTATACTTGTTTGATTAAAAGGAAAAATCCAATACATCTCACAAATTTGAAGATGAAGGATCGGGGGAATCTCGAATAATGGCACATAGAGTCAAAATGATATTGCTTTAGTGCTTTAAGTCTTTTGCCATTATGATGTCTGACCCCTACCGTTAAACTGAGATCCCACACACAGCCTGTTGGTGGACATGTTGGATCCAGCCGCTATGTCGCCATAGGCTGCCCCTTGTTCCTCGAGGCAGGATGTGATCTCACAGGCAGAATGTCGCCGAATGCCCCCGCTGCCAACAGAACTAGCATCTGGGTCATATTCGGCAACCGGAGTTAGCAGAAGTGGAATGTTGTAGCTTTTGGATCGAACAACTGGATTTTTCGACAGTTGGTCCACAGGTTTGGGCCAACACCATTGTAGGCGTTTCTCTGTAGAAAACAACCACAGCAAGACGGGGGAAACATTATTGAAGGGCCAGTAGAGGTTCTCATCCCTATGGCCTATGTAATATCCCCAATGCCCGGGACTTAGAGGATGAGACTTTAAAGTGAGGTCCTGACTCCCTTTAATCACTAAAGATCCAGTGGCTAGAGTAGAAGTGCTAACCCCGGTGTCCTGGCCCAATTCCCAACCAAGTGCTTGTACCAACATGGGCCCCAAATCATCTCTTGGTCTCTCATTGGATAGTTTCATTCCTCACTTCTCCACTGTGATAGCCAGTGTGTGGTATGCATACTGGCTATTGCACACACAAAGCTGTGCCACACACTGGTAGTGGATGAGGTGTGATATCCCCCACACTCACTATGCATGTTTGGTGTCTTGAAAAACACAATTAATTCTTATTTATTAATTTCCTGACCACCTTTTTTCCCTGTCCATATTCCTCTGAACAAGACATTTACACTTCCTCACTGACCCATTTCTAAATGGAGACAAAAGATCAGATTGCCTTCTGAGATGTAGATCCATGCATGAAAATCTGCAGTGATAGTTGTTGCCATTAGGTGTCTCCAACACCCTCGGCCTCTCCCACTCACCCAGTACACAGCACTGGGCCTCGCTCCCATCCCCAGAGTAGAGTCCATGGGTACCCAGGTACGGAGAAACTACCTTCTGCACTAGAGACTCCAGCCTCATGTAGTCCTCACTGGCAACCCGTTGCTCATGCACCCCCTGCGGGTGGATTAGAGAGAGCACAGTGATGTACAGTACCTGTGTGTGTGCGTTAGGCCTAGGTCTGACGCTAGGTCATCCCAGTCAGAGTGATCTCTGAGATGGTAGACGTTAGGGTGGAGCTATGATCTATTGGAAGATAATTAACAATGGAGCAAGGACGGCTACCTGCAGAATGAGTAGCATCTGTGTGATAGAGGGCGGTACACGCGCCCGTGGCCGGGACAGCGCATCATCCAGCTTCACACTGAGGACAATGGTGTTGCGGAACTGGAGCAGGGCCAGCTGTCTCACGGACGGCTCCTTACCCTGGATACAGATGGATAGATGGACAGACAACAGAACACAAGGACACACAACAAAACACACGGTCAGACAACAGAACACAAGGACAGACAACAGAACACATGGAAAGACAACACAACTGTCTAGATCTGTCCACACCTGGAGAATGATGCACAGATGAAACCTCCTTGGATGAATACAACAAAGGGTGAGGGACGGGAACACGACAGGGAGGTGAGGGAGGGAAGTGAACACAACAGAGTTGAGGGAGGTGAACACAACAGGGGGATGAGGGGGGTGAAGACTACGGGGGATGGAGGGAGGGAGGTGTTTCTACCTGCACTGGGTGGAAGATGGCCTGCAGCATTGATAGAATATCACAGAAGAAGAAGTCCCAAGTCTCGGCCAGGGAGTCCAGTAACTTCTGACCTGAACCCATTAAATAAAAATATATAAATGCAAAGAAAAAGCAGCATGTTGAAGGTATTGTATACTTAAATTATTCCTTTCTGCTAGTTATACCTTCATAGAACCTTATCTTGTCCCGAAGAATTACCATGCCCTTTGTAAGGAGTTGATTCTGTAAGGCACAGAGGATAGAAATATCTAATTAAAACCTCAGAGAAATGATATTATTGTCTTCTGGCTGGGTTTATTAGGTTATTGTTGCCGTTGTATGCATGCTTAAAGTACGCATGTCAATCTATAGATATGCCAACTTCAATATGTCTTCACTTCATACTGAATGAAGGGAATGAGGTTCAGTACAGAGAAAAGCGTGGATACGCTCATGTAACGTGTGTGTAAAAAACTTGATGTTTCAGAGCAGCATTTTACCATTCTTTACAGTGTTCCATTCAAACTTAGTGGATGCCAAATAATACACTCAATGTTTATACTTAGTAACAATCAATGTATAAATGGTGTTAAAGGGTCTTACGTGGAGGTACTCGGTGAAGAAGGAGCCCAGCTCTGTCTTCAGCAGATGCCTGAGAGGAGGAATCAGAGAGCAAGGCTTCACTCAGCAACATTATGGCTCATTGTTAGACGAGCCACACTGCAACACTTATGGAGTATGTAGAATAACAGGCATCTTAGAAATGACTCGTTTCAACTAGTAGGCACCAGCAGCTATTATAGTCAAACATGTATGGGATATCTCATTGGTTGTGCCCATATCCCTGGAGAGAACAACAGAAACCCTTATATTAGGCCACCTTCAAAGGATTTCAGAGGCTGTGTCTATATTTTCCTGTATGGGACAAGCACATAATTCAATGTTTCCCTAAACATACATCACACACATGCAAACAAGTTCCTGCAAATAAATCACACAGTGACGCTCACTTTATTTGTGACCGCAGATAAGAATAAATATTCATATTCTGTGTGTGTGTATGCATGCATGCTTGTGTGTGTGTGTGTGTGTGTCTTACCGGACACCTTCGTTAAGGATGTAGAGGTCATTATCTGCCAGACCTTTCTTCTGGAATACCGCTATGACCGCATTGTGAATACTATGATGCCAACAAGAGAAGAAAACACATATATATACACAGACGATGTATACTAAATACATGTGGGTTGGTTCTTATGAATGCTCTATGTTGTCCGTTTGTATTGCAAGTGAACTGATATTTTGGCTATATCTTGTCATGTAAAAACCGTTGCTTGTTAGTCTGCAGAGTGTTTACCTGTTCCAGGTGGCATTGGCTCCCCCCTTCTTCTGCTTCTCTCCTCCTCTCTCCTCCGAAACACATTTGTCACTCTTCCCCAGCTCGCTCAGACTGGGCGAGCTCATTAACTTCAACCTGTGCAGAGTCCTCATGGCCGAGAGGGGAAGAGACACACAGAGACACAGACACACAACATATGCACTAAGTGTTGGCCAGAGTGAAGGAGGTCACGTTAGATGGCAGCTTACACAGTAGAGAACAGCCAGAGGGAAAGAAGAGAACAAAGGCAGCGTTGGGCTATGTGTGTGTGTGTGTGTGTTTCCAAGAGAGGGAGTAAGAGTAAGAAAGCATAAGAGAGTGTGAGAGCGTGTTTAGAGAGAGAGAGAGAGAGAGAGAGAGAGAGAGAGAGAGAGAGAGAGAGAGAGAGAGAGAGACAGACAGAGAGAGAGAGAGAGAGACAGAGAGAGAGAGAGAGAGACAGAACTAGGACAGGGATTCATGGTAAAGGAGAGGGACACGGTGCTGAAAGAGTGATGGGCGGAGCCAAGCCCAGCGGTGGACCACAGTCTCCCCTGCCGGTCCTCAGAAGAAGACAGAACAATAGGCAATAACAACAGAGCAAACAATATCCAGTATTGCCGCATTCACTTCCGCCCCCCCCCCCATCTCTCCCCCTCTCTCTTAATACAATAACACCATTGACAGGGGAGAATGTCAACATGCAGCACAGATGTGAGAGGAGGGGTGGGGTGGGAGGACGGATGCGGGCCCGTGTTGGGCTTGTCACATGCACAGAGCTAGGCTAAATGAGCAGGAAGTCAGCTGGGTCTTTAACAACACACAGGGACAGGAAAGCAGGAGACACACTATGCAAGCCCTTCCTGCTTCACCACTGCTCACCACCACAGCTCAAACACACTGTCCAACCAAAGACATTCAGTTTCCACATGCATTCATGAGTTCATTCATTCATCCACTTTTTCACAGCAAACATGACTCACTGAATCCTCGAACTGTGTTGCTTCTACCACAGTGTGGAACAATAAGTGAGGCTAATATAAAGTAAATTGTGATATAATGTGGGCAGATGTAAAAATTGATGTGTGATAGAACAGCAGGAGTCAGGAGAACAAAAATTCATTTCTGACCATTGATCAAATATAAAGTGTTCTGTCCCAAAGGAGACAGAAAACCATATCTGCCATACACAATAAACAATGGACTAATTAAGCACCCACACATGCAAGCCAACCATTCACAAACCCTCTTCGGACACCAATTAGGCCCAGTGTACAAATATGAATGCATTGTTTTGGCCATGGTAATATCTATCTATAATGTATAATATAAAGTGTTTTGTGTTGATAATAAACAATTTAATATTGTCCAGACACATAAAACAACAAGAAATACCCTCATACAATTGTATGCATTACGAATGAATAGTCCCTTCTAATCTCCAGTTGGCTTTGTTTAAAATGTTAATCATCTGAGCTAATCCTCACCTCCTGATTGGATGATAGCTGTTGTCCATGTCAGGGCTTGAGGGTGGGCCCGAGAAGGTTGTGAAATTGAGTGACAAGGGTCGGGGGGAGGGGCGCGAGCCATGCCTCCGACGTAGTCCATCAAGCATCTGTCAAAGAAAGAATAGAATTAGAAGTTCTGCACCGAACAACACATTGGACGTGGACATGTAACTGTATGTTACACATTGGCCCTCTTAAATGAATGGGTACAGATTATATTGGGTGATTTGTTCTCTCAGTGCATGTATTACAAAAATGTTAAATATGAAAACAATATTAAAATGAGGTTTATGTGATTTGTAAAACATAAAGCTCTTTCTTATTACTTAATTAAAATAGCACTAACCTTTCTGACCTCGTCTTTTATCAACTGTTATTTCAAGATTAGGAAAGTACTGTTTTCCCTGTTGTGCAATCAGTATTCAGAGTTCTTTTCAGCACAGTACTGACAAATGTTACATCAGAGAAAAACGGAAAAGGAGCGGGGGTATTCTAACTGTAAAAGCCACGTAGCATGATGAAATGCTGTGTGATAACGTTTCCCCATACCAACGTAGAAAGGCACCATCAGCTGGCCATTGACTAGAACGACCGTCTGGTTTAGGGTTGCCACCCTTTTCAGACAAAATACCAAAAAGACCAATCATAAATAGTTATTTACATCCTGTTTGCAACGGCTGTAGTAAAATTACACTTCCTTCTTTTCTGGCAACTAAAGACCAGTAGTAGAAAAGAACATCTGGTTATCTCTTAACTCATGTACACACCCATGCGCGCCCCAATACACACACGCGCGCGCGGAGTCAGTGCGTGTGTGTGAGTGAAAGGGGGCGAGACGGATAAACAGAGCGAAATACAGTCTGCCAGTCATGCTACGCACATTTTGCTTTGTCCTTTCCTGAGGTGATCCACAGACTGACAGCCATATAACACGTTAATCTGCACTGTTGTGAGGCACATCAATACCCAGCTGTATTTCGCAATGCTTCGTTGTTTTTCATGAGATCTAAAACAGGGTCAACAGAGGAACAGTGCATGGTGCGTAACGTAGACTCCAGCCAGTCTTGCGTACGTGGAGGTTTTCCTACATGTGTGCCCCAAGAAGAATGGCAAGATGACTATAATAAACACGTTGGCTAATATAAGGTGTTATAGATAGTGCTACATGGAGTACGCAAATAGATTGAAAATATTTACATTGGACACAAAGTTGCCATATCCATATGGTCTGTACGACTAGACAATCGTCTCCTTACCGTTGGTATCCTGTTTTTCCTGATGGGATCAAATGAACGTCTATTAATGTCGCAATTTCTTCTTGGCTACATTAAGGCCAGACTGTTCTATCGCGTCCGTAATAGTTTTCCATGTTTAATCTGAGATAATTCAGGGTTCCGTTATGAAGGATGCGTCAGCGACCTAGACGGTTGTGTTGTAGTCATTCATGAAGCATGCACCGCATGCTCGCCCCCATGTTGTTTTGAGTATAGACGAGAACCTGCACGGACGGCGCCGAATGCTTTTGAGTCTACGAAAACAAGTGCACGCGCATTGGGATATTTTGCCAAAAAGGCGTTGCGAGGTGCGGTGGACGAGACAAATCATCCAACGAGACAAAAAGATCAACCGTCATTGTCGGATATCATTTGCGCAATTTTTGGGGAACAAAAACACAGGAAACAATGAGTCTTGCTTTGTAGCCTACACGCCCTATATAGAGCATGGATGTGCTATACGAACGTATAAGCCTATCGATAGTTTACCCCCCCCCCCCCCCCACACACGCACACGCGCACACACACACACACACACACACACACACACACACACACACACACACACACACACACACACACACACACACACACACACACATATATATATATAAACACAGGAAACAATGAGTCTTGCTTTGTAGCCTACACGCCCTATATAGAGCATGGATGTGCTATACGAACGTATAAGCCTATCGATAGTTTACCCACCCCCACACGCACACGCGCACACACACACACACACACACACACACACACACACACACACACACACACACACACACACACACACACACACACACACACACACACACACATATATATATAAACATATATATATATATAATTAATGTTTATATATATATATATATATATATATATATATATATATATATATGGCAATACATTGCAATAAGGGTACATTAATTAGCCATTAATTAACATGAATGCAGTTATAAGCATTATTATATAGCATTAGCATAGGGGTTAGGGTTATTGCGTTTGTGTTAACGCTAACCCAATGCTATTATTTAATATTTAATGCTATTAAATAATGTATAAATTAATACGTTAGTAACATGAACACCATTAGTAAACTATTACAGACCATTAGTTAACTGTTAACTAACTGTGAATTAATACTTATTACTGCATTAACTCATCTTAATTTATGATTAACTAATGTATCCTTATTGTAAAGTACTACCATATATATATATATATATATATATATATATATATATATATATATATATATATGTAGTACTTTACAACAGTAAATTATGTAAAGACACAAATAAAGGGCTATGATAGGCAGAAGTAATCAATATCTATTTGTATACTTATTTTACTTCCAAACTTGTAATTCCCCATATAAAGGAGTACAACTATTGTTAATACTGTAGGACTAATCATATGCCTCGGATTGAACTCAAAAGCCCCTGCAGGGGATCCCCACCCAGTTTTATCCTATTCAAGTATTCAATAAGTCCTATATTCTATGCAAGTTATATTCATATTCTAAATAGAAATATATCAATTCCATAGACCCCACTAGAAAGGCAAGGGTCGTTTTAATAAATATTGTGTATGTGGTAGCTGTGAATAGAGTGGAGTGAAATCGCGCATGCGCTGATCACAATGCCTGTTTTCACGTAGGAATATTTTTGGGAAAACTTCGTGGCAGCAGTGAAGTATATTGCATAATTAATGTTTAGAAGAAAAATAACTGCAGAACAATGCCTTCCATTAGACTCAGAATCATAAGATCCTTTTATTTATATTTTTTATAAAAGCCAAATACAGCCAGTTCAGCTGCTGCAGTAACATCGACTCAATTTATTACCTAAAGCTTACCATTATGAACTAACGTGGAAAAAGAAGCACGGCTCTATTTTCGAAACGTGTTATAACGTCAAATTGAATATAGGGCTCACGTTACTATTCAAAACAAAAGCAGGAATATCCGTGATCCACAATAAAGTTAGTCTGACATTGGTTATTATTTGCTATCCCAAATAAAGCGTGTATAGGCCATATACTGTAGATTGCACATCGATTAAAACAATTATATCTTATTAGTTTACAATACATTGTGTGTACAGTATGGTAAAATCTGATGTTTCAGTGGTTGCAGCTGTTTTGTAACTGCCCAACACTAGGCTAGCTTTACTCCGAGGCGTCCATCAGAGCGGGAAGTTCGGTTTGCAGCCCAGGTTTGTAGGTGGCTTCAGCTAGGACTCACATTTCATTTAAAGTAATTGACAGGGTACGTTTTAAACTCTGATTTTTGTGTTGTGGTTGGTGGTCTTTCAGCGGCGTAAATCGATTTGTATTTCATTCGATATAATTCATTATTAGAAACTATTAGCATTATGCTCAACACCACCCACTATTACCGTATTACTTGGATGTCACGATATGTCACGTATGAATTCAGCCTTGCTGACTGGCATTCAGAAGATTTAACGACACTTTGAAAACCAACATTTGAGATATGCGTTTTATACAATATCACTGACTATGTCAATGTGACATTAAGTGTAACAATGCAACTGTACACTTAAACTGTATATCGCATTAGGTGAAGACTGGAAGAACAACATGCACCATGGCATTGAGGACGAGAAGACCACCCAGACAACTAAGTGTTTTGGACAGGTAGGAATATATCTGAAATAACATCTAATCTTATTGTCAGGTGTAGCTCTATATATAACTGTAACGTAACTTGCTATATAACTTATGCTAGGTCGTAGCAGGCTACTGCCAAATCAAGCTAACTGGAACTAGCCTTAACAGTGTTCTTGATGAAGACGGTAAGGTTAAACCCCATCCAGTTGCTTGAGACTAAGTAAACCCCACAGGTCTTTAACTATTTTGTAAAAGAGTCAGTCAAATTGACTTATGAAAGCAATGAAAATGAAATGTACAATGATATGATATGAATGATGTTATTATATCCTGTGTATTTCTTTGCAGTCAACCGGACTATTACTATATACTATAGATTCTCAGTATAGTAATGTAATGATTAGTAGTAGTAATGCATGTAAATAAAAAAATATATTCATGGACACTATTTTAATGGGTGACCACAGGGGCTGGGGAATGGATGTAGTTATCAACATTGTGTACAGTATCAATTATGTACATTTTATTTAGTAGTAGTTATGATTTTATTTTTATTTTTTTTACAGTACAAATACACAGCAGAGGAATACCTGGCAGTACAGAATGCACTGCGACAGAAGCTGGGGCCAGAGTACATCAGTACCAGGCTCGCTGGAGGTGGCCAGAAGGTAGGGTTCTGTTCTCTATGATCTGGTGCTGATGTAAAGAGCAATTGTTCCTCGGTTTCCTGCAGCAAGAATACAGTACTCAGTGCAATTGTGTTCCACAGGTGTGTTACGTTGAGGGACATCGTGTGATCAGCCTGGCTAACGAGATGTTTGGCTACAACGGCTGGTCTCACTCCATCTCACAGCAGAATGTAGGTAGGTATGGGGCTATTCTTCTGTGACACTCCTTTGGGATGGTTTGCCTGTGTTTGTATTGTATTGTGCCTACTGTCCTAGTTTTTCATGTCATGTACAGTGTATCGTATCATAATGCGTGCTGTGTTGTTGTCTTTACAGATTTTGTTGACCTTGTTAACGGAAAGTTTTATGTTGGCGTCAGTGCTTTCATCAAGGTCCAATTAAAGGTTTGCAATGGATTCAACCCTTTTTCAACCATTTACATCATGTTTGACTGAGGTCTCTGTTGAAATGCCTCGCTGGGTCTAAGTGAGTGTTTTGGCTCCCAGGATGGGTCCTTCCATGAGGATGTGGGCTACGGCGTGAGCGAGGGGCTCAGGTCTAAGGCTTTGTCGCTGGAGAAGGCCAGGAAGGAGGCCGTCACTGATGGCATGAAGAGAGCACTCAAGTACTGCAGTAGCATAGCTTGTCTAGCATAGTGTAGAATAGCCAAGCTTAATGTAACGTGGTGTAGTGCGGCCTAGTGTATTGTAGCATTTAGTCGCATAACATCATTAGTAGTGTGGATATGATGGCAAAGCAGGTGGAGAAAGGCATATGAAAGCAAATCACCTTTCATATGTCTGCTACAATAACCAAATTTCCATTCACAAGTCAATATGATATACTGTATTATGGTATATACTGTGGATTCCTACATTTCTAATTTGATGATGTGCTGATATTTGGCTTACTGTGGTTGTTTCAGATGTTTTGGCAACGCCCTGGGAAACTGTATCCACAATAAAGAATACCTCATAGCTATTAACAAGATCCCCAAACAGGTAATGCATGTTCCTACAATGGTCGCTCATTGTGTTGTTTGGATGCTGAATCTTTCCTCCCTTCTCAACCTCTTACAGCCCACCCCTCCTCTAGACCCCGCCCACACCAAGCGCACAGACGGTGAGCCTATGATAGAGAAAGCTCGCATGTCCAGCTTGGCCCGCGACAACAACACAACCGGATCCTCAGCGAACCCATTGGAGCTCAGAACCCGCAACCAGAACTGTTCAGAAGGCCGGAGCGGTGCAAGCGAAGCCCAAACCCTAGTCTTTCACTCCCCTGGTGCTGGTCACTCACTACAGCCATATCAGCTGGACAAGAAAAATGAAAACATTGATGGGTGAGGTTCTCTTTCATACAGGCCAGGCCTCTCTCCTTACAGTTCTCATGAGATGGTAATAAATTAGGGTTATGTGATCCAAAGGCAGCAGTGGAAGTGCCGTAGACAGCCGATTCAACGATCACCAAAGAAGATTGCATTTAATTTTTTTTTATATCATTGTATATGTATTATGTGTTTCATAAAAACATGAAAAGGTATAACTGTTATTTCAAGAGTATAGATGTTTGAATCCATGGTGGTTTTTGATTTGAGATATCTTCTGGCTATGACGTCCTGTGTCCTGCAGTCTTTTTGCAGAGTCTTCGGATGTTGGAGTCTCTGAAGGACAGATGGACCCCAAGCAGCTGAGAAAGCTCAAGCAGCAGCAACTCCAGCAAAAGTTCAGACAGGAGATGGAAGCCAGGAAACTAACACCGAGGCACGAGAAATCAAAATTCAAATCTGAACATGTCCAGACCACCATTGATCAGAAACCTCACCATGAAGGTAATGTCTCCTTGATTATTAATCATTCTGCATGTATGGATAAACTGCCTAGGAATTCTGAGATGCCTAGGAATTCTGAGATTTATTTGGTGACTTTCCAGGTCCTGTAAGCCCTTTTGAAAAAGCAAAAGAGCCCATATTTGGTCATAGCACCCCTAGGGTATATAAAGGGCCCTGCATCAGGGATGAGTATTTAGCAGGTAGTGCCTTGTACCCACCACCAGAGGGCTCAAGATACTAGACGGTGCACCCTTGATGCAGCCTCAGATCAAACCAGTGAGTCATTTTTCCTCGTCACCAGATGACCCAGAGCTTTGGGACTTCACCCTGGAGGGGATCGAGGAGCTGAACGGCCCTGCGGAGGGGGAGGCCTCCAGGGGCCCGAGGCCCACCCCACCCGGAAACCACCAGATGCAGACGCGCAGTATGACACCTCAGAGGGGACCCACATGTCCTGGAAGGCTCCCAGATGGAGATCCACCGCAGGGGGGTCCGACATACAGCCCCCAAGCCCGCGGCCAAGACGTCCCCCAGTATGGAAACCAACATCCCAGTCACCCCCAGGGAAAGCCAGGTTGTGCGTTTATGTGTGTGTTTGTGTGTGTGCGTGTTTTATGTACTTAATGTATGTCTAATTGTGGTATTCTCATTTGCAGGCCAGGCGTTTAGCCCATATAGACAAGGGCAATACATGAAAAAACGGAAACTGGACACATGAATGAATACAAAACAAATGAATGTTCCTTTTCAATGTTTTAAGAAGTGATTTTACAATTTATTTTATATTTATTTGTTGTGAAGAATGAATTTCTGTTCTTTTGTTGCTTGAGATGTATTATTTCATGCTTGGTGTTTTTGTAAAATAATAAAACTTTGCTTGTTATCACAGATAAGTTCCATAGCAGTCCCTCTTCAACCATTCCCATTTTACAGGTGGATTTGGATCAATAGTGAGGTGTATGTGGACGTACTATGAACTGGTCCTCGTTCTGGTGAGAAACTGAGTCGGAAGCCAACTCGCAGCTCCATGTACCTGAATTGGGCAGGATTCTGTCTCACACAACCTTCCCTGCTGAGAGGAATCGTTTAATGACCGTTGAGGTCAATATTTAGGTTGACACTACGAACACTGGATGAGCATTCACCATCATTATCCTACTCGATTCCCCGACTCTCGAAGACAGGAGTATTGATGCAGTGTGTAGGCGAGGCTGGTTGCTGAATAGTATGCTAAGCTGGTTTTAAATGGCTATGCTGCATTTGTCAACAAGACAGACCTTTTAAAAAAACTTCCTGGAAGCAGATCTATAACATGGAGATAGATAAATGCACAGCAGGACTAGAGCTCAATGGCATAATGCCCTTTAGCTGTGGCTTAGTGATTGGTCCGTTACAAGGATGATTCCTGTGATGAAACCAAATTAGATATAAGTAAATCTTTGAACAAAAAAACAGTCCGGAGCTTTACATTTTTATTTGTACATTTTGTACAATGTGAAAAACATACAGAAATCCAGAGAACACTGAGTCACAGGAAGATAGCAAAGAGGGGGACCGATATAAAGAGCACAACAGGATGCTTGTGAACATGTATTGAGTATTTTTTGTAATATTGACAGTAGCTGTGTAACACATTAGTCAAGTGCTGTACAGTGGTTAAGTTGTGAGTTGATTGTAGAATAAAACCCATTGGATCTAGCATGCATGATTCATACTGACCAATAATTAAATATGCTGTGCTCGCGACTGGTCAATCGCTAAAGGAAAATCAGTTCAGCGCTTTGTGTTCGTACAAATGAAAGGGGAGGAAAACAATACGTGATCGCTATATTTCATTATCAAAAAACATGGAGGTCAATAACACCCCTAAATATCATGCAAATGTTTTCCGTTATCCTCAGTCCCTATAAAACTTTAACCATTGCATATTCTGCATTGCAGCAACTTGTATTTTCTCTAGAGAAGTTAAAATAATAGTCCAATCTATAGGGAAGGTAAAGGGTCACAAAGACAAATGGCACTCATGTAGCAGGTGGGAACAGACAAGAAGCTCAACTGTTACCATATGGTTTCACTGCTCATCGCTGCTATGAAGCTACTGTTATGACAACGTTGTAGCCAAACGACACGTGCCAACATGTCAGATACATAGCCAAAACACTATAAAGAAAAGGTATTTGGAAGGATTTCCCAAATGTTCCCAAATATATGTGCTCGTTGATCAGAACTACGGTCCTCAGTCGCCCCTAACCTTTAACAACAATATGGTATTCTAATCAGCGAAATAAACATGGTGAATTGTAGTATACATTATAACCTTCACAATTTTTTCTGAAGTACCGTGAAAGCTACATTATTACTCTATAGCTTGTTCAGGCCTGGGTGGATGTGGGACATTTATTGTGGCGGACACAAGGCACTAATGTTCTGCAGGTTACTTGGGGAACAGTGTGTACATGGCAGGGTCGTAGTCAGTACAGAACAGCTCTATGATTACAGCGTTACATGAAACCATTTACCTCACATTAATTATATATATTTATATATTTATGTACACAATATAGTAGAAAAGGGCCGGTCAAAGAGCTTAATAAAACGCAGGATCCCAATAATGACAACCCTGCAATTGCACTTTTATATTCCTTTAACTACATGTTGTTTAACAACCTTTAATAATAATTACAGTGAAACAACATCAAAATCTGATGGCTGAATACAGGTCCATAAAGAACACCTTGTTCGTCTCATTAAATATACATGTAAAAAAACAGACACGAGCGAGACAGACAGTGAGAGATTAAGAGTGACAACCCCAGATTATTGTCATTTGGATGGAGATGGCGAGAGAGTTTAACATCCTTGTTCTGACATGAGGAATCAAGAGCATCCCGGTGAAACCGTCTCCTTGGAGATTGCTTGCCAACGCACCTGCAGCCCATCGATTCATCACTACACCGCTAATGAGCCGTCACTCAAACCCGGACTCCTGGAAAGGAACCCAAAGGATGCTCAACAGTGAGCAAGTATGGTGTGACTAATGCATATGGATGAATGTACAAAGTGACAAACCAAATCACAAAAGACACCTGACTTTCTCACTAAGACACAAATATCCTAAAGAAGGGAGTTCAAACCCAGTGAAGAAAAATCTATGTACAAGGTCTTTCCTTAGGCTAAGGCCTGGTGCTCTCAAGTGACACCATCTTCTGGTGGCACTTACTACCACCAGTCATCTCTCTCCCTCAACACCTTCTCTTCTTCTACCACCTGACACTTTTTCCTTTAAAAACATCCCAGAGACATTCCTCTACTGACCATTACTCAACTGAGTCAACCCTACTACTTACTTCTACATTCATCATCTCCAGCTGCTTCTAGAGAGCCCAAAACCTTTCAGAAGCTCACTCTAACCAGTACATTTCCAGTCGAGTTTGGGGCATTACATGATACAGGTGTCCCACTCTTGGGAGTTTCCCTAGTTAAGGTTAGGGCTTTGATGTATACCGGACTCCCTCAACCCCCCACCCACTGCTCCCTATTTTGACAGGAATAATCACCTAGAATCAGGACCACTCAATTGACATCTTTGGATGTTGTTGATTATGCCCGAGTCCAGTCCAAACCAATCAAAATGCAGATTCCACTCTTTCCACAGCCAATAAAATGTGTTTGTGTGTGTGTGCGTGAGACTGTTGTATTGTAAGTGAATATTGCACTCCCCTCCAACTGCCAGAAAGAAATCCCTCTGGCTGGCAGGCCACCACCAATAATAAAGAAAGAATACAATTTAAATAAAACATTTAATATTTAAACAAGCTCACCAACACCCACATGGTGGTTCTTATCTTATGGCTGCTGGACTGGCTGTCCTGCCCCAGATCTCAGAGTCAGATAGGGGCGCAGGCAGGGCTATGTAGGCCTCAGATTTGAAGCCCCGGTAGGGTTGACGGGTTTCTGTTGTGCGGGTGTGGGTCCCATGTTGTAGCCTTGCTGAAGGGCAGGTGAGGCGGTGACGGGGGGCTGGTACTGAGCCAGCGCTGGGCTGGGGTTCAGCATGCTGACCTGGCAGGGGGCCGTGGGGCCCGTCCACTGAGCACCACTGTACGGGGCCGAGGGGTAGCCGAAGCCCTGGGACACGGGGCCCAGGGAGCCCTTGCGTGGCCCCAAGGGGGCCGAGGGAATAGCTGGGTTGCTGTGCGTGGTGGAGGAGGGGGCAGGGAGGGTTGGGCAGAGGTGACCCGGAGCGGAGAACTTGCGTCCAATGTTGGCTGGCGGCATTATCTGCGGTGAGAGCAATGACAGAGATGATTACATTTGAGGGATTATTACGTCACAGCGGTGGATTAGATAAGCAATGGAACATGAGCGGTTCTGGAGGTAGGAGGCGGTACTGGAGGCTTACGTCAAGGCCCGTGGCTCCAGGCTTTGGGCCCCTCTTGCACTGAGAGAGGATGATGGCGTCTCTGGCCCAATTGTCCACCAGCTGGTGCAGGTCATCTGTGAAGGTGCCCTTGGACTTCTGGGCCGTTGGGGCGAGGACATTGGGGTTCTGGGAGTGACAGGATTTTTGGTGGTGGTTTGATCCACTGTCAGAACTGGTGCCACTCGCTGCTGAGGACAGACACAAGACAGGTGAACGGACTGGACATATCATATATAGCATCATAATGAATTCCTCTTATGACCCACATATACATGTGATGCCAGGAGTGTCAGTGGTAAGGAGCAGTCAGAGGTGAGAGACAGGGCTATAGGTACCTGTGGAAGGAGGGCTTAGGCTTGGCATGGACGGGGAGTACTTGAGCTGATGTGGTGGCCCTTTCCCAGGCCTCTCAGAACTCCCCGTGGCAGGAGGGTATGTCGGCTTCTGGGGATTGTGGGCGGATGCCTGAGCTCCTGAAGACAAACGAGCACATCACAGTATAGAGCTGCATGAAAAACCATGGGGCAGGTTTTAACAAGGTGGGATAAGAACAAGCGGTCTTAGATGGCTGGCAAAAACTGAGCACATTACAATCTAATAGGTGAGGAAACATGTTCAGGAAATTATTGTGTGTATTTGAGCCAAAATCAGATTTTAAACTAGGCAAAAAAGGATTTTAGCCTTTGCTCCAGTTGAACTGTTAGGTGAATGTGTTATTAAAAGAGCCAGTGAACCCACTGTTTCAGCTTGAATTCAAACACAGAATCCTTTATTTATTTTTTTGGTTGCAGTTTGCAACCTCACTTATAGAAGCTACTAAATCCTACACACTGTACTGTTATTTAATTATATTATTAAAAGCATGGTGTAATTCAATGTATGGCGTGCTTCCGAGATTCAAATCTCAGCAGAAAGGCTCACCTCAGAATAAAAAAGCACCAAACCTACTAGTATTTCTGGTGCCGACTAGCAAGTGAAGCACAACGAATCGACTTATTGGGAACAAAGGGATAGGGATACACTTATCTTTGCCTCAAGAGGCTCGATAACTACAGGACCAGTTCTACACTTGCTATGAGAGGCTTGATAACTACGGGACCAGTTCTACACTGGCTATGAGAGGCTTGATAACTACGGGACCAGTTCTACACTGGCTATGAGAGGCTTGATAACTACGGGACCAGTTCTACACTGGCTATGAGAGGCTTGATAACTACGGGACCAGTTCTACACTGGCTATGAGAGGCTTGATAACTACGGGACCAGTTCTACACTGGCTATGAGACACTTGATAACTATCCGGTTATGAGAAGAGTTAAACTTTTAAAGTAGTCCGAACATTGGTGATTGGTACAGATGAGTCACGTGAGTCTCAGCAGCCCTACCTGCGTGCACGGGGCTGGGCTGCCCACTGCTACGAGCAGACTTGTGACCTTTGCTCTTTGGCCTGCGGCGACCTCCAGCAATGGCCACGGCGGGGGACAAGGCAGCAGAGGGGGGAGGCTTCCCCAAGCGGGTGAACAGGGCATCTATCTCCTCTTTCTGGCGAGAGTGTAACATCTGGATCTCGATCATGTGTCTGACACAGGAGAAAATAATGGGGTTATAATCTCTCGAAGAGTGGTTTCATGCCAAATAACCAATCTAACGCTTGAAGTAGGTTTAAATTCAGATATTGTGACAATAATAATAGTATACATTTATCATGCGATTATGAGCACTTGTAGAGTTGTAAGAAGTGACCTACTTCTCTCTGAGCCGGCTGACTTCCCTCTGGAGGACCACGTCCTGTGGCTCTGCGTGGTCCTCGTCGTCACTGCTGACGTAATGCGGACACGAGTTCTCCGGGAAGGGGGTCTCTGACGAGGGGCCGTTCTGCACGCCGGACCCACACGAGGGCATGGGGCTGTCCGTTGAGGCTGGGGTCACTGGGGTCACAACATAAACACATTACAGACATTGTGTCAACTAGGGTAGAAACCTTCTGGTCGATTGGTTGCTCTTGTCTGACCAATTTTTGCATTACACACACACAGCACGTGTATTACATATGGATGTACAACTTTACATTTGGCCGGTAAATTAGAATTTTATCGGTCAATCAGCCAAAAATAAAAGAACGCTTTACATGGAAGCTCTGCCGTAAACACGTCGGATTGGACAGAGAGTGGATCTGAAACCCACAGACTTCTTCCACACAGCGCTTACGTGATATTTAGGCTACTAGGTAGAGTGCACTGTGGCCAATTTTGTTAATCTAGTGGTAACATGCAGACCATTTCTCACACACACACACCTGTGACTGAGAAGCGGCCCACTTTGGAGGTGGCAGCGGGGCTGGGCTGCAAGAGGGTGCTGGATACGTGGAAGCGGCCCACGGTGGTGGTGGTGGTGGTGGTGGTGGTCGTGGAGAGAAGGGACAGGTCTGCAGGCCGACAGGAGCCCCGGTCCGTAGAGTCTCCTCTCTGGACGCCTCTGGACAGAGGAGAGGAGCTGTGCATGGTGTTCTCTGGACTGGACAGGGAGGACGAGGAGGAGGACGAGCAGGAGGTAGAGGATGGAGTAACCGAGGAAGAGGAGACTGTGCTGGAAGCTTCTGGAACATCGCTGAGCTGGAGGAAAACATAACATGAGCTATTGCTGGAATACAGTTATACAGATTAAAATAAACGATTACAAATAAACTAAAATAGCATGTTATTAAATAGCCAGTATTACTAGAATATTGTTACAGTGCTACAGACTTTCAACACCACCCCACCAGTTCTACTGGAACACAAGTGTAGTGTTGCGATGAGAAGAGTTTCAATACCTGGCCAGGTCCCACTATGAACTCGGTGAGGGGGCCAGGAGCCGGGTTTCCTTCTGGAAACATCTCGGGGCTCAGTGCTCTCATCAGCTGGGCCTCTAGATTAACCAGGGGCTGATGGGACTGGGACACACCAAGGTACAGTAAGTTCATCAGCCACACTACCTAATAATACTGCAGTAATACTGCAAAACAGTGCAGTTTATAGAGTATTTAACAGGCAATAGGGGCCCAACCTGTGCTGGCCCGGGGAACGGAGGTACAAACTCAGAGGGAGGGGTAACCGTTTGATCGAATCCCGTAGGAAGGGTCTAAAAAAGAAAACCAAAAACACGTATTAGGGTGAATGCAAAGCATGAACAGAAGGTTTCTCTGAATAACTTAACAACTAAGCTCACCTGTGCTCTGGGCTTGGTTGGAGGGGTGTGGGCATGCTGGCACTGCCCTGGGGTGGAGGTGGGGCCCAGGGCAGCCTGGGATCCAGAGCTCAGGGTAAGATTGGAGGGGGGCACCAGGGCCCCGGGCGGAGGTGACGTGGTACCAATGGGAGGAGAGGAAGTGCCGGTATTGAATGCAGCGTCCACTGAGGAGCTGGCGGCAGAGCTCTGGTCTTTGAAGAGAGAGCGCAGTTTCTTGTCCAGGGCCTGAATGTCATCAACCCCAGGGGCCTTGGCATCTGCCCCCTCCAGCTCTACAGACTGGGGCTGGCCCTGGCTGGGCAATGTGCAAGACTGGAGGGTCTGAGAGGGGGGAATAGATGTAGGTCCAGTAGTAGCAGGTTGCTGCTCTGACACAGCCACCGCTTCTACAGTGCTGAGGGTACTGCCAGCAGCAGATGGTGCAGAGGCAGCTGTGCTGCCCAGCTGGGAGACGGGTGCTTGGGGGAGGGAGGATTGCTGGGGCTGGGTGGACTGGTAACCAGATGGGGGAGAAGTAGTGGAGGAAGGGATGGTGACAGCGGGAGCAGGCTGAGAGGGGGGCGGTTGTTGGGAGGACTGGGCAGATGGAGGGGCATGAATGCCGGATGTAGCAGGAGACTGGGTTGGAACTAGGACCGGGTTGGGAGAAGCCCTTCCAGTTGAGGCAGGAGGAGAGGCAGTGGTATCAACAGGCAGGGAGCTGCTGGGGGCTGGAGCCTCCAGGGGAGCAGGGATGTTGGTGGAGGAGGGCTCAGTGTGGTGGTTGGAGGGCACTTCGCTGGGGTCTGGCTCTGCAGCAGGATGGTGGCGGTGTGTCCCCCCGTGGGCCTGCCTCAGCTCACTGAAGGCCTGCTGGAGCGTGCCAGACGGTGCAGACAGAGACAGGCCGATACTCATAGGACCAGCTGGCAGGGAGGCAACAGCAGAAATCACGTATTAGGTGATTTTATTTTAGATCAATATGAAGCTCCAAACGACCTCACTAAAGAGACAATGAAGTAGCGACTAATGCAACTCAAACTGGCTGTTTACGGAGAACATGAACATTTTAAAGTATGTCAACGTTAACCTAAAGAAAGTAGTCCCACTGTGATCAATGTTACCTGGATCCCGCTTCTCTCCGAAGGAGGTGATGCCAGACTGGGGTCCAAAGAACTGCTCTCTGAGACGGGACTCCGGCACGGGGCTGACGATGAACCTGCGACCTGCAGAGTGGACCACCTGGGACGCCGTGTTGGGGGATATTCCTGAGAAAGAGGAGTGTGTAACACAAAGGGTAAGTGTTAAAGTTAAACAAGAGGGGAGGCATGTGGGCTAAGCCAGGGTGTTGGTTTGGGAAGAGACAACTGGGTGTCTAGAAGTGTACTTCTGCTTCTTGGTTCTAGGTTGAGAACTTTTAGTTATTACTTTATTCTTTTAATTATTATAATAAGCCCTTTTCCCCATATTTTTATTAGAATTGTTTTATACATCAAGTTTTATGTAAACCTTTTAATATATTTTTCCTTATATGTACTTTTGTCTTTAATCCCTCCCTCCCTTATTTTCACTTTCCCTTATATTATTGTAAAATGTCTGTCCTTCATTTGTTCTCTCCCTATGCATTGGGTAATTGTGTCCCAAGTTCGGTATGTTACAAATGTTGACCTTATTATTGTAACCTAAGAGGGGAGGTGTGAGTCTATGTGTGTCTACCTGAGACAAGTGGCGTGGACTGAGGCTGCTGCTGTAGATCATTCATCTGTGGGTAGGAGGAAGTGTGGATGAAGACCAGCATGGAGACACATTGACAGTCCTGCTATGGGGTTTTAACGTTGGAACAGAAATGTGATGTTTAGGAATGTACCTGGCTGAAGCAGTCCTTTATGCCCTCTCCCTTCTCGTCAGCCATCTCTATGACCTCACGGATCTGCTCGATGAAGGACTCCAGCTCGCTTTCCAGGATGAACTCACTCTGGACCTAATGACAGCTCTTTATTAGGGACGCCTTGATACAGCGGCCAGTGTCACCAAAAATATAAATTGCAATATTGCTATTGATACGTGTGAAATTGGCTGATATTGGTTTAATTGAAAAGATGTAAAATAAATTGATTAGTCTGATATTTGTGAATAATTTGCTTGTCTTTATACCTTTATACTTTATCAAATATACCATGTTTTAATTCAGCGTATCCGTCTGCTAGTTGCTGTGATCGAAAATCTGTATGTTTAGTTTTAATAAGTTAAGCTTGTTTTCTTCAGGTTGTGTTATCTGGCCACCCCATCTGTTAGCTGGTGTTATCTAGTTCCCCTTTGTTATCCTTTTCCCTGGGGTGAACCGGTCACAAAGACCCCCTTATCTATACCAGAAAAACTCCTGTATGTCAACATTTCCCTCACATTATGTATGGACAAATACATCATGGGGAGGGGAGGAAACTGTTAAAAGGCTGCGTGAAACTGTGTTCTGGGCTCACTCTGCTAGAGAGAAAACTAGTGTATGCATACATTAAAATACAGTAGGTTAATTTTCTAGAACTATTGTGTGCGTTTTTTGTATTTAGAAGTCTCATCTGTCCTAGACGCAATATCTCAAAGAAATTGCCACGACATTGCTTATAAATATTGGTTGAAACCCATCTGTGCATCTATCGTTTATGTTTCAGTAAGAGCACAAAGCACAGAACACAACACCAGAATGAAGCCAATGTAACAGCTTTGTAGCACTGAGAAAATCCAAGACACGTACAACGGGTTCAACCAAAGAACACTCCAACACTGTACTTCTAGAACTGTGAAGTGAATGAAACGCACCATGATGGAAGCAATCTCCTCTGGGTTGTCCCCATCAAGGTCGAATTTGAAAGTCACCATTTTTCTATTGTGAGTTTCCAGCTGGCACTCTGCCACTCTGTCTCCCATGTTGGAAATCTACAAAAATGAAACATCAAACGTGGGTTAGTTAGGAGCACTGCGGGGGGCGAATGACATCCAGAAAGGGAAACAATCTGACGCCACAAAGCAGTGAAGGGAAGAGAAGGCCACTTGCGTTGAGCACGTTGAGCTTGGCCTTGCAGAACTTCTCGTGGCGCGAGCGGCTCCGCACCGACCGCCGCTGATGGCGCTTGAGGGAGCGGCCCTCGTGGCGGCCTCCGGACGTGGGACAGCCTTCGTTCCCGTCGCTAAGACCGGATGCTGCGTCCGACAGGCAGCTGAAACACAAGCCCAGTGTACACTGTGAGCTACCCGTTAGACGACATCATGGTCCTTTGCGATGAAACCCTTTGATTTTGATCTTAGGCTCATGCCAACCTTTCCACAGATTGTGGCACCAGCGCGGGCCCCGTTGTCTGATCCACTAGTGCAGACTGGTAAATAACACTGGTAGGGGCCTGAAATACAGAGAACACACTGACTTACAACCAGCGTAGACCTTGGACCGAGCCACAAAACACACAGGGAAGGGCTTGGGGTATTCATACATTTAGAGGTATTGAACAAATGGAAGATCCAGGAACAGTAACACTCACAGTTATTACTACTAAGCTACGAGAGGATATCATGGCTGTTGATGACAGACTTAAAACACACACACACACACACCTCCAGAAGAGAAAGGCATGTCGCCTGATAGAGGAAGTACAGATGCTCAGCGTTGATTGGAGGAGACAGGACCGGACTTGGCTCATTGGCCCAACACTTAACAGTTATGGCAGAAGGAGCAGCATGCAGAGTAGAGGGGTAGAGCAATAGAGTGGAAAGCCATGCAAGGTAGAAATGAGTAAACATTACAGATCACATGCTCATGTCACCATGTTCTCGGGGGGGGGGGGGGGGGGGGGGGGGGGGGAGAAGAAGCACCTGTTGGCCTGCCTGTGGTGGAGTGGAGCTGTGTGGTGCAGGACTGGCCTCAGGCTGGGCTGGCTGGACGGGTTGGGAGGGGGCAGGCGACACAGACTGCTGGCCAGACATCTGCAAAGACAAGAGGGAGTGGCAGAGAATAGGGAAGGAAAACCCCATGAATATTCAAGCTACTTTAACAAAAGGGACATGGTTTGAATTCCATCTACCACCATCGTTTGATCGGGGACAGTCTTTACATATTTGCCATTGTGTCTCACAAAAGCCCTGAAAACGTACCGTGTGACAGAGGCAGAAAGTTTAATAATTCACATTAAAGAGGCACTGTGCAAGATCAGTAGCCTCAAAGACTGAGACCCTGGAAACGTTGGGTTGCATATATATAGGTAAAATGAAATGACCTGACACATAAATAGATTTTCGTTGTTTAGTCTGTTCTGTGTAATTTTAAGTAGTGTTATTAGTCAATAACCAGCATACTTAAGTTTCACTGAAGAGTGACACCTGGGAGGGGAGGGAAGGATATTGTTAAAGCTATTGCTGTTTAACCTGGGTGTACTCTCCTTTTAAAAAAGGTACAACACTGAAGAATGGCTTCTTTAATAGCACGACCAGAATTGCAAGTAAACGCCTTCTTTTGGGACCACAACTCCATGTTTGGCTTTAAGAAGTGGGTCTGCTGAAGCATCTAGGAGAGGTTAAGAGATATAGGGGACAGTTTATCTACCTGAGGGGGAAGCGCTGTTGGGTAGTAACCTCCGTACTATAAGAGACAAAACAGAACACACCATAAGAAATACAAGGTAGGTGAGGGGGAAGAGGGAGAGAGAAAGAAAGAAAACCTGAATGAAAGAGGAAGTTGAGAAGCCAGTGGAGGGTCTTATGAGCAGGGTCCTTTTTCGTCTAAATGTCTAACGTCTAGAGGAAGTCTAAGAGGAAGTCCTAACCAGTGTCGGTGGGGAGAGACACTAGGAGGTCCTACCTGTGGTGTGGTTGCCATCGCGGTGGACAGGGCACCAGGTGCTCCAGGGAGGACCGCGGCTATCTGACCTCCTTGGACCTGGGGCTGGACCTGCTATGATCCAGAGTACAGACTTGAGTCTCATAAATTGTCTTGATAATGATAATAATTATGCAACTCAAGACACATCAACAAAGCTTTTGAATGTACTCCAAGCACTTGAACCAGTATACTTTCATAAAACAAATGACTACAAGTAATTACCAAGACCTGCTGATTTAATTGGTCCGTTTGTGGATACAGCACCGGGGTTTGCTGCTGGTTTGGGAGGGAGTTGTATGACATCAGAGGCTGGGTGTCATGTTGGACGGAGGTCGCCCGAGGCCGGTCTACAATTTGACTGGCTGCGAGTGGTCAAGAGATAGAAAACATTTGCTTTATAATGGCTTCCAGAATACTATCATCTTGTTGTTTCCAGAAGGAGGGAATACAAACCTCCTACGCTGGGCATTGGACGCTGTTGATTCTGATCCGCCTCTGGCTCTTCAGGCTCAGACTGGCACGGCGGGGCGACCTGGCCCTGTCCTATAGACTGGGGGACATACGGGACCACCTGTACCGGGCCAGGCAGTTGGGTCGGTTGAGGACTGGCGTAGTTAGTGGTCTGCTGGAGGGGCTGCTGACCGGGCTGTGGGGGCTGGATGTATGAGGCTGGCTGTGGGACGGACAGGGTGGAAGGCTGGGGGGTCTCCGTGGGCTGGCTTAGTTGCTGCTGTATCTGACCCTGCTGCTGCTGCTCCTCTGACAGCCTCCTCTTTTCCTGCTCCTGTCGCACCTTCAATGATAGTCAATTGCAAATGTGTCATTTCCACTCCTTGAGAAGGCAACAGGGAGGAGTAAAACCACATGATGAATGACTACAGACCTGCAGCCTCTGCTCTCTCTTGCGACTGATCAGAGCCACTCGGTCCTTGATGGCCTTGGCCATGGTCTTATGATCTCCTTCACACACGTACCCAGACTCCACCTGAAGCGCAACATACAGGTTAGAACTTTGGTAAATATTGGGGAAAAGTGGAAGTGATTGAAAGTCTTTTAGAAATTCCTATATGGCTACAGCCACTTTGTTCTTATCAGAGCATATCCATCTATCTTGTATGTACACAGTTATATCTGGGAGGTGTCATTTTAAGCAAGGTAAAATCACCATTTCCTGGGCCACATCCTCGGGCACATCCTTGCTGAGGTCGAAGGAAAACTCTATGGCTTCGTTGTCCTTGTACTTCCCCTTCAGCTTCTTCACATCCTCAATCCTCAGCCACAGCTTGATGGCCTCCATCTCCCCGTCGTCCTCCTCCGCCAGCTCCACCCTCACCCCCGTCTCCTCTTGGAAGAAGGCGTGGTTCAGAAGGTCCTTTATCGAATATCTGGGGGGAGCAGAATGACCGTGAGCTAGTACTAGGTGGACTTTAACCAGGTCACAGCATTATGAATAGGGGGGGGATTGGCATCATTAAATATAACCTCTCGTCCTTGTTCTGGCGAATGCATCCCTCAATGATCTCCTTCACCTCAGGGATCGCCACCTTGTCGAAGCTGCCTGGCTTCACCCCCTACAGGAAACACAGAACACCAAATGAGACTTGATCTCCGGTTGCCTCACCCTCTATTTGGATACTTTGCTCTGCAGTATAAGCCTGGCACTGTCTGTATCAAATAACCAAATCAGGCATTTTATTTTATTTTTGCCCTGATGCTGAGTAATGCTAACACGAATGGTAGCAGTATACCCTTGCATTGAAGAAAATGCTTATCTGCTGCAATAAGATAATTATATAATATAGTTGACGCGGTCTAATCAAAACGATATATTGTAAAAACACAGTGGGGTTGGCAGTAATATGTGGTTACCAGGAAACGCCTAACTGACTCTTTTTATAGAGTTTTTATACAAAACAATGCTTATAAATAACAAATATACAGATTAGAGTCTTAATAAAAACAGCTCAAGTGTTTATGCAGGATTTATCCTATGCATCTAGCTGCGATACAGGAAGAAGGGTGTGAACATGGACTGCACACACCCTAATCCATCATCAATGACAGGTCTCACTTGACAAAAATAAAACGTACAATTATGAGAGAACGACTGGGTGTAGCTTCAAAGGCTAATTAGTATTTAGTATACTAGTATTTAGTTTAAAGTATGAAAGTGACAAGAAGTGACAAGGGGCGTAGTAACCCGATTGAAAAGCTACACAGCGAACCGAAATTAGTAGAGGAAGGAGTAAGTAGAGGAAGGCAGGGGACTGATTTTTAAGCTACACCTACACATATTTATCTAATTTTATTCTGGTAGGGGAGATGGTGATGGATGTAAGATGGGGGGGGGGGGGGGGTAGATCTAGTCTTCTCAGCAAATGGAAAAAAAGGTTTATGGTGGACACAGGAAGCAAGGGACAGCTGAGCAGAGGGGTGGAGGGAAGACTTACGCTGGTGACTCTGCGGTAGATCTGTGCAGCGTTCTGGCACTCTGAGTACGGGTACTCGGAGGTGGCCATCTCCAGCATGCACATTCCAAAGGCATACACATCCACTGACTCGTCGTACTTCTCCTCATACATCTCAGGCGCCATGAACTCAGGGGTACCTTAAATCAAAACAACTATTCAGAACTCTTCCCCTGACTGACTGACTGACTGACTGGGCCTCCCATGACCCACTGCTCCTCTGCTCCCCAAACCCGCCTGGGGGGTTGGGGGTGAGGAGGAAGAGTGGCCGGCCATGTCGCCATCCCCCGGAGAGTAGAGGACCTGCGAACGGAGAAGTGTGACAGAGAGAAAAGACAGGAGAGGGGAAGGAGAGTATAAAAAAATGAAAAGGGAGGGAAACAAAAAAGGAAGGGGAAACTGAGCTCAGTTAGACTGTGGAGAAAGATGCACGTGTTTGTCTGTATAAGACCCTGTATAAGTTTAAAGCATAACGTAAGAGTTTCATGTGAAGACGCTGGTGTACAGAACACATTCAATAGCCAAATATTGAGAGAAAACCCCACATTTGTTCAAATGGACGCCAATCATTTGGGGGACAAACAAGACTAGCTATGGAAGTAACTTCTGTCAAGACCTCACCTCATAAGGTTTTAAACCGTACGGTTTCTGACATTTCACCTACCTTTTAATGATGACTTACCGTCTTGTCCTTCACCTGGTGAAGAATAGCACAAAGGTCAGGTCTGAGCGAAGCACATCCCATAGCTAGACCATGTACTCATCAGTATGCCTCTGTACACCAGCCCTTAATAAACAAATGCTTTGAAATGTAGGTCTTACACAGAAAAACCAAGTTGGTTCTTTTTAAAGATGTTTTTCTTTAAGTGAGGTGTGTCACAGCACACTGTTAAGACTTACCAGGCCCATTCAAGTGTATACTTACTCAAAGACAGCAGTACCCTATTCATTCCATACAGCAGAATGAGGCACAGCTGAAGCTAGAGCCTATAGTTTAAAAACATACCCAGGAATGTGAAAAAATAAAAAAGAGGCTGATAAAAGAGGACTGGAGGGGCATTCGCTAGAGGAAGGACAAGATACACTCTTAATGCTGAACGTTTTTTAAAGTCTAACCAAAACCTGTTGAGGCAAACCCATGGAAAGAGATGTTAAATATCATTGGCATTATTGTCAAACAGACCACATATTTCCAAACCACAGAACAAAGACCAGTCTAAGACGGAAGCCAAGGGCATACCTTTAGCCCTGGCCAGGACAGCCTGCAAGTACAAGGCATGACATTTGTATTAATCAGGTTTCTAGTCAACAGCAAGGAAAGAACACTGAGGCGCTACTTACTTTCAGTAGGTGCCTGGAAAAAAAATCCCTTTTTGAAGACACAGAGAACAGTAAGGTTCTGTCACAGTAACGTACTTGACTTGCTGTGAGAGTGGGGAGAGAGCAGGGCTTGTGTTATCTAGCCCAAGACAGCCACAATACCTGGCCTCCGTTTGAGCTGTGGTTTGAGAGTTAAGCTGAAACACTGTGGTCTGTTTTTTTTAAAGCAACCACTTTGTCAAAGAAACAAAAAAACCTCTTGCAATTCAAATGCAGTTGAATTCACACATTTGAAAATCCCAACACAACAGTACCGCAGCCCTGACCGGGTCAGGGGTGCGGGAGGTAGCGGTGACTTTGAGGTCGTACCTATGACACTCTTGGCAAATGAGGCCCTCTTAAGCGTGGCAAGGCCCAGGTCTCCAATCTTCACAGATCCCGTGGGGCCTGTGATGAAGATGTTGTCGCACTTGAGGTCCCTGTGGATGATGGGAGGGGTCCGAGTGTGTAGGAAGTGTAGTCCCTTCAGGATCTGCCTGCACCAACTCCGCAGCACTTTGATCTTCATCACCTTGAACCGTTTCAGATATCTAGTGGAGATAAAAAAGACCATTGAGGTTTAGAACAGAACTCTGAAAAACAAACATTAACTGTAATAACAATACAATTTTCTCCTGCTGTTAGGGTTAATCTCTCCGAAGAGATGGACTAATTGCAACACTAGCCATGAGATGTCCTAGGCATTTTGGATGGCAAGTATGTTGCTACATAACACTCACGTTTTGAGTGTGCCAGAAGTCATGAGTTCCGTCACCAGTGCAATGCACTTCCTGCCTTTGGAGGGCCCCTCCCAGGAGTCGTAGAAGCGGACAATGTTGGGATGCTGCAGGCCCTTCAACATTCCAGCCTCTTCCTTGAAGCGTTGCCGCTCCGACTTGGACAGCTTGCGATCCTGCCAAGTCCACAAAGGTAAAACACTGTTAACATTGCTTACATACACACTCACCCACCCGCCATGTAAAACTGCTAAACTATTGAGCAATTACTACGCAATGAATTAGCTAAACGTGCTGTAGGTACGATTTAAAAGCTATCATTTGAGTGTAATTTATTTAAAAAGCCAGCGTCGGCTGTTAGTGAGGGAAATGCTCAGTGAAATATGTGCTTCGGTTGACCGCCTGCCTATGCATGAGATAATTCAGATTGTAGACAGCTTTGGGGCTAATTTCTGACAAATCAGGGCATCTTGTCCCTAATTGGTTCGGTGAGTTCACGCGGACACGCTAGTGAAAAAGGCACCTCAGACACCTGGGCACTTTCTTCACATACACCTTAGAGAGCCTCCTGACTGGGAGCATCACCGCCTGGTACGGTCGGCTGAAAGTAACACAAGCGGTGCCCTCCCCAATCTACAGGACATTTGTGCTAAGCGGTGCAGGCCCATGAAACATCATTCAGGAGTTCGTTTGACCAACTCTCAGTGAAAACCTGCACACCGTCACTCTAACTATATGCTGCTATATAGTGAGCTGTACGTTCTTGCCCGTATACGACAGGTGTGTGGATTATCGGTTAGTGTAAAATGCTCCCAGTGACAACAAATCTTAACGGCTCCGTCGGTCTTGCCGTTTCTCAAAGCGGTACAATGCACTAGCGAGTACCACTCGAGAAACATAATCTCAGTTGAGGAAAAAAGCAGAGGCTGATACTTCCGTAAAGCCTGGATTTATATGGCTAAAATACATAACTACAGAACGCCTTAAGAGTACAGCATCAGTGACAACCTAGCTGATAAAAAATAACGGCATTATTAATGGCGTCAAATTATGACGTGTATTAAACTACAACCACAAGTTTTAGAGTAATGTTATAATGTCCAACAGCTTTGATCACCCTATGGTGTTTGGAGACGTTTTATGAATGATCACCAGCACTTCACACATATCACAGCCAACCCTTATCTTCGAGAATAATACTGCCTGAAAACATGGGACAATATACTACTGATTTAATGATACATTTTAAAATGTGTGTGGGTTGAAAATAATTATTTTCTTTGGCGGTATACGGGCAAACTGCTGGAGGGTGCTGATTTATCACTGTGGTAAAAAAATATATACCGTCACAGCCTAATGTACGAGCACATGCACTGCAAGGTAATTATTGACACAGATGATGGAAAGAATTATCTTGTCGGCTGGGAGCCAAGCAGCAGTGAACAACAAGGTTTTGACATAAAAAATAAAGAAGTTCACGTCTACCTAGCCTTGCATTACCAGTGTTTACAGCACAGAGCGGTGTGAATATGTCTGTGGTGAAGCAAGGGTCACAGGTAAGGTTTCCTGACACGGCTGTGAAAAGTGATTAAAGAGTGTTGTTTCTGGTAAGTTTCATACTCAGTGAAAAGCAGAAAAGGCCACAAGATGACATATATATGAACTGGACTATATAAAGATATGCAAGATGCAGCCATCCACCCCCCACATTTTTCCACAACCTAACCCTATTCATCACAATGGCACAGATGTCATACCAATGCCAGTTGTCATGCCAAATCATGGCTGACAGATTGAGTTTATACCAAGTATCAACACATTGTGAGGTGATGAATAATGCCCTAATCTAGAAAAGAGACTTGACAGTATTCCAGTGGTGAACAAACATTGTCATCACAGGGTTAAAAAATGAGTCATGGGGCAGTGCTGAAATGCTGATAGCGATGTGTGTCAATGGGGAATTTAAAAGACAAGCACCCGCCGTAACATGAAATCTCTCTCTCCCTCTACTCTCGCCTCAACTGTTCTGTCTTCACTACCATCTCTAGTGGTAGAAAAATTCTCTCTACTGTCCACCGAGGAAGCCTCCTACACTCTGCTATCCTACCGCTGTCTCTTCCACTCCAGACCAGCCCGATCCACCCCCCCGACCCCCTTGGCTGTCCGAATCTCTGTGGGCTTGTAGAGCAGAGTTACGGGCAGCTGAGAGAAAATGGAAGAGATCAGACTGTCCTGATGATCTCTCTCACTACCTACACCTCCTCTTAAGACTTCACCTCTACTGTGTCAACAGCCAAATCTGCCTTCTCAACTCCTCTGCCTCCAACCTCAGGAAACTGTTTTCCATGTTCTCTTCCCTCCTCACCCCTCCCCCCTCCCTCACAGCTGATGACTTTGTAACCTACTTTACCAAGAAGGTGAAGGACATCAGTTCCTCTTTTATTCCTGAAGCTATCCTCTCTCCCCCTATCCACACCTCTGTTTTTACCCACTTTATTCCTCTCTCCTCTGAAGATGTCCACAGAATAGTTAAGTCTAACCACGCCACCACCTGCCCCCTTGACCCGATCCCCTCCTCCCTTCTCCAGGCAGTCACGAGCGACATCCTGCCATTCCTCACCACCCTTATCAACTCCTCCCTCACTTCAGGCCTTATTCCAGCATCCTTCAAGAAACCAACCCTTGACACCGCTGACATCCAGAACGGTATCTCTTCTTTCATTCCTTTCTAAAACGCTGGAACGTGCCATCTGTAACCAACTGTCCTCCTTTCTCTCACAAAACAACCTGCTTGACTCCCATCAGTCAGGCTTCAAGACTGCACACTCCACTGAGACAGCCCTCCTCGCGGTGACAGAGTGTCTGTGCCGCCAGAGCCTTGTCCCTCTCATCGGTTCTCATTCTCCTCGACCTGTCTGCGGCGTTCGACACCGTGAACCACCAGAACCTCCTCGCCACTCTCGCTGAAATTGGCATCGCTGACCACATGCACTCTTGACACCGGTGTCCCTCAAGGCTCAGTACTTGGACCCCTTCTGTTGTCCCTATATACTAGATCCTTGGGCTCTGTAATCAATAGTAAATTAATTGTCGTGTGAAACAAATCTCAACCAACAATCGCGTTCAATGTAAAAGGACCGTACAAAGTGAGTCGTGAGTCAGTGCTGTCCATCACCACGGACAACACAGCTAATTATATTAACGCGGTTGAGAGGCGGCGTTAAGGTAATATCCTTCTGTGCCTAATATTTACTTGGCAAGAAAGAAATGTTTGTTGGTAGAATGCCTTCTAGTGGGCAGAACGTTTAATATTGTCATTGGCAACGCATAAGCCTGTGTATACAGTGTAAAGGTACATAGTAAGTATTAATAATGGGCTAATTTTGAGCATTAACAATTAAAATATAATTTGAATATTAAAAATGATAAGGAATGCAATTCGAATGGGATTATAGAGGAAGATTGACAGCTCTACTGTGTTCATGATGTGCTATGTTTTGCAAAGTTCATATTTATTTGTATGCAATAAATGCACATTATTTAAGTCATCCTCTCCTTGTGATCACTTTGTTTTAAGTCTTGATATACCAAGTGAACGCAAATATAAATTGCAGGCCGCCTGCTGTGCCATCTGACTGATGCCATCCCCAGCCTCATCGTTTAGTTTTTTTTTTTCGGTGCGTACTACCAGGCCTGAAAATGATTCTAGGGGAAACACTGCAAGATATCGAATAAGTATAAAGATCAAAATGTGATGATTTGATAAATGTTTGAATGAAGTTTAAAAAGGTAAAAAATTTACCCAGCTGTGAAAAATGCAGTACATGAAGTTTCAAAGAAATTCTGAGACATCAACTTCCATTCTAAAATATAATATTTTAAAAGTTAAATATTTTACAAATTTGAATGATGGCGAGACGGCTTTGGCGAATGCCCATTGATTTATTTTAAAAAGTATAAAATATTAAAGAAATGTATTAAAATTGGAATGGAGTCTAGGTGAAATATTCGGGGAGGAGATGGGTACCAAAGTTTGTAGAAAATAATAAAGAATAATAAAGCCTAATAATAACAATAGTTGAGCACTGCCTGCAGCACTCACCCAATAAGTATAATGACAACCTGTTTTAGTTTTTTTCACCGAGTTGGAGGGAGACATTGTGGAGATCTTTAAGCAAGGCGAGTTAGTGAATTAACAATGGCAGAGAGTATGATCTGTATGATGAGGGGTGAGGTAGAACAACTAGTACTCTTCAGCTGTCTGACCAACTGACCTACTTTCCACAGATCCTCATTCCTTTTCTTCCTCTGCCCACCAACAGTTATGCAAAACATCCACAGCAGCTCTGGGCCACAAACCATGTGCCTGAAAGGGCAAGGGCTGACAGTCAAAAGTCCTACACCCCCTTTCTGTTTCCCCTCCCCCTACACTCCTCACTCTGGGGACATTGAGCAGCTGCCACACTGCCTTCCTGCTTCCCATTTGGTTAAAAACCAACATTAAGTATCCATGTTATAACCAGCAGATTGGAAGATGGCATAATAAATGAACTTGTTCATTTATTAGCGTAGCGTCAATGGAACAGTTGCAGTTCACTCGACATCGCTTTACAAATCACTACATGGCTACAGCCAACCAAAATCCCAAATAACATCTTCCATAATATTTATAAAAAAATAAAAATATAGTATTTTTTAATTTAGAAATGTGGTCAGCAATTTAATATTGTAGTCTTTAATAATGAACTCGGTTGTAGTGAGATGAGAGAACAATCCAACTACTTCCAACACGTTATTGCAAAGTTAATGGTTGGTTACAAGTTAGCTTATCTTATAAATGGGATGTAGTTAAGATTGTTAGTGGTGCCTACTGCCTAGTATAACTTTGCCCTTGGAGATACGAAGAACAAACATGGACAAGAGTTCAATTCTGCCATCATGCTAGGAACAGGGGAACTTTCCTCTCATTAGGTGTTCATAATGGATCAAATTAGAGATAGAAAACACACTCCTACACAGCACCATGAAGGCTATTATCACTGAGCCTGCAATTCACGTGTTGTGGCCCATATTCCCTATTGATATAAATAATGCTAGCTTTCCCGATCAGTAAAGTACATTATTGTGAGTCACTGTATATAGCGTTTAAAGCAAGATTTTAGACAAAAAACAACAATTGATAATACAAATGTTACATCATAAAACACGATAGGGTGTGTGGGAATCTGGAAAAAAGCTGTGCTCCAGCCAGGGTTTCCGTTAGCCGGAAATGACCAGCCATTTGCAGAGTAGAATTACAATTGGCTGATAGATTTTACACTACTAACGTAACAATGCAGAGGATACCTGTGAAGAGGAACATGCAGAAAACGGCAATACTAGCAACAACAAAAAAAGAAAAAAAGAAGAAATCGATCTTTCAGGCCGAAGTGGCTGGAAATATACATATGGCTGATAATTTTTTTTAAAAGGTCATTTTACATTGAACGCAATCTTTTCCCATGTCAATGAAATAATTACAAATCATGGAGCTGAATGGGACTGTATACACAAGTCGCGATTTCCTTTTGTGAAAAAGCTACATTAATTTTAATCGCACCACGGTTGATTTTTCACCGCTCTCGCCTACAAATAAATCGGTTCAAACAATCCCAATCAGGTATCTTTGTAGTCACCAATACTCATAACATGATCACTTTGTACGAATGGCGCACTGTACTGATATATGTAAAATTCTTGGCTATTGGTTTGGTTTTTATACCTCCAAAACTGTAGTAGATAATTAAGCAAAATGAAGCGGAAGAATATGGAAAAGAAAGATAATAAGACACATGATGACAATAGTGTGGCTTGCTTTGCAACCACACTAATGATATCTTACAAATATATATTAAATCAGTATGATTGTCTTAGTTTAACTAACAAAAAAATGTTGCATGCAATTTATCCATCATGTCAAATGTTTATTCAAGTTTGCAATTTGCGATGTCTGTGCAAGCTGTTTACATGTCCGAGTACATACCATTTCTTAGTGTTTGTTTTATCCCTCCGCTAATTTTGGAGGGACCACGACCTCAAAGAATGCCTCAAAATGGAGTCAGAGGGTGTAGGGGAGGTAATGGGACAGGGCTTAAGAGTACTCATAAACACATTCAATACCTGGTTTCATAAATTGAAAACATTTCTGACAGGGCAGGAAATGAGTCACGGTAACTCTTGACAATACAAATGATTAAGCCCAAGTAATAGTCATGACTCATGTATACCTCATATCCTGGGGCATTAGCAGTGCATTGGCCTTGTTTTGAGTTGTTTTACACTGTATGTAAGACAAATTGTAAACTGTAGTCAGCTTAAACATTGTATGGATTGTCCTGAAAGATACAAATACTCCTCACAATGTTTTTAACAATAATGAACTATGGTGCTGCAAAGAATCAAATTGAACCCATAGTCATTCAACTGTCACAAAGCTACAGAGAGGGCTAGCGTGGAAGGGGACATGCTGCTACAAGGCAGAAAAGTCCATAAATAACCAAGTGAATCTAAAAATGAACTGGGTGAGGAAGGTCTGCGATCATGCTTTGGGCTGCCTACGTCAGGGCCATGTTGTGAGGATGACAGAGAATTTGAGACACTAGGCTTGAATAGAACCATGTTCATGGTCATGGCATTTTTTATACCAAATCCTAAATTGGTCAAGCAGGATACGGTGGCTGCGCTGAAATGTGATCTTACTAGTGTGATTATGGGAATATGGTTAAGTGGGAACATCCCAAAATAAAAGTGTATAGTGTTTGATTGTTATGAACGTAAACACATCTCAAACCAGAAATGTGTTTCGTTTCTAATAATTTCTATCCCTTACCTCTTTGTATAGAGATGTTGGTCAATCAGACTAGAAGAGTATATTTCATAAAAGCAATGTTTTCAGCTTACAACAGTAAAAAGAGTTTGAGACATTTTTTATAGAAAAACTATGGATCAGTAGTTCAGGCAAGACAGATTCTTCTATGTCTTCTAATAAATATGTCCCACTTAAATAAAATAATTTGAGATTCATCTAGATTTCTATGACAAGAAAAAGCTCCATGAGAAAAGCCAGTGGATTTGAGATAACCGAGGTATGGCATTCAGGGAATTTAGGCACATAGCCACAGCTTCCAAAGTATGCCTGTGGTTTCGCTATTCATCTTTCAATGCTGGTAGTCTGCCAATTTGAGAAGGAAGGGGGCTGGGCAGACAAAATTGGATATGACACGGTCTGTTAAAAATGGATGAACGAGAGGGAAAGGTCCCAAAATCCAACCTTCACTTCCTTTGCATGCTGACCTACTTACTGCTCAAACATGTCGGCTAAGCGATATCTGAAGCAAACAATAGTGGATTCGCATGGTGAGGTAGAGCAATGGATGCTTATGAATTCTGAACAAGTGGACATGAAGTACCCGCACTATCCCCTTCAAGATGGGATTTTTAAGATGAATCCTGGTAAATTGCTTACATTAGCATAAATGCACAAGCTCCCTTACGTCCACTTAACACTCCATTTAAAGCATACACAAGTGTCGTCAATGCTGATTTACTTTTGCATCACTAACTGGAGCACAAACGCAAATCCTACCACTATCAGTTTTCAACTGCTTTAGTGTTATTGCCAGGTAAGCTTTCACATGATACTTTTTTTTGGTGTCTATTGGAATCCTTAGAATGTCAAACTTCTTTGACAAAGAAAATATGTATAAAAACCATTGCTACAAGTCATGTCCATTCATTAAATGCAATACCATTACAATAACCCTTATCTAAAGAGCATACTCGGGCATTATGGGCACAGGCCCTAGAGAAGTCCATCTAGTTGCAATTGGTACACTCACCAGACCGGTTAGCTAACAAGCTAAAACTTGATCTTATATGAGGTAGGCTATGTGCTTTAAAATATACGACATGTAATATACTGTTTTAATAATGCATAGTCGTAGTTTGTACAATATGTTTATTTTACATGGACCACATAAAAAAAACATTTGCTTTCATGCAGTTAAGCATTAGTCACTGTGGCCAAAGAAAACAATTCTGGAAAATAAGAGTTATAGAGTTTGAACGTGCACTTTGTGCACTTGGGAACTGGTTTAAAACCCATGTGACACCACTTCTTATCGTATTAACAGACGGGCAATACAAGTTTCCCTGGTTGGAGTTTGAAGATGTATGGAGGCAAATTCCTCTCCATTAACTTGTTTAAATAAATAAAAGGTTTGCTCACCAAAAATTATAAAAGAATCAGGTAAGGACCAAAAGACTGCCAAAAGGCACCATATGAATACATGTAGGCCTGTATCAAGGTCTTCCAAATACTGGCCTATGCTCCAGAAGCAGAATGCAGGGAAATATTAATTTAAAAGGCCCAGATTAGTCACCCAAACACTTTACAGATAGCGTCCAATAAGTTATTGCTCGCTGGAATACTAGATGCAGGTTGGACTGTTGCACCAATTTAAGTTAAGTGTTGACAGGTGGTCGAGGTCAAACATGACACAAGACAAGGAAACCAGACTTTTCAAAAGATAAATAATCCAACAACTGTGCCTTCATAGTCATTCATCTAACCTGGCTAGACCAGCTGAAAGACAACATTTAAATGAGATGACAAACCAGCTTTTGGATATGGTAGGATACCAAACAAATATGCATTGGTTTACTACAAGAACAGATAGCAAGCCGATTGAGAGAAAGAAAAAGAGTGAGAATAGGCCAAACCAAAATAATATGGGGACAAAAAAATAATAATTGTGCAACAAAAAAAGCAGGATAAAAAAAAAGATGAGGACGAATGCAGTGCTAAAAAGGGGAATATTGTGTGGAAATATCAAGATGAGAGAAGAAACATGCCTTGGCAGGCCACTCTGCCGCACTTTACTTCACAGAGGATTAGAAATTCCTGGTTGCGAGGTTGACCCATTTAACATCCAGAGTAGACATGCATTCACTGAGCATGCTCCAGATCCTCTCCATGTGAGGGCTGAGGGGCCACAGTTATAAGCTCTAGTCCTGACATTGTGTGTGTGTGCCTCTCCCACTGAACTCCTAAGGCAAAGCTGTGTGAGCCGTCTGTCAGCTCGGACAGGAAAAACGCAAGACAGAAAATGCAACCACACCTTCAGTGAATGTCAGGTCAAATGCCACTGAAGGCAATGTAGCCGGTAAGGATGTAACGCAAAGTTGCTTTTTTTATTTTTATGGTCAAATAAATAGCCCATCTGTGTTGGGACAATATTCCATGTTATTTCTCAGACACGCTTAAACAAGTTACACCTGCAATCTTTTGCTTCTGCTTTCAATATGGGAAATCATTAAAACAAGGTCAATATTCCCATAGCCCATTCAAACCAGATTAATGAAGGCTGGGCCTTTACAATGCCAAGAAGCTTTAGCTTTTTGAACTAAACATCCATTTAATGGACAGTAGACTAAAATGTTGCCTTAACTCCAGTAGGCCTCACATGCCACAACTATAAGCAACTGCAGCTTTGTCATTGGATAATGATTGTGTTAACTAAACCTACAAAGGATGTGTTTATTGGTGGTACATATATATATATATATAAGAAGGCTTAAAATTGTGTGAAATGACCTTCCGCGGGTGCAACAAACTCTTAAACCGGCAACAATATGATGCAAAGCTAAACAAAAAGAGGAAATGTGAGCCATGGACTTCTAAAGGGAAAAGACAGAGGCTACAGCTGAAGGAACAATCAGGAAGGAAATTACTTTGGCACTATTCCATCCGGCCAACGGCTAGTGCTAGGATTCAAAAATAACAATATCCCGCTTGTGGCTGCGAATAAATGAGCTAATGCTCAACATTTATCAATGCATGCAGATTTCTATTTGGACTATCTGATTGGATTTTATGCACCACTATATAAACTACACTTTAATAGTGATTTACTGGCTGTATGTATAGCTCATTTTACATCTATGATTTAGCATAAATCATCTATATAGCAGTAGTTGTTCTGTAAAATAAAAATATATATAAAAATGTGATAGAAGGATGATATAAGGAGAACATTTGAAGTGTACACGTGTAAAATACATGTTTGCCTGTAAAGCCTTATTAAACAACAATAACTACACATTTGTTTGAAATAAAAAGCTAAAAGGTGTGTTTAGAACTATGACGATCAGGGCATTGTCCTACCTGGAGCTCACACCATGCCACCTCCACTGTTGTTTCCGTGTCCAAACCCTTGTATACAGTCTTGAAGGAGCCGCGCCCAATCTCAATATCAAACTTTAGGAAACGGCCATCTGGTGATGTGCCCACTGCTTTCGTCTCTGCCTCCTCTATGTCGTCTTGTACTTTTTTTTCCGCTTCCCTCTGCACTGCTTCAGCTCTCGCCTTGGCCGATTCTTTAACTTCCTCACCGGCGTCTGGTTCCTCTCCCTCACGATCCGACTTCAGCTCAGTCCTGTCCTCCACTTCACATCTACTTGGAGGTTCTGTGGTGATGGTGGGTATGCTGTGAGCTGTCCCCAGTACTTCTCCATCACAGAGGTCTGGTACTAAGGCAACCGTCTTTTCTGCCGCCAACACATTCACTTTCACCTTCTCACCATCCCTTCCTGGTCCCTCGTGCTTAGCAGAGTCCTGGCTCACAGCCAGCAGCCCGTCCACCTGGGGGGTGTGGGCAGCGGAGGTCAGGTGCCACTGTGGGACCTTGTTGGGCAGAGGAAGGTCCAAGGCTGTGGCATTGGAGTCGCTGATGACACTGCGGCGTAGGAACCGGTGCTCTTGGTTACATCGGTCCCGCTCCATAGTATGGTGGCGCCTCCTCACTTCTGTTGTCAGCCGATCGGCCACCATGGAATCAGACCCAGACCCAGTTCCCATCTTCTGGGGGGGAGCCAAGAACTTCACCATGTTGTCACCTGACTTCTCAGACATCCCACCGCCCACAGCAAGCGTGAGCACGTACACTTGGCTGCGGAATTAACAAGACAGTTCCACTATCTCCATTCAGAATCAATGAAGCGCTATCAATTCCAAAAGTTATAAAAAAAAAGAAAAAAAGAAAGAGCAGCAAAAACGTGCCGCAACTCCTCTCGTCTTGTCTTCTTAATGCTTAAAAAGCATTGCTCTGTATGCAAGATAGAGATACAAGGCTTTGGAGCGGCGGTGTTCTTTTATAACTAGAAAACAATAGAACGCCCTTATAAAAGCGAGAGCCCTGATGGTGACACTTAAGTCTTTCTAAATCCACACCATCCATCCTGTGGGACAGGGGGACCGGTTTCTTTTAAACATAAGGAATCACTTGAAAGCAAATAGAAAGTGGCTGCGCTTGCTCCAGCGGCCAAACTCCGCTGTATAGTCAACAGCTGACCGGTCGCACCCACTTGATTTGTTCCAGTCTGATATCCCTGCAAGAGAAAACAAAGGATAAATATTATTTGCAAAACTGAATTATTAAAATGCTTTAAACAGCAGTTGTTACAGTAATGTTTAGACTATACACATTCAATAATTACCAAGCCATAACGATTTAGTGTGCTTCAACAGTAGCTAAATTGCAAGTCAACAAGTAGAAGTCAAATACTGGCGTTCTTCAAACACAGAAGGGGGGTTTTACAATTAATATGCTCAAACACATCGTACATATATGAATATAATTAGTGAGTATACCTGGCCAATTTATATAAAGACTATAGTAAAAAGCTTGATAGCCCAATATCACCAACTGGCTAAATACTCAAACGGATGTGTTTGAAACCACTATAACAGCGTCACACACTAAGTTATACCATGTATTCAATGCGCAGCTCATCACTTCGTAACCCTTATTGGGCAGCATTTACTCCATCCCTGGTGTGAACCAATAGGTAACGTTAAACATTTTATTGAAGGAATAAATCAATATAACTGTTGCTATTGAGTATAGTTTGTTTGGTAATAATACGCAACTACAACCTACCATCATATGTCAACTAAGGATCACTTTCTAATAAGTTATGGTTATAACTGTCACTGGCAAATAGTTAAGCTACAAAAAAACATAACGCAACTGGGTCACCGAGAAAGGTTCTGCTACAGGAAACCAAATTAAATAATAGAAGCAGGTTATTCTTCAACCCAAGTGTGTCTGTATATTCAATTGTCTGACCATACGGGACACATTATGAACGAATTGAATAGCAACATCCTTGAATACAAAGCACGGAAGACCGATGTTTCTTTGTTAGCTTGCTGGTTTAACAGCTAGCAAATGACGTTAGCCAATTGGCTAACGTAACTGGTTGACGCATCAGTTCTTGCCTTTACACTTCAATTCGTTGCGATTTAGAGAACATTGATTTAACAAGGATTGAACAAGGATTAAATTGTAAACAACCCCTCTTACCCTCTCGATATCGAAATTCCATTCTCATAGAACCACAACCTTTGCTGTTAACACAACCGGACACGTTCGTCTGGTATACCGGTTGGAATGCTACCAAACCGTGACAGAAACAGTGCCACCGCTAGCAGGTCTTACTAGCTAGCTTACTAGCCAGCATTAGCAAGGCGGGTCTTTCTTATGACCACCAAGATGGCCCAGATCTAGACCCGCCCCCCGGCCCCGTGATCATGTATGCGGAGTATTGTGTTTTGTCTTTTGACGTCAATCAAAATAATTAGCTCACACTATTCACTAGATTATACGTTGTCGTTATACGATTGTTAATATTAACTCCAGTTGGAATTTCAGCGTAGGTGGGTGTCGTAACACAACTAGTTTCTTACCGTTAGCTGACTACAGATATAAAGCTAACATCTAGCGACTACATGATGTAGCTGCAACGGCACCGGTCGCGATGTGACATACCTCAGTATTGCACACTCTCAGCAAAAATGTTCCTTCGTCCCAGCTCTGTCACCGTAAACTCCAAATAGATAATGGCGATATATAAAGCATACACATATGCACGAGGTAGACTAGCCCGTTTAAAGATAATGCAACCCTTAATCACAATCTAAATTCGTCGAAGGAAAGTTTTTTTTTCAGAGCTAGAACAACGCATGCGCTAGAGATGGATTCGTCTGCACTAGACACAGGTGTATTCCTTTACTTACTACGCACATGTTATTTCCATATATATATGGAAATATCTGTGAGTGTAAGTGTTTGCTGTGAATAGATAAAAGGTTGATAGTTCAATGTGACAATCTTAATATTATCACATTGAACTATCTTAATAGTGTGTATATATATATGCCATATATATACACTATTAAGATAGTTCAATGTGATAATATGAAGATTGTCACATTGAACTATCGACCATTTATCTATTCACAACAAACGCTCATATTCACAGATGCATATATTCGATCTCAATGACTTCACTTCATGATTATTAATTTGATAACATTAATGTAGGATTAGTAAACGTGTGTTTATTCACTGTTTGTCAGGGCAAAGTAATATAGTAAATTAATTATCCAGGCTCAAGTAAAAATATGTTTGAGTAAACAGTGCTCTCTGCTGGCATAGTTTTTTGAATGTCATTGGTTCATATATGAACACACACACACACACACACACACACACACACACACACACACACACACACACACACACACACACACACACACACACACACACACACACACACACACACACACACACACACACACACACAGTAAAAAAATATAGATTTTTTTTTAACCATGCGTGTTACAAATCTTGCGCGTGACAGCGCCCCTAAAATCCAAGCGTGGCGATGACTGTAGTGAACGCGCATCGCAGGCTTGACGTCACTGAAGCGCCTTGGCTCTCCAGAGCCGCTGGTACTGCTGGTAAAAGATGGGAAAATATGATAGCGATATAACGAATAACTAAGAGAAAATGACCGTTTGTGTTCCTGATTTCCATTTGTCACACGATTCTATACAGACGCCGATTTGACCTCTACAGGACAGACAAGAAAGGTAGTTTTGACAGATTTTCTTAACAGGCTATTGTGTTATCGAGAAAAAGGTGATTCTGCCTGACCACAAAATTACGATGAATAGCCACATACAGAAAAATAACTTATCAAGTGGAACCCATCCGTTAATATTTCGTCAGTTTCATCGATAATTTCGCAATAAGCCACGTAAGTGAGTAGTTTGAATGAATATAGTGTAACGTTAACGCTATCTTAAATGGTTTCTTTAATCGGGAGGACAAATGGAAAAGGACTGGGTGTCTCCATGGCAAAACCTATGTACGTTACCATTAAGGTGTTGTAGAAATGCAGACGCTTGCACAATATATGTAAAACAAGAAAATACATTTTCCAATGCAATTTCTGAAGCAAAATGTGTCATGTGCACTGTATTATGTCCATGCTCAGACGAAATGCTTAGAGAACAATTGTTTCTTACACTGAGCGACTGTAATCCATAGTTTTTAATCCGCCTCAACACACATTCGTTCCCACACGGCTGTTGTTAATGTTATACATGCATATGTATCAACCATGTTTCGTGTATTAAAAAGCGCATTTGACACGTTCTAACATAGGCCGTTGTATGGTAAGTAAATGCAGCTATTAGCTGAATGTTAGCACTACTAGCTAGGCCACGAAGACAGTCACTGAAGTTAAATGCTGCATAAGGCTTTCGTGGTATTTGGTCGAAATTCGTTATCCTTTATCCAAACATAATTTATAACAATTTGTTTTGGATGCCCTATAAAATGGGAATCACGTTTTTCTTTAATATACATATATATATATATATTGGCAAGATATTGTAGTGATAAGACTTGAATTACACTTTAGGTATCTTTGCGTTTTGAACTTGCGACCCTATGATTTAAGTTCTGTTGTATGTGCAACTACCGCATTGAACGGCAAATGTAATTATTTTTCGTTTCTGATTTGACAGTTACAGATTGGTGACATACGTTTGGATCACTGGAAGGCAGCTTTAGTTGGAAAACAAAATAGCCCCGGCTGTCATTTGTTGGAAAAACAAGTCCAAATACGATTTTAACCAAACTATTTACGGAAACATCAGTCAAGCTTTAGGTCTTCCATCTCCAAGATTGCGGAGAGTTCCATTCTTCTATTTAGCAGAAGATGTATGGCAGTGCCCGCTCTGTTGGCAGGGGGGATGCCAACCACAGTGGTGGGAGAGATGGAGGAAATAGCACTAACCAGGGATCTGGCCGTTCGCCTCGCCTTCCTCGCTCCCCACGGATGGGCCACCGTCGCACCAACAGCACAGGTGGTAGTGGAGGCGGCCCTGGAGGTCCTGGAGGAAAGACCCTTTCCATGGAGAACATCCAGTCCCTCAATGCGGCTTATGCCACTTCAGGACCAATGTACCTGAGTGACAATGAGGTTGCCATGACAGACCACATCCCAAAGAGTGGCGGGACGATGACGACTATGGGGAGACAGAGGGTGACCTACGGCTCAAGGAGTAGCAACAGTGGAGGCGTGGCAGCCAGCACCCCCAACATTGCCACCTCAGTGCCCACAAATGCATTGCTGCCTGGCGGGATGATAGCCGGCGATGCACTTGCTTTTGGGGACCACCATATGGCCTCCACTGTGCCCCACTCTCTGAGACAGGCCAGGGATAACACCATACTGGACCTACAGGCCCAACTCAAGGAGGTAGTGTTTGTCAGATTCCTACAACATATTTTGAGCTATTAACAATTTGAGAGTCTGCCGCTAGGGCAGAATTTATTGAGGACTGGATTTTGCCCATGGAGATGTTCCTGATGAGCTTCTTTTTTTTTTTTTCATTGGTAATTTAGCCTATAATGCTCTTAGTCAGAATGGGAATTGTGTTACGTTCTGTCCAATTGTGTTGCTGTGTTTGTTCCATACCTGTGCTACTCTGTCAGGTGCTGCGTGAGAACGAAATGCTGCTCAGAGAGGTTGAAGTGAAGGAGAGCAAACTAAGCTCCTCCATGAATTCCATCAAAACCTTCTGGAGCCCTGAGCTGAAGAAGGAGCGAGCTCTGCGGAAAGATGAGGTGTCCAAGATCTCTGTGTGGAAGGAACAATACCGCATCATTCAGGATGAAACACAGGTGTGTCTCGTGGCTCTACTTGATTCAATGTTTTAGGCAAGCATTTTACCTTATGATTGTTGAGGTTTGACATTGAAGATTTCACATTAAGTTATGCATATTAATGTATATTACAATGTATTCTTCCTGGAAATTAAGCCATTCTGCCTTTTTATGATTTCATACTGAGTCCATAGTGATCTATCTGACAAGCAGCCAAGAAATTAAATATTAATTTATATTATAGTAATCCGAAGGGGAGAAAAAAACAACAGGATTAGCATTTGTGAAGCTATAAGCAGTTTGCTGTTTTGCTTGATACTTTATTAAAACATTCAAGATAATGATTGTATTATAACCATGATAATTTCACACAATACAAAGGTTAGCCGCAGCATCTAATCCTTATTCTTGTAACTACAAAAGAATGCCTTATATGTTACAGGGTGTAAGTGTAATGCCTGCATTAGTTCCGTATATTAGTTCCGTATCGAGCAAAGCAAACGTACAGAAACAATTTCAATGCTACATAACCCAAAAGCTGTGGGCATGTATTTGTCTTATGGATATAAAATTGTTGAAAGGTGCTGTATTTGTGATATGATGATTTTTATATTCAAAATGTCACTATTTCCTTGCCTTAATTTAGATATATTCTTGTTGATACTGTTTACTGTAGTGGTAATGGTTAAGTCAGAGTGGGAAAAGATGGTTGGATCGGAAGTAATGACTACGTACGATTTGACCACATAACACTTTGACAAGCTTCCTAGATTGGATGCTAAACAAATTATTCTGCTATGAAATTCAATCCCTTCATTTCCTTGATCCTTTGATTTTAGTTTTGTCCAAAGCAAAGCTTTGTCTATGTGAGAGCCTAAAGGGGCTCATCTGCTGGTGACTGTGCTGGAGTGGACGGGCAAGCATGTATAATTAGCTGTTTGCCTGTGCTGATTAACACAATCACACTGCCGATTAATTCCCGGTAATGGCCGCCTAGTGCAAGGCTAATAATTGGGTGCACTAATTTTAAGATGTTAGCTTTTATTTGCTAGACTTCTCCTCCCACACACACAGGAACACACGCATGCAACAGAACAGACACAACAGAACTGCACTTAGTCATCAGGCTAATTACCTCTTCCAATAAAGGGTTTGTGTGTGTGTGTATTTGTGTTCTTGCTTTGCTTTCTTATATTTGCTAGTGGCACTCCGTAGCAAACTCCACTACTACACGCCACCTAGGTGGCTTTTCCCACTCCACCTAGGTGACTTTCCTCGGGCTCCTCCAAACGAATGGACACCAGGGGGTTATGTTGAAACCAGTTTATTGCCATGGTTGAGTAAAATGATACATGCAGATGGTGCTCCATGCTGCCATGTAGGAGAGCTCTCCCTGAGTGTGTGCGGTGATGCCTGGTTTAACCTGTGCACATTGATTGCTCAATGTGCAACAGGTGTGCAGCCTCACCCAGCCCCAGACTCCAATCAGTCTGACTCGGGCCAGGTGAGGCTGCTTAAACCAGCCATCATCCACACACACTCCCACACACTCACTTTCTGAACATCCCGTTCCCTTAAAGACCTACGTTCCCATCATAATCTGTAATGAGAGCTGTATTACCAAACATGTCTCATTGTGAAATGGCCGTCAAGTTTAGTTTACTGCTAAAGCAGGGCTGCTACTTGTCTAATTACCACCAGGGGATGGTCTCTAAATGCTTTGTGACATAGCCAATTGTTTGTTATGTGGTTGTGCCTCATGGACACCCTTTAGGAAAGCATGTTGGTGAAAGAGGAGGAATACACTGAGAGAAGACGCTGTGTGTTGTTTCGATCCATAGGTGCTCATGAGATGTCATCCAGACATCCTTGTTGGTTCTAGGTCTGTCAAACCCTTTACTTCTCTTGTGAGCATGGTGTAAATAATGGCTACATCGTATATGACGGTGGTTATAATTGATTTACATGGGGCTTCTCATTTAATTAGCTGAAAACCTCCCTCTGTCAGCAGGAAGAGTACAAGAGAAAATAATCAGCAAAGAAAGGTGTGTGTGTGTGCGAGGTCATACTGGAGGATCAATGCATTCACAGCAGTGAGTCAACCTTTTTCATGGGGAGGGGGAGGTGTATGTGAACACTAAGGGTTAGCGTGAAGAGGGAGACGGCGTGACAGAGGGTGTGGATGAGTGAGGCAGATGGGACAGAGGGAAAGGATGAGAAGAAGTAGATGTTGGGAGAAGAGGAGGAATGGATTGGTCAGAGGAGGAGGACGGGGAGAAGCGGAGGCAGACACTGACTTCCCTCTTTGTTCATCTGAAAATTCTCACAGCTGGATTTCACTACACTACACTACACAGCACAGTACTAGTCATTCTATCAACGCAGCACAGCCCATGGCTCCGAATGCCACAAACAATGCAATACAACACAGGGCTGATTGTGTTTCACCACTTGTGTTTCTTCGAGGCCTGAAATATAAGGCATCCAAGATTAAACTTCACTAAATTCTCGTTGATAATGAGATGCAGATTGTTAAAGCAGTTGTAACCCAATATTCCACCTAGGCTCCTTTACATGAGAGCATGTTTCTTGGCTGGTCCTCTGTGACTCTTGTGAGGGGTGTGATGCTGATGAATTTATATTCCCCCAGCCAGCCGTAGGCAGCTTTTAATTTCTGAACATTGTGGTATATTCACAAATGGTTTCCTCTTCTTCTTCTTCTTCTTCTTGCACTTTGTCATCAGCATCTCCAGATGACTGTGCAGGCTCTCCAGGATGAGCTTAGGGTCCAGAGGGATCTCAACCAGCTCCTCCAGCAGGACCCGGCCATTCACGGCCGCGATCTGGCCCTGGGGGCGGAGCCCACCGAGGAGAACTACCGCAGACTGCACACCGAGCACGAGCGGCAGGCTAAAGAGCTCTTCCTCCTGAGGAAGACCCTGGAGGAGATGGAGCTGAGGATTGACACCCAGAAGCAGACCATGAGCGCCAGGGACGAGTCCATCAAGAAGCTCCTTGAAATGCTGCAGAGCAAAGGTGAGCCAATGAGATAACGTGACAGAAGGATTCTAAAGAACCAGACGGTAGTAGTGCTGATCCATCAATAATTTTATTCAAAATGTTTTCACATTTTTTTGCTTTTTGCACAATCCTGTGTGTATTAGAACATAGAAAAATGCAATAACCCCTCACTAGCAAACTAGCGAAGTATTTTGTCTACAGATTTTTTTGTCGTCCGGATTGTCAAATACATTGTCTTGTCCACTTCTTTATGTAACCTGTTCATAAGCCTGTGGCTGTTATTTGTTCTGTTAACTGGTTGAATATAGAACTACCTGGCCACCTAACGAGCTAACTGAGGTGGTAAATGACTTACTGACTGTTTAACTGGCTGTAATGAACCAGGTCCATCGGCAAAAGTCTCAGAGGAGGACCAGGAGCGGACCAGGAGGCTGGCGGATGCAGAAATGCACAGACACCACCTAGAGAGTCTGCTGGAGCAGAGAGACCGAGAGATTGGTGCTCTGAGAGAGGTAAGGACCACATCAACCCAGAGGGGACAACAATAATAGCTTTCGCTTGGCCTCTTGTGTCGCCTCTTTGTCGCGAGATCTCTTCTTTAATGTGGGCCGATTCGGTCACAAAGCCCGCCATATTCAACTCCTTCCATCTTTAAACAGGAGTTACACCGTCGGTACGAAGGGACTCCTGAGTCCACCAAAACCAAGGCCCTCCAGACGGTCATCGACATGAAGGTGAGATTAAAGACCGTGTGGACCAGAGTGGATCTTACAGAATATTAGGGTGGGTCAACATACAGGGGATGAGATTTGATCAATCATGTTTTGATTTCAACACCACAACGTCGCTGCTATTGGTAAAAATGTTACAGAACACACATGAGCTTACTCTGCGGGATGCTGTCTGTACGTAGGGTTTTAATGATGCATTTTTAGATCAAGTTTCAGGACCCAAATTCAGTTTTGAGATCCCAACTGTGCGAACGCTCACATGTTGAACTGTGTTTTTGAACCTGTGCTTTGGTTGAACCTGTCTACTGTGCGGCCCGTCAGGATGCTAAGATGATCTCCATGGAGCGCAATCTGCGGGACATGGAGGAGGAGATGCTGATGCTGAAGTCTAATGGCTTGCTGAGTTGCGAGGAGCGGCAGGAGGAGATGAAGCAGATGGAGGTCTATCGCAGCCACACCAAGTTCATGAAGAACAAGGTCAGAGGCTTACTTTGCTTTAAAGAAATGCAGCTCCATGCTCCAACCTTGCAATATTATATTAATTAAATATTTTACATAGCACCTTCCTTGTTTCACCCTCTCCAGATGGAACAGGTGAAGCAAGACCTGTCCAGGAAGGACACAGAGCTGCTGGGTCTGCAGACCAAGCTGGAGACCCTCACCAATCAGTTCTCTGACAGCAAGCAGCACATTGAGGTTCTCAAGGAGTCGCTGACAGCCAAGGAGCAGAGGGCCGCAATCCTGCAGACAGAGGTGTGGCCTCTATCCATGCACTCACCAGTCCACTGCAATACCTCCATATTATAACACTATTCACTGCAAACACCCCTAAGCATGATCAAGCAGCATACGCATTGTCCTGCGTGTGAATGTGGAACCTGGTTCTTGGGGGTCTGGTCTAGGTGGACGCCCTCCGCCTACGTCTGGAGGAGAAGGAGGCCACGCTCAACAAGAAGACCAAGCAGATCCAGGAGATGTCCGAGGAGAAGGGCACACTGAACGGGGAAATCCACGACCTCAAGGACATGCTGGAGGTTAAGGAGCGGAAGGTCAATGTCCTACAGAAGAAGGTGAGTAAGGCCCGTACATCTGTGTTTTCCACCAGAGAGGAGTGAAACGGCTCTCGACTGGAGTGCAGAGGGAGGGAGACTGGCTGACTCTGGTTCTTCTTGTCTGCCGCCCATAGATTGAGAACCTGCAGGAGCAGCTTCGGGACAAGGAGAAGCAGATGGGCAGCCTGAAAGAGAGGGTCAAGTCTCTGCAGGCAGACACCTCCAACACGGACACTGCTCTCACCACATTGGAGGAATCCCTCGCTGAGAAGGTGTGTGTTTGGGGGAAATAAGATGATGATTTTAATAAAAAACTTTTAGCTTTTCGGCAGTGCAATTCATAGCATTGTCTTGTGGCCATGATCATCCACTCCGATTCTGGGTTTGATCCCAAATGAAGTTAGTCGATCTTTCAGAACCCTGTGTGTGTGTGTGTGTGTGTGTGTGTGTGTGTGTGTGTGTGTGTGTGTGTGTGTGTGTGTGTGTGTGTGTGTGTGTGTGTGTGTGTGTGTGTGTGTGTGTGTGTGTAATTTGGATATACTTAATAATGGCCTTCCCCTCCACCAAAAGGAGCGTATCATCGAGCGGCTGAAGGAGCAAAGAGACCGGGACGACCGGGAGAAAGGCGAGGAGCTGGAATGCAACAAGAAGGAGCTGAAGGAGTTGAAGGAGAGGGTGAGCGTGCTCCAAGGAGACCTGTCAGACAGAGAGGTGAGAGATCACACACACACACACACACACACACACACACACACACACACACACACACACACACACACACACACACACACACACACACACACACCATGTCTATTTATATACTTTGTGTAAGACACACAGTCTATGCCCTTTTCTTTTGTTCTGATTGCCCAAAGTACGTGATGCCTATTTTAATAACTTTATTGATGCCACGTTAATCAATGAATGCATTTTAAGTAACTATTGATGAAAGGGAAATTACTCTGTTGATTCATGGGAAATTATGTTATTGATGCATTGCAAACCATGTCAGGGACTCCATTTAATGACTTGGCCGTTTGCTGTGTCTTGACATGGTTTTAATGCTTATTGAATCACATGAATACTGTGCAGACCTCTCTGCTGGACCTGAAGGAACACGCCTCATCACTGGCCTCCTCTGGGCTGAAGAAGGACTCCAAGCTGAAAAGTCTAGAGATCACTCTGGAGCAGAAGAAGGAGGAATGTCATAAACTGGAGAGCCAGTTTAAGAGGGTGAGACCCCAGCATCTGTCTGTGATGAATGAATGAAAGCTGAAACCATTTTAGCTTGTTGCTCATCTCAATCCATGTGGCACAGTTGGTATGATTGACACATTGGCTGGACCGAAAGCTATAATCCGAACAGGCACATCTCACCTGGTAGTGGTAAAAAGCAGGTCTGGCATGGTATGGCCAAGTGGTGAACAAGTGTCACTAGATTGGTTGACTGCCCAGTCCCTGCTGGTTGATTGTAATGGGTCCTGCTGGTCCTCCACCAGGCCAAGAACGCTGCCCTGGAGGCCCAGGCCAACACTGAGCTGGCCGAGCGCATAGCCTCCCTAGAACAGGAAGTGGCCCGCCACAAAGAGGATTCAGGGAAGGCGCAGGCTGAGGTGGACCGCCTCCTGGACATCCTGAGGGAGATGGAGAATGAGAAGAATGACAAGGACAAGAAGATAAATGAGCTGGAGAGGTGAGTGGAGCTGGGAAATATATGAAAGGATGTTCTAACTTCTGTCTAGGCTTCCTGACACTTTGTCACTGTAATTTTTTGTACATTAAAATTAAAGTTAAAAAGAGAGGCTATACATCATAATTGAGAGTTGTGTTTTACTGAATGTAAAAACATGATAAAATATATGAAAGTATATATATAAAAAAGTGTGTTTTCATTGTGAGTGTGGGAGGAGCGTCTTGATGGAGCTCCACAAACCGTAGGATGATGCCTTCTCTCCTCTCTGGTATCTCACTCGTTTTCTCCTTCTCCTTCCTTCCTTCTTAATTTTCACTGGACATGCTTTCATCTTCCCAGTCTGGCCTCCAGGTTAGTAATTCTGTTTCTCCTTCTTTTCACCTTTTTGAGAATAATTCTCTCACTCTTGCTCTCTCTCTTTGCCCAGCTACTTTCTCTCCTTCTGTATCTCCACTGGGTGCCTCAGACTTGTCCACACACAGCTTGACCTCCATCTAACTCTTGTCTTTGATGTCTGACTTTTAAAGGGGTCAGTCGCTTCCTTCTCATCTAGCTTTCCAGTTTAATGATCAGTGTAAGGTTTCTTTCTGTAAAGGTTTGTTTCCTTTGAAATCATTTTTACATTTTATTTGTGTGGACATTACCATTTTGTACAGGCAGAATGCACAAAAACCCAGCCCTGTTTAGCCCTTTTATCGCACTGGCTGTCTCTTAAGACATCAGGGATCTAGGACCTAGCTAGGATAAGACAACATCCCTAACCCTGAATCCTATTTCATAGTTGCTGCAACCGTGGTGTAGCTAACAGCGTTCCAGAAGTGATGTGTTTATGGCCCTTGCAGGGAATTGAAGAGGTCTGAATATCTGGAACTACTTGCTATTATTGAGCTGATTAAAGTATAAAGGCCTTCTGCTCACTACACACAGCATTAGCAGAACTGCAGTTGCAGCAACTATGCATAAGGATGAAATCCTGTTATTGGTGAGGATGAAAAAATTACAAACCTGGGAAAAAGAGTGACACGCCCGCCTCTACAACTCTTGTTACACGCCTCTTAATGTGTATGTTTGACATGTGGTGTGGCTGCAGGCAGATGAAGGACCAGTCCAAGAAAGTGGCAACGCTGAAGCACAAGGAGCAGGTGGAGAAGAGCCGCAACGCTCGGCTAATGGAGGAGGCACGGAAGAGGGAGGACAACATGTCGGAGAGCTCACAACAGGTCAAGGTAGAAGAGTACTGCTGGAACGCTGTGACCAATGTTCTTAACATTGGTCACACTTTCTGCGTTGTTTTTTCATGATGCTTGCAGAAAGGTCTTTGTACTTCTCTCTGAATATAATGATTTGGGGGGGGGGCGCAGTTTTTATCCCATGGCCTTGACTGCCATCCACAGGACCCTTCCATGCCCTCTATATTCTAAAAGAAAAGACTGCTAATGAAGATGGAACCATCACTGTGTGTTGGGTAAAGAGGTGTTTTATAACAACATGGAGTGGGCTGCCTTGTGCTGCTAGGAACCTTGTGTCTTTGACCTTGTGTCGTGACCCTTCTCCCGTCTCCCGTTGCAGGACTCTCTGCGGCACAAGGCAGAGCGTATTGAGGAGCTGGAGGAGGCGTTGAGGGAGAGTGTACAGATCACGGCTGAGAGGGAGATGGTGCTGGCCCAGGAGGAGTCAGCCCGCTCTCTGCAGGAGAAGCGGGTACATGCGGACACACACACACACGCTTACTCACACTCAAACACTGATACTCGCACACACAGTCTATGACATCTTTACTAGCATCAACACAGCTCTATATGCATACTTACAGCTGAAAAGAAAACTCGGGTGTAAATATTTGGGAGTTTCCCCCCACCCTGGTTTGGTTGTCATTGTGATATCATCTCTGTTCCCTTTTTTTCTTTTTTTTCCTGGCTTAAGTTTTCCTCTATTCTTAACTTTTTGTTGTTGTGTCTTGGCCTCTCTCTCTCTTTTATCTGTTTTCTTTCTGTTAAACCTTGCCTGTCAGAAGCACTCATTCAAACCAATGCATGAGTCCCACCTCACCCACTTTCAGTGGTCCAAGGTATGAATCCAGGCCCCGCCTACGCCAATCTATGTTACCCCGGCCATGCCAGTGATCAACACACCTGTACTGTATTTACGACCTCGTTAGTGATCAGCTGTACCATACTGTATTTACCAACTCATTATTGATTAGCTATGCTGTATTTACCACCTTGTTAGTGATCAACTATACTGTATGGACCATCTCCTTAGTGATCAACTATACTGTATGGACCATCTCCTTAGTGATCAACTATACTGTATGGACCATCTCCTTAGTGATCAACACTATACTGTATATACCACCTCCTTAGTGATCAACACTATACTGTATTTACCACCTCATTAGTGTTCAACATGACTAACTTTATATACCACCTCCTTAGTGATCAACACACCTACACTCTACTTATGTACATTTACATCGAGCATGTGAGGTTATTGTTGATTCACCTTGCAAATCAATTGATATTATAGTGCTGTAGTGATTCTACAAAAACCTTTTATTCCATTAAAAGTAAATGGCCGAGGGATCTTCCCTCTCAAACCATGTCACTTCTCCTCCCTCTTCATCAGAGACACAAGATCTCTGATCTACTAAAACGAGGACCTCTATTTTCTTGTGTGCGTGTGTCCCAGATGGAGGAGCTTCTGGGGGCCATGGATAAGGTGAAACATGAGCTGGAGTCCATGAGGGCCAAGCTGGCCTCCACCCAGCAATCTCTGTGTGAGAAGGAGTCTCACTTGACCACCCTGCGAGCCGAGCGCAGGAAACACCTGGAGGAAGTGCTGGAAATGAAGTGAGGAGCACTTACACACACACTGCGGCTGTCTGGCCAGGTCTTTCTTGTAAAAGACATGCTAAGTAGAGAAAACGTGCATGCACCCACGCAGACCTGAAGTCAGAATGAACATACTGTAGATTATTAAAGTTCCACCTGCATATTATAAAATGTCAGCCACTTATGGCCCTCTCCCGTGGACTGGGAGATTGATTGCTATCAATAATAAATGCTTGGTGAGGCCTGTTACCGGTGTGGGTTTAAATGCTATCTTGGTTCAATGCTCCACCCCCACAGACAGGAGGCGCTGTTGGCTGCCATCAGCGAGAAGGACGCCAACATCGCGCTGCTAGAGCTGTCCTCCTCCAAGAAGAAGAAGACTCAGGACGAGGTGGCGCTACTGAAGAGGGAGAAGGACCGGCTGGTGCAGCAGCTCAAACAGCAGGTAGGTAGCCCTGCTGTCTTCTGCAGCTCGACAAAATAAGACTTCACAGCCCATTTAGGTGGTGCAGATCAGTTTGCGCGGTCGGAACCAAATCGCATGGTCGAAAGCTCTGATTTGGTCGTCTAGCTTGAGAGGATCAACGATCCCCAATGCGGATCATTTTCATTGTTGGTCTTGTAGTGTGAGTGGTACAACAAGGGGATTTGTCACACTGGCCAATGAGCAGTTAGCGTAAGTCTGTGACGTAAACAATTTAGCAGTGTTTTAGTGTGTGTCCGGCATTATTGTGATTTTAGCAGCTCACTGGAACTAAGAACAACAGCTTCATTGTGTAACTGACAAAGAGGAAGACTAGAAAAAGACAGTTTGTTGTGTATTTACCATTGTAGAAAACACTTCAACTTCTACTTTCTTTCAAGAGCAAAGGGGAAGCGTTAATAAATTATTTGATTCCTGCAATTCCTTTGTGCTATCACCCTTCCCCTCTTCTTTCTATCTGTTCTTCTGTTCCTCCATTACCTACAGACTCAGAATCGAATGAAGCTTATGGCAGATAACTATGACGATGACCATCTGAAGACGGCCCCTGATCAGACCAATCACAAACCTTCTCCTGATCAGGTACATCAGCTTCCCACCAATGACCTTCCATCAACCCCTTTACTGCTTTACTGTCACAACTTGTTTCCATTCGCTGAAGAGACAAAGGTGCATGGTGTATTGTATTGTTCTAGTAGCATTATATGGGTATGCTTGTACAGATTGTTTAAATATGTCAACATCATCTAGAAAGTAACACAAGTTTAGACTTTATTATTACATTCTAGGGTGATATAAGGTTTTACACTAGCAGGGCAGCAGTGATATTTTCATGATCTTAGATATTGATATTGTTAGATGATCATTAAAACACTTTAAGTGGTTCCTTAAAGTGTCAGCGAACCCAAATTTGTATTTTTTTGATCCTACATAGTATCTGAACATAGTATCTATGCCATTTTGTCACTATTACTAAAGTAATACCGTAATCTACAATAAAAAAATCCTAACCAGTTTGTGAACGTTCCACTGTGCTCCAGAAGCCGGTGTTAATGCTAACGCCACGGTGGGCGTGTGGAGCTCCGTCTGGCCAGCGGTTAATGTTGATCGCTGCATCTGAGAAAGTTAGCTTCTCGGACACTTATAGTATATCACCACAGAATGTGTCGCATTTCATATACAACATCGCTCATTATAGTGCTCATACTCAACAACGTGCACTAGCTTAAATTGCCACCGTGTGTGGGTCGTAGACATGGGGATAACACCTCCCCCCCCCCCCCCATTTTTTAAATCTCTTGACACATGGGGTTCACTAACCCTTTAACTGAAAATGGTTGTTTGTTGTTGAATAGGTGGTTTGGGTATGTTTGAGGAGGTTGTAGTTAAAAGAAAATCTTGGTTGTCATCTACTGTACATGCACTAACAAACTGTTCCTCCCCACTGCTGCGATTGGCTTAACCTGTTATTAACAGGATGATGAGGAGGGCATATGGGCATAGCCAACCCTGTGCTCCCTCCCTCTCTCTCTCTCAGCCATTTTGTTCCGGGTGAGAACAGCAAGATTCACTCGTCAAGTCTCTCTTCATCAGTGTCTGTGGCATGTTTGCTCATCTTCCTCACTCTCATTCATTTTGCACACGTTTCCACTTTCTTTCTTTGTGATGTTGTGAACTTGTGACGTCTTTTCTTTTGTTATTGACATTGATCGTTGGTGCCTGAATATTTTGGTGTGGTTCTTCAGTGATTCAGCCTTTCTCGTTGCGCAAATCTCACCTCACTCATTTACGCAAACTCACTTCTTGATCACTACGCAAAACACTTCTTGCTCTCATTAAGACCTTACTTACAAGAGAGGGATTGTTTGCACACGGCTGCACAAAGCTGATGACAGAACTATTATTATTATTATCCTTATTCCACACAACTTCCTCATGACACATGACCACCCTGGCGGTCATTTAAAAAACATGATGAACCACTTTGATCCTACCTGCCAACCTTCTGCTTATACATTGTTTGATGTTCTCAAGGGCTTTGACAGTAGGGCAGGACTGATGAGATTTGCCTCCTTCTGAGAGGCTGTTTGCATGCTGTGCTGTCATTCTCTCATTGTGTTCCTTTCATTTTTCTAATCCATTTCAGTTGTGCAGTTACGTTTTGTTGATTATATTATCCCCATTACAAATGACGGGAATAAAAACACGGCCAATGTCTCATCTCTATGCCTCCACAACGCCCCTTCCACCTGATGTTCCTTCTTCATCCCTTGTTAGTCTTGTGTGTTTTTGCCCCTCATCCTCTCTCTCGCTCTCTCTCTGCCGGCCAGATGATCCCCCCTCTGTTAGCCCTCGCCCAGAACCGCAGTAAACTCAAGCTCTACATCGCCCACCTGACAGACCTCTGCCACGACCGCGACCCCAGCATCCTCAGCCAGCTCACCCCACCCTCCCACTATCACCATGCCGACCCTCTAGCATGGGAGGAGGAGCTGAAGAAGATGAGCCTCGACCAGGTACTCCTCACCACATGCAGCTTCACAAGCCTTCTGATGTTTCATTGATGCGTACCCCCAGATCCACACTCTGATCTCATATCTGGAGCCTTATATCTGAACTTTATGCATTAACTGAACTATCACTAAATCACTAAACATGTAACGGAAAACAGATATTTGTTTCCCGTTCTCCCTCGGCGCTATCCACACACCGGGCATTCTCTCTTGAGATGAGAATACCTGGGGCACCCATTCCTAACCTTCCTAACCCTTAAACCTAAGCTACAATTTTAAAATATAATACGTAATGCATTAATGGTGTAAGCACCACCGCAGTCCCATCTAGCTGCAACCCACCTGGTGACCGTGACACCAGTCCACCCTCTGACCTGTCTTTCTCTCCCACAGCTGGAGGGGGAGCTGGAGGTCTGCGAGAGGGAGAGCGGGGAGCTCCAGGAGTACGCCAACGTGGTTCTGCAGCAGATCGCCGACTACTGTCCTGATATTCTGGAGCAGGTCGTCAATGCACTAGAAGAGTCGTGCTGACCTCTTGACCCCAAACCCTGCCCATCTCCTTCAGGCTTCAGATAAACCCGTGATTTCAGTCCCTAATACAGCTGTAGTTTACAAAGCCGTCCCATATCAACTGGGGCCTGGTGTGGGGTGGCAAGCGATGATCATCCAAAAGTCTGGACATGTCTTTCCTCTCCTGGGTCTCTCGAGTGTTTCTGATTATTATCTACATTGAGGTGAAGAACGCGAGGGCTAATCTAGGTGCTGGGTTCCCGTCTTCATGCACCTCGCCTCCACCGTTCCTCTCGTGATGATGGATGATGGATGCTGGTGTTAATGTTGAGCACAATTTGTTTTGAAGCATGCGGTGTTGTCCACAGTCACTCTTTGAGTCAGTGTGTGTTCGAGTGTGGAGTAGATAACGGGAAACCTCTAGATCCAAAGGGAGAGCTCTAGATCCTAAAGGGAGACCTCTAGGTCCTAAGGGAGAACTCTAGATCCTAAGAGAGAACTCTAGATCCTAAAGGGAGACCTCTAGGTCCTAAGGGAGAACTCTAGATCTTAAGAATAGTAAGATCTGGGCTGATTCTTGACAAATGTTGATGCTTGAGGCTTTTGTATTTAATATTTCTTTTATTGATAATTTCTTTTCTTGTGTTCCTAAAGTATTACGCAGGAAGCAGTGGCTGTTCATCATAATTTATACCATCTGTTGAGACTAGTTAGAAGTCCAGATATTGTTAGATGATCATTTAAACACTGAAACATACAAATTATGCTTTAAACCAAAAAAAAGTATGTTTTCCAAATGTTCCCTAATATTTGGATCTTGTCCTTGCCAGAATTATATTTAAGTTAACTGAAGTTTTGGGTTTGGGCTCAGTTAAAAGCAACACTACAGGAAGGGGCGTGCACGGGTCATGTTGGGACAGCAGTTTGGCCACTGTAGCCCCCTCGCTCTGCAAGCCAATGCTACACAATACATGAAGCCCAAACTAGATTTAAAAGAGGGAAGAAAAAATCAGAGCGAGGCTGTAGCTCTGCACTAAATGTCACTAAATATTTTACTCCAGAAGTTTTTGCACACAATGTCCATGTGTTTATGAGGTATGCAACGTTGTTGAGTCCCAGTGGCCTTGGAGCATGCACAGTGATCTGTTGTGGACCTAACACAGGGATGCGTAGTCCTCTGTACCAATGGTGCTAAGGCATGATGGAAGAGTTAGTTTCCCATCCAACTTAGTAACCATTTGACCACAATTCCTACAAAGTGTTTTTTGTATCAACCCCACTTAAAATCCCTAGTTTTGTGTTTTTATTTTAATTTGTGAAAAGGTGTGGGATGTTGTTCCTGTTGTTTTTCTTCCTAATCATGTGTAGGTTCCAGTGGGGGTTCTTTCTTGTATTTCCAGAAAAATAGTTGACCTTATTACCACCAGGGATTCGTACTGTTTAATCTTCAGGGCTCATGTTTTGATTGTGCGATGGCATTTACAGCTCATGTAAGTCCGTTTTTGGCAGATTTTGAATTTTTAGATCAGTTTGTAAATAACTTGATAATTAACACATTAAGTGACTGGATATAGATGATTTAGTGGAAGATTTGCGTAAAAGAAAAAAAAAGATGACAAGTTAAAAGCAGTGCAGTTGTCTTTTTTTGTTTGTATAATTTTGTCTCCAAGACAGAATGTGTGTGACAGTACTGCCATACATTGCAGAAGTCATGATCTATAGATATACATATATAAAAATGTTAACCATATGAATATGCATTGAATGTTTGCACAGAATCCTGAGGAGTGAGTTGCTCTCAATAAAATGGCTGTTAAGTGTCCAGAGAAAATGTGTCAAAATACAACCTTTTGTGTCAATACGTGACTGCAGATGTTTTGAACCGTGATTATGTGACAGAAAAGTAGTTTTCTTGCATTATCCTTTTTAAGTTATACATTTCCCCATACAAAATATTTTTGTTTGTTCATATTCCTATCGTTTTCCTGACCCTATTAGTGTTTGTTATATTTGAGAAGGCTGTACAAAAACAAGTGTCTAGTATGGCCTGTCTGTTAGTAATGGAGGCTGTGTAACAGATATTGTATCTGAAAGTGGAGATCCATATTGGTCTGAGTTCTAAATGTATTGAAAGATGTACGAGTTTGTAATGTTTCATAATCCATAAGTAGGCAACAAGAATTGACCCAACATTTCTGGTCTGGCCCAAGATTGTCAGCTGCATTAGATTTAACCATCTTTACACGCCTTCAAAAATAAAACTTCACTTGGTTTGGCCTTCATTTTCCTGCCCAAGCCTTAACTGTTGCCTCATGGTCATGTAGTTTTGTTGATGTCTGCGTTTGTAAGAGAAATGTACTGCCTTCTGTTTGTGTTAAGAAATCAAACCATGTAAAAAGAAAGCTAAAGACATGTTTCAGTATTTTCATTTTGTATGTATGTAAATAAATATCTTATCAGTCTTGGAATTTTCATTTTTCTTTTGCAATTGGTACTCATGGGATACTTTTAAAAATTGCACAACACATTTCAGTAAATGGCTCTTTTGGGGAAAATCCTTATTACACAAACTGTTCCAGAACCTGATTGTAAAGAAACCCCAACCTGCTAATTGAAACATTACTCACTTTATTCATAAATATTACTACAGTAGGAATATAAAAACGTTAAATTACTGTTTTTAATCATACTTTTTTTTAATGGTATAGTGGAAGCTCCTTAGGAGAAAAAGGACTGGTGCATTGAGATATTGCATATTAGATTGCCAGCTGTTCCTGGTAAGCATGTCCGCTCTGCACAATACGACTGTTAAAAGTAACATTAAAAATATCTTGATATCTGGCATTCCGCAGGAATACAAAACTGCGCTAGACATTCTATAATAAAAGAAAAGAAAAAAGAAAAATACAATCAAATCACTTCAATTTGAAGTACAATTTTCTGGACATTCGTTACAAAAAAATGTTTTACATAAGGAAAAATACATCAGCCAGAGAAGGCATTTTCTATCAAAAATGTTCTTCCACACAAGGTAGTCCTGTCTTATTTCTCTCCAAATAAAAGGGTTTACGCATTATTGTACGTAGAATAAAACAAAGAAATAGGACAAATAAAATGCAATGTCATTTTTAATTTCTATTTTAGTAGGCACTCCTGTTTCTTAAATGAGTGTGAGGTAGCTAGCTATTAAGAACTTAACGTAGGCCCAAGTTATAGACTGCTAAGACAGTGGGAAAACGTATCAAACCGATCCGGAACCTGCTCTTTTCCAGTGATTAATGTTGGTAACCTCTGCGTTTAAAACCCAACCATGAAAGTAACCGCCATACAATATATCTCCGCCTTATGAAACAATGCTCAAAATGAAAGAGACCGCCCACCACCCCCAAAGAAAAATCACAACAAATATGTTATTCTGTCATTTGCCATAGTCCCAGGTTTAACACTTTAAGGCACGGGAGCTGCGTTATCCTCTCCAGCCCTCTCTTGGTGATCTTTGTACACCCATACAGGTCAATCCCCGTCAACTGGGTCAGGTGGTCCGCTATCAGCTCCAGACCTTTGTCGGTGATCCTCACACACTGTCCGATGTTTAGAGTCCTCAGCTCGTGCATCTGGCGAACCATTCGGTTGATGCCATCGTCGCTGATGTGACACGAGCAAAGGGAAAGGGACTTGAGCTGGTAGAGTCCCTGGGCAATGTAAGCAAGGCTCTGGTCACCTATCTTGTCGCAGAACGATACATCCAGGCCAGAAAGCTTGAGAGACCCCATCGCCAGATGCATCACTCCCGTGTCGCTGATGTTATCACAGGACCGCAGGTTCAGACTGCACAAGTGGGTCATGTTGGAGAGATGGATCATCCCCGCGTCTGAAATACCTCCGCAGAAGCTGAGATTGAGCACTCTTAGCTTGTTTAGGCCCTTCGAGACGTGTTTGAGGGACAAGTCTGTCAACTTCTGGCAGTCCTGGAGAGTCAACTTCTCCAAAGATAAGCAGCCCTCTGCAGCACTCCGAGTCATGCCGGACAGATGTCCGATGCCCACATCAGACACATGCCTGCAACTGCGAAGGTTAAGGCTTTTAAGTCCATGGAGGCCCCAAGCAATAAGCAACAGTCCTGTGTTCGTGATATTGCTGCATCCGCCTAGTTCAAGCACCTCCAAGTTCTTTAGATACTGAGCTATTCTGCCCAGGCTAGAGTCTGTTATCTGTTTGCAAAGACTTAAGTTCAGCACTCGCAGGGATGGAATATCCTGTACAAAAGCATGTCCTAGTCCGTTGTCCGTGAGGTTGAAGCACCCACACAAGTTAAGGCTTTCGATTTGCGGCATCCCCTGAATCACGTAGCTAAGACTTCGTCTCAGACTAAGGATCTGGACCTTCTTAATTCCCCTGGTCTGGAGGCTGGGAAACAGGGACGGGTTCGCTCTGCGGAGATGGAGCTTGGCTTCGACTCCCCTCCACACAGACTTGTGATACGATGCGTCTCTCCAGGCCGCGCAAACTTGGGCCACTCGTCCTTTGTCCTTAACTTCAAGATAGCTGAAGATAATTGCCAATATCTCCGGAAAAAGGCATGATATATGCGTCTCCATTTCAAACATGATTGCAGACACAACGGCTCTATCCACAGCAGTAGTTTGTTAGTGACCGTAATTTAGGGTTAGCTTGCCAAAACTGTCGGTTGGCCAACACAGGTTAAGTTGCTAACGTTAGCTAGCACACAAACGAGCCAACTAGCAACTACTTGTTTGTAACATTAGCTCGTTAGCTAGACGTACTAACAACCCCACTAAATCAAATGGCCCCACTGTAACATCGTTAGGCTCCAAGCTTGGTGAATATGGCTAAAACGATGTTTAAGAAACTGTCTAAAAGATAAAATACGGATAAGTCAAACGTAGTTAAAATAAACGCTCGCAAGCGTGCTAACTAGGCTAATAGCATTATCGGCTAACTATAGCCTAGCCTAGCCGTCAGCTAACCAAACTTGTAAATCGTTGAAAGCGTCACAACCTCATCTAAGCAAACGCAGATCAACTTATAAATCGGAATCACGCAAAAGTCACCAATGTTGTATCAAAGAGATGTAAAATGTCCGCACATTTTCTTCTTTCTATAATCAGAGATAAAATAGGTAACTACGATCATTTTGAATTTAGCGAGTTACAAAAGGAACTATCGCAGCACCGGCCATTTTTCAGCAGTACCCGTG